>JARFOC010000198.1:1557111-1590269 GCA_031763485.1 Osmoderma eremita | reverse complement strand
GCTGTTATAAATCGGTTTACATTGGTTTTCTTCCGGTATATGTCGATTTCTAACCTATCTTTATTTCTAATTACTAGCGTATCTAAGAATGGAAGTTCATTATTATCCTCTTTTTCTAATGTAAATTTTATGGTATTGAATTTTGAATTAAGGTCGGCTAAGAACTGATTCAAGTTATAAGAATTTGTGTCAAATATGACGAAAACATCATCTACATATCTGATCCAAACACCCGGGAAATATTTGGAAGTCTTTTTGAATTCAATTTCCCGTTAAGTCAAAACAGATTCGAAAAAGAATTGCTATCGATCAAGAAAAAATTATGCCATTCCACTTTATGCAAAAACCGCACAAACTTATGTGGTTACCTGATAGTACGAGCAAACTTTCATGTAGGGTGGCTCTGAATAAAACTAGCACCTGATAACCTAGCAGCTAAGTCAGTGCGATTATTCCGTCGTGCACCATATTCGATTTAATATTTGGCTGTCGTCTACGTAGAAATTGATATTAAACAGTTTCACTTTGAGTCGACCAGTCTGTATATGCTTATTCTTTCGTTTTTCGTCAAAAAGCGGATTTAGTTATTAAATTTCGTTTCGCTCTCAGATACAATTGGACCAAATCGGCTTTAATGTACGAGAGATCAGACAGAGTAGAGGTGGGTGGCGAGAATACGTGCCAGCTACTGCAGATCAGCATCGTCAAAGAATTAACGAATCTAAATGACTTCAAGTACAACGACGGCGATATTGAATTGTTGAAGTACACTTACGAGGAATACCTGAGGACGGCAATCGGCGTCGAATACGGAAGTAAGTAAAACGGACGATCAGGAGAAAAAAATTAAGTAAAAAAGACGAAAGCGAAATGAGAAAATAAATTAATTCGTCTGTTGTTGGGGGAAATGCTTGTTTCAGTTACTACTATATGTGCAAGTCACACGAACACCAGGAAGTTCCTGTTGGAGGCTGAAGCCTTGAGCATGATGGATAACGGAGAATATATCTTTATCAGTTTGGATTTGTATAACGAGTAAATCTTATTCATTTCCTTTTGCATCATATATTCCATATTTTCTTTTTCCAGTGCTAAAGTACCATCACAACCCTGGTACGACCCCGATGATACAGCCGTTAACAACGACAGGGCAAAGAAGGCTTACGGATCTGTTTTTATAATTACGCCGTACGTCGAAGCCTTTTACGCATCCCAAAATAAGACCCTTTACGATGGTAGAGGCAGCGTTCTACTGGAGGGAATCTATGACGGTCTCCTATTGTATGCGCACGCGTTGAGTAAAATTATCCAAGAGTATGCCGGGTCGAGCGATTTCATTAGGGGAATAGATGTGATAAATCGCGTTATGGGCACTACGATTGAAGGTAAATTCAATTGAATTTCCTCAAAATCCTTCCTCATGTGTTACTTTTGTCCTTCCGTTTAAAGTTTTCGCAATAAAATTTACGTTCCAGCAGAAATATTTCATGATTAATTATCTCAGAATCCGTAGAGAGTGATTCGGGCCCTTTCAGTAATATATGATTCGTTTTTCAATATACACAAAAACTATAATCCTCACGCAAATACGGCCGCTACCTCCACAGACATTGTATATGTACAAGATTACTTTGATAATCCTTATGTAAATTGATATCGGAACCTAAATTATATTTACAAAACAAATATATCATTTAGCATGCGTAAATGTAAGCATACAAGGCTATTTTGGTAAAATTAATGGGATATGTTTTTCTCTAGTGGTGTTTCAGTAATTTTTTTTTTCACGAAAGAAAACTTGACTGGGAAGACTAGCTACAAGAAATAATACGAGGGAAATGTTATAAAAGTACTGTTTGTTGTGTAAGACTTTGCTTTGTCAACATTTATATAATCAGTAGCACAACATTGTAAAATAATAAATCAAACAGAAACCCTATACTTTACATTATACAGTTCAAATTGTTGTGTCATTGTCATTCCTTAATTTTAGTTAATCTCATTTTATCCCCTTAAAAGGAATCATGCAAACATTACCCAATATTTATTTCATTTACTTAAATCACTCCTTCATAAAAGCTAAACGAAATCAACTAAATCGGTATCAAGAAAAAAATATACAGAAATACCAACAAAATCCGGTGTCTGAAAATATACCTGTTTATTATATTATTTTATTTATACTAAGCTGACAATTTATGAAATACCTTAAAAATATAGAAATTCCTTTCAAAAATAAGTAAAAACAAAAATAATATATAATAATCTCTAAAGAGTATTTACGGAACGCATAAAAAAAATCAAATAAATCCTTTTTTATATTTATTTTTAAAAATTTTCATTACATGCATCCAAAATGCTGGCCTTCACGACCTTCATTTAAAATGTGAAATTGCGCTCTACTTTTCAAACTATCAAAGACCTTTATTAAAGTATCTTTGTATTATGTCTCCAATTTCTCTTTGAATGGTTAAAAATAAAAATAAAAAATACGCTTACCACCTTGATGAGTGGAGAACTCCAGATATGTATTTCCGCAACTAAGTTGCCATCCTCAGCAGAATCTACAAAGGGAAATAATGTTAGACGTAGCACTCTAGGAGATATGCACCACACAGAACACCACTATTGAATAACACTAAGTGCTATTCAATATCACTATTTTTATTTTTATCCTATTACTTTATTTGAATATCTGCTTGCAACTCATCAAGATTTTGTAAAAGATTCTTATAAATTCTCATTTTCAAATAACCAAATCTCATCATCATGTCCTCATCTTTGTTTCTATTGTAATGAACTTACGACATCTCTTTGCACTTTCATTGGCCATGCATACCTAATACGTTCATATTCTGATCAATAGAGTTGCTCAATTTGCGCCAACAGCCAGTGGCGGACGCATACAAGTTTACACATAAAATAAATGATCAGAAATAAATTATAATATGTACGCAAACAGTTACCGTATCAAGAGTCTTCCGTCAAATCACAAAGTGAATGTCCGTTAAATATCTGCACAATTAGATATGTGATATAACAACGGAAATATCAATAAACTAATGTATGTAAACTGAAATAATAACGAAACGAAATTATTATTGCCAACACACATTCTAAACTAACGAAAGAATCAACAAACAAAACACGCTATATAGACCGCAATAAAATTTGGGTCTAATTTTTTTCAAAAACCAGATAGTTATGGATGGTTTTATTGTTACACCTCAGGCGATTCAAATTTGGACGACCCAATTTGTAAATAAAGGATAAATTTGTCTTTGCTGACAAATAATCGATCGTTTTGAGATTGATTTAAAACGGTGCAATAGATCCTGTTGTACTTCAATTAATTGTAGTTGAGATTTCCGTCAAAATTAAAATATTTACTTTATTGAAGAGGTATATTTTCTCGTGCATAATGAAGAGAACAGTTACATCAGACTAAAATGTATTCCCCCATAAAATTATGTCCGTCTCAATATATAATAGATTGAATAAGTGAAAAGTGTGTAAGACATTCATTTGATTTGGACTCCAGAAAAATGTAAATGCGCCGTATTATTTGGTGCGGGCTTTTAGAGGTACCTACTTGGGTATAAGACGAATTCAAGATACTTCATTTCATCTAATTTCTATATAACGTTTCAGGTAAAAGGGAGAACGTCACGTTAAATTGTAACGGCCAGAGAATTGGAAAATACGTGTTGACGCAAATGAACCAGGCTAAAACAGCATTCCACATAGTGGCTGAATATTATACAGGAGAGAAATTGAATTTTATTGAGGAAGTTAGATGGCCCGCAGGCACCGATCCAAAGGACACCCCCACTTGCGGTTACGACAATTCAAAGTGTCCTTGTACGTATCCTAAAGGAGATATTTGAGGAATTTATGCAATTAGTTGGTTGAAGTTTTGACGGCGTATTGTTTGATGTTGACCCCTAATTTGTACGCCGTAAAATGCCCCGAAACATCTACATCGTAAAAACGCTTCTTACCATAACATAAACCTCAATTTCCTTCACTTCTATTTTCCAGAAACTAATTTATTTTCATTTCTAGCCGAAGTGAATGTGTTATTAATAGTAATAAGCATAGCATTAGCATTAGCACTTATTATATTCTCGGTGTACCTATATAGGTAAATCAAGCCCCAACATTTTCATTTAAAACAATAATGGATTAACTAATTTTTCACGCAGGCATTACAAATTGGAAGCGGAAATTGCTTCTATGTCATGGAAAGTAAATTGGGATGAGATTTTATGGTTACCCACCACTAAAACCAGAAGCAGTCTATATTCAACTGGATCCTTCAATAAGAGGTCCAGTCTAATCGTAAGTATCGACCACCTATTTGTACGGGAGCACCTTGATCATGGACGTATCCACGGTCATATATACGCATCAAATTTTCAATGCAAAGATGTCAGCTCGTACCTTAATCCATGCCATTTGATTCATAATAATTTGCCGTAGTAACATTGAAAATCAAAAAAAAAAAAACCTGCCAAAATCCAAAAATGTACATTTTAGCGATTCTTATGAGGATGATTCAATTTTAAGTTTTATCTTAAGGTTAATCAGGCCTAAATTTATAGGAAGAACAGCTTCAATACTTTGTAACATCATGTTCAACTATAATGCATGCTTTTATGCACATGAACAATTTGCAAAGATTAGCAATTATTATGAAATATTTTAAAATTAGAAATGTGAAGATTTTATTTTAATTTTTTACGAGAAACAACTTCAAGACTTAAAATGATGTTTGGCTGTATATCTTAGGATACTTAATTAGCTAAAGTTACTATTTCACTTCTTAGACATTTGCTTAAGAAACAACGATCTCCGAATCTAACCTACACTTATTCTAAATAAATTCTAAATAAATCGATGCCTTTTTCCATTTACTTACGCAATAAGCTAAAGCTTTGTATTTTTTGTTAGTAAGATTTCCTTCTTTTTGTATATTAAGCAAATAGTTTCAGGGTAACTGTTGTTTGATTTTTTTAGACGCTGGCTCAAGGTAAACACGTGACCATGCACATTGAATCAATTTTGAACAAACCTATTTATTTGTTTCGTTTACTTATCGAATAAACTACTGTTGTAATTTTTGTTAGTACATAGTGAACACATACCACGTCCTGCATTCCGTTTTAATACAAAAGGCACCAAACGGGAATATTACAGAAATAGAATAGCAATGCACCAAAAACTATTTAATGTCACTGTGGGTGAGAATATTTTGAAAATACAAAATAAGAAATAACAATCATTAATTAAAGCAATAACGTTGTAGTTACCTCATCACGATTTATATATATATTGTCGTGTGTCAAAGTGACAGATGTATCAAAAGTGACAAAATTGTATCAACTATTAAAATTAAAATATCTCAGGAGTAGGTTCTTTGGTCAAATACATTAGATGCAACCGCGGGAATAAACAATTTGAATGTCGGAATTTTAAATTTTAATTAACTCAAATAGAACATTAAGATTAGTTATTACAAAAAGATAATGGCGGGTTGTTTAGACGGCTGATATATACCACATACAGTGCGGACGTAAATTGTGCCCCCTCCCCAACCCTATCGTAACTTTTGAAAGGAATGAGATAGAAAGACGAAACAAAGATAAAAATTAGAGACAAGTTATGATATTTTCGTTATAGCGAGATGTACTGGACTCAAAACGTAAGATAGATGGCGTTGATATCTTTAGAATTTTAAATGGAAAGTATGTTCATATAAAACCTCGTTTGTAAGATATTTTTATTATGTTTACGCCTATGTAAACAGTTTTACATACATTCCATTTAGGATTCTAAAGGTAACAACGACATCTTTCTTATGTTTTGAGTCCAGTGCATATACCAAAATATCGTAATTTGGCTCTAATTTCACCTCGTCCCTGTTTCGTTCCTCTATCTCAATCCTTTCAAAAGTTACGATGAGGGGAGCACTATTTACGTCCGCACTGTATATGTGCGCTATCTCATGCCTATCTGTGAGGACGGAACGCAGGACAGGGTATATGTACAGCAACTACCCGTTCGGATTATAGGGCCCGAAGCGTATTTTTTCGTCGTAAATTCGCACCAACCATAGTATAGACATTGAACACCCTTGCAAATAATGCGGATTTTTTTAAATTCTGGGCCGGCACCACAACAAACGCATCGGAGCGATTGATGTAGTTACATGTAAATGAAAACACAGGGATTTATGTGACAGATACTTTCTAAAGAAAAATTTAATCTCTTGATTTTGCGTTTATGTATTTTCGGTTACAAAGCAATCACGTACCCTGGATCGAAAAAAATTGCTCGTTCTCGTCTTCAAGACGCGATGACTATACTTGCTATTATATTTCCTGAGATAAATTTCAGAACTAGAATTATATAATTCACCTTGCACAGTATTGTTTCCCGAAAAATGTCCGGGACAAGCCGATTTTTATTTTATTATCATTTAATTTTCAACCCTCCACCCATCAACTTCTAAGCGCTAGCAATCGCAACTTTAAAACTTCAAATGTAAAAGTACTTCTTGTGATACCTCATTTGATTTTTTCTTGCCAAATATAATAAAATAGTTTTTCAAAATCGGTTGACAAATAATTCAGATATTCTACAAAAATGTATTCAAAGTGCCATAATCGAGCAGGCGTTGATACGGGTTTGTCGTGAAAGAATTGAAATTCATGTGAACAGGGTCTCACAAAATTGCGTTTCGCTGATCAAAATCTGTTCACGTATTAAAATGTGAAGCGAGCGACTCCCACGGGAGTTGAACGTAGATTTTCTTACATCATTAATAAAGCATCCAATTGTCCATATTCACATAAAGCCGATGATGGACGTCAGGACTTAGGTTTATCTCGTATATGTCCAAGATCGCGAAATTTGTTCTCAATTCGATTTACCGTTGATTGCGATATTGGAGGACGGTTTGGATGATTCTCATTGTACAAAATACTTCGTCATGTGTCCGAATTCTGTCTCTAATACCAATCGTCACAAAAAAATTTCGACTTGCTTTTCTAATTGGGAAAGGAAACATTAAATATGTTTGAATTCATTCAACAATAAGGTTTGAGATATTTTTTTACAATTATCTTTATTTATCATTTACAAATATGATTTTCGACCTCTGTTAAAAGTAAATAAATTTGTACTTCGGTTGAGGATGCTTCTCCCAAACATTTACTATAAAATGGGGCATTCTACACGATATTTCATTTAAGATAACGAAATAACATTTTGATATCTCTTTTCGTAACACTCACGGAATATGAAAAAAATATTTTAGATTCTGAAAGATGAAGATGTAAAAGTTCTCTTAAAATATCTCTCAAAAGCAATTTACATCTTTAGATACTCATTACCGTATTTTTGAGACAACCGGGGCCTTAAAATATCCTAATTACGCCTGATGGTACAGTTAATTCTCAAATTCTTTGCCTTTTGATGCAGAGAGGGAAATTTCCTTTTTGTAACATCCACCAATAGTACATTTCCTGAAATCATACTTTCCCGGTCTCTATGAGGTAACGAAAGCACAATATGTCAATCAATTATGTAAATTGTAAATTATTAAAATCAGCCGGCAGAATTTCACTTTTCACCCACCGTGTATTGTGCGTATAATAGCGATAGAGGCTCGTTTTCGTTTAAATCATTTAAGGAAGTTTATTTAATTATCGCCTAAAATTCCTCCTCTTTATCACCACTGAGATTTTAAAATATGTAAAATCTCCGAAACGTGCATTTCGAACGCTTACGCGGGATGTGGTTCGCCTTTTCCTGATTTAAAACTTAAAAACGGTTCTAAACCGTTCTAAAAATAGCAACGTAGTTAAGTATGTAAACAGACGCCCGAAGTTTCAGAGATTTGTTTTTCCTTTAAGTACGATTAAAACAAAATTTTGGCGGATGCCCTGGTAAAATCTATAATTACAATATACACGTATGTTCAGCTCTCAACGGGGTGCGGCATACGAGGTGTGTAAATTAAGTAATGAGACTGACAACGTAGCGTTTGATATGGCAACACGGAAAGCACGTGACATGGAGGGGCGACAAGTGGACATTGTAATACGCGTTCATTGCAAGTTTGAACTCGATCAAGTCACTTGGTTGTTCGTTGTCGTTTTTTCCGTGAACCCGGTTTTCGTAGTGCGTTCTTCAAATGAAAGACATTAATTTCGAGCAACGGTGGACTATCAGGTTTTGCTTCAGACTTGGGCAAAGTGCAACAGAAACTTTTGCAAAACCTCAGCAGGCCTACGGAGACAGTGTTTTGTCAAAAGCCCAAGTTTTTCGGTGATTTAAGGCATTTTGAGAAGGAAGAAAGTCGATGGGAGATGAGCAACGCAGCGGAAGCCCTTCAACTGGAAGAACCGATGGCTATGTCGACAAATTCCGCGATCTTGTGCGCTCAGATCGTCGCTTGACGGACAGTATGGTCGCGGAACAGTTGACCAATGAATAGGGAATGAGAAAGATCTGCCCGAAAATGGTTCCAAAAAACTTTTCGCAGGAACAAAAAAAAGGTGCGTTGACTTTTTGGAATCGATTGAAAATAATGAAAAATTTTTGGAACGTGTCACTAGTGGTGATGAGAGTTGGGTGTTCGAGTATGACCAGTAAACAAAACGCCATGGAATGGCACACTTCATGCCCTCCAAAACCTAAGAAAGCAAGAATGAGCGAATCAAAGATCAAGAGCATGCTGATTTGTTCCTTTGATAGGCAGGGAATCGTTCACAAAGAGTTCTTACCTCAAGGTCAATCATCATTTTTACCGAGAGGTTCTCGAGACACTCCGAAAAAGGGTCATGCGTGTGAGATCAAACATCAAGAACGATTGGATCCTGCACCATGACAATGTGCCTTGTCACACAGCAATTTCCATAAACGGTTTTTGGCCAAGAAAAATATTTCTGTGGCCCCTCAGCCTCCTTATTCACCCGACTTGAGTCCTTGTGACTTTTTCCTCTTCCCAAGATTGAAAATTCATCTGAAGGGACATCATTTTGGGACACTCGAAAACATTCAAACGGCTGTAACCGACTAGTTAAAGGCGATTCCAATATCCGAGTTCTAGCATTGCTATGAGCAATGGAAGAACCGTTTCCAACGCTGTGCGGCTTCCCAAGGGAGTTATTTTGAGGGAGACAACGTTCAATTGTAATTATATTCAAATAAAAATATTAAAAAATATCAGTCTCATTACTTAATTTATACACGTCGTATATTACATGTAGCGCGATCTGGCATCTGGGTCGCTTAACTTTAATTTTTTTCGGACGGTTCTGGGCATCCGAATCGCCTGAAACTTAACAGCTCCAGTCTCTCATAGAGCTCACAAATCAGGCTGTATATATTATTTAAATTCTTTTAAAACAAAAGTATTTTAAAACGTAAATGCTTTTTAATCCGCTAAGAAAACAAAATACATACAAACATTAAAAAGGAATGATGGAAATGTTTCGTAAATCAGGGATTTACATTTAGGGAAGTGAAGATTAAAAATCTGGGAGCCACGTCTTGTGTTTTCCCACCTTTACTTAAAAGGGTGCCTAATTTAAAATGCGCCAATTTCCCCTTTGACTTTCAAATTCCCCTAATAAATCCAAATTCATCTTTTAAGAAAGAAAAAATGCAAATGTATTGTGTTCCTTTCCTGTTTAAGACCATGCAGTCGGAAAACGATGGATACAGCTTAGCTGGAGATAGGCAAGTCTACACCGATGTGGCTTATTACAAAGGAACTAGGGTGGCCGTCAAACGATTAAAAGATACCAAAATCGAATTGAACCGGTCCCAATTGCTTCATTTGAAAATAATGAAGGATTTGTCCAACGACCATTTGGTGAAGTTTTTCGGCGTCTGCTTGGAAATACCTCACTGCTGCATCTTAACGGAATATTGTCCAAAAGGAAGCCTAGAAGATATTTTGGAAAACGAACAAGTCAAACTGGACATGGTCTTCCGCATTTCACTAATCTTCGATATAGTAAAGGGAATGCTGTATCTCCACAACAGCGATATAAAATCACATGGTTCTCTCAAATCCTCGAATTGTGTAGTCGATAGTAGATTCGTATTGAAAATAACCGATTTCGGCTTGCACTTCCTGCGCGATCACACCGTAGATGATTACAACGATACCAACACGCATTCTTATTGGCAAAGTGAGTATTGCGTTTATAGAAGCGTACACCGCGGCGGGTGGGGGGTGGGGACAGATTTTCGACGGATTTCTTTTTTATTTTATTTTAAGGACAACTTTGGACAGCACCCGAATTCTTGCGAATTACAAATCCTCCGAGGAACGGATCGCAGAAAGGAGATGTCTATTCATTTGCCATTATCGTACATGAGATAATTACAAGGGAGGGCCCTTTTTACCTCGGAGATGATAAAATGACTTCTAAAGGTAAGTGTAGATATTTATCAAATAAAATCAAGAATGATAGATGGCGTAATCTCAAATAGAAACACACCCATTCAAAGATCTCTAAGGGTGGTTTGTACCATAGGCAAAGATTCTTTCGTTGCTGTTTCATCGCTTGAACTGTGGGATGCTTTAGGTTGGTTGAATTGACGATTTCCTACGCGATATTATCGGAAGGTCAGCATATACCTATAGGTGTCTTATTTAAAAAAAGAGGCGCGTTCGTAGCGCCTTTATTTACGGGCCAATTTAAATAATTGAAACGGAAAATTAAAAGGCTGGATGTAGGCTATAAAATGAGCTGATAAAATTATTTGTAGCCCTTAAGCGTTTTAAGGTTTTACGGTCAAGTTTTTCTTAATTAGACTATACTATTCTTTATGATTCTGATGGGGAACTTTTTTCTGAAAACAACAATGCTTTTTTCCATTTGCTCATTTCCCATTTTTTTCTGATTAACTTGCATATTCGTTGTGGTGGCTTCGGGCCACCAAATTCTCTCTCTACCCTTTCAATTCTAGCAATTGGTCATCTATTTCGTAATAATGGTTTCGTAGAAAAAATCAATTTTACGTTGTACCACTTACCAAGTACTTTTTTGCGGGGAGTTTCAAAATGGGCACAAAATCTATTTATAACTGCACTACAAAAGGACGATTTCCACAGTATATTTGGTCCACGCACACAAAATGAAGCTCAGAATTAGAAAGAAAGGAATTTAAAAAAAGGAAGTATCGGCTATGAATGAATTTAAGCATCGGTGTGTTGATTACCTCGTATTGAAAGATTTCTACTTTGGGAGCGGATGTTTCCAACTTGCTAACTCATCCTGCTACTCTTAAATGCTCAAAAGTTAATGAAAAAAGAGAAGCGAGCATCTCGTCGATGGGTACTGACAGGAAGAGGAAATTCACTCGCTCCAGAGAGGAATAATTTAAAATATTGTTTCGAGTTTTCCGGGAACCGGAATTATCGCGCTGGCGCACTGATTGTCCGCCGTGTGTCGTGGGGATACGAACTCTTATAATCAGTTCGTTCCCTATCACCGCGCACAGTCCGCGTTCGCAGCTCCTCCGAAGAGATTTCGACGTGGGAGCCTCGCATGCCGCGTGTATGGCAGAATGACGAGGAGCCCCGTCATCATGTCACTGCCACGTCCTGGGGCAACCCCTCGTGGGAGGTTGCCACGTCGACACCTCCGAGGAGGACGTCCATCATTCCATCCCAATAAAGTTAAAACTCTGCAAAAACGCAACAACCACCGCAATGCAAGTTAGAAGACGGCTTCCGATGTTTACGTAAATATTGACGAAAGTTCAATTAATTTTTTTAAAAGTTTTATTTCCACTTTTCCGCTTTTTACTTGTTCGTTGTTTGTTTTGTATTGTTTTTTTTTTTTTGTATTGAATCATCCTTGTGGACGCTTATCGGATCAAGTAGCATGCTCGACTAAACCGACGAGGAAGTTGAGGGGAATTCGCATGAATTTTTAAAGCGAAAAATCGAATCTTTGAATTCCCATTTATTAAACATGCATGTCAAAGTTTACGTTTTTGTTTGTTTTAAAACTTCATGAATGCTGTTTACTGGATTTATGGAAGTAACTGTCGGAAGGCATCAAATGATTATTGTAAAACACCAACTCATTACTGTTACCCACTTCGTCTACATTTTTTTCAAAATGGTAAATTTATATTAAGTCGTTTATTATGTTGTGTTATTAAAATGTGATCATGTGATAATTTTTATATGGCAATGAATACTAGTAACCGGAAAAATTAATGAAATTTTGACTAGGTAAGGTAAATTAAACGAATGCATTTCAAATCGTTGCAGAACTCTGTAGGGCGAAGGTTTCGAAATCTAAAATATGAATAAAAAAGCCTGTGCATAAACTGTTTGCGTAAAAAACAAACGAACAGCCGCTGATTTTTTTTACATGTTGCCCCTTTTATTAAAAAAATATTAAAGCGTTTTGATATACTTATGAAATGCGTTTGTGGCTTGTTATCAAAAACAGTCGATCAAATAATAAATATTAGTTTTATTTTAGGATTTAATTTTATTATTTTTGTATATTTAACGCACCAAATCCAATTTTATATTTACATTATATTTTATTTTATATTTTTAAATTATTAAAATACGATTGAGCGATCCAATTCCGAAATTTTCGCATTTCTATGACCATAATGATTATTAGGAATTTAACTTTTCCTTAGCACGTCCAAATAATCAGTTCCAATAAACATATTTCTATTTTATCATAAACCGTTTCCGAAAATCAATTTCCCTCGTATTTGTTCGTAATTTATGCCACTCCGGGAATAGGTTGCGATGACACAATAGACTCCATTGTGATGATCTAAGTCGGTTGAGTCCGTATCCGCAAAATCTAATCCACAAATGCATAATTCATGAATCCGCCGCTATTTCCAATATAAAAGGCGATCAGTTGGCTTACATTTTTCAAGATTATTGGAGCAAATTTCTTCCGTAAGTGGATGAACACATTTTTTCTCTAACTCAATATAACTCAAAATAACACGCTTATAATTAATTTGTTCGTAGATACCGTAACGTTTATTAAAACAAGAAAGAAAATCGTGTAAAAATGTATTTTACCAACAAATATAAAAAAATTAGTGTATGGAGTTAAAGTTGAATGGAAAAACTTTTTTAATTTCCTCTGCTGTCGGTTACAAAGTTATTCTGTCTCTTTTTTAATTGAAATTTCAAATATGTATTTGCGTCTATTTCCCTTAGCAATAATTCCCCACCTAAATTGTCCTAAACTCCGTTTTTTTTTTCCGTTGGCAAAACAGAATTAAATAACCGACAAAAAAAAAGTTTCTCTTTTCATCGCTCTGAACCGCGGTTTACATTTAACCCCCTCCTACGAAAGGCGGGAGTGCTCCGATTTACAAACAGAATCAATTTCGGATCACATTAAAAGCGAGGTACAATTGGAAAATTAACTTTGTATATTATAAAAGTACAGGAACCGGCCCGTTCGAATTCAAGCGCTGTGCCGAACGTGGTTTTGGCATTTTTTACAATTACGTTTTAATACAAATAATCAGGGGATCTGATATATACCTGTACAATACAGAACAGTCACTTGAATGTGACGTTAATGCCTACGGGGTTTCTGTAATACCATTGTCTTGTAATATAGATCTTGTTTATACCCTTTGACTGTACAGATATCAAAGGGAAAATCAAATCGGCAGAGCAAATATCTAATTAGACGGATACTTGCCTCAATTTGGCGAATCGGAAATAAGATATTGAGCAGACGCTATTTTTTTTTTATCAAGCAAATATTTACAGTTCCGAAAATGGTTTTCTTTAATATTACGAGTAATTGAAATAGAACAAACTTCACTACATTTTTTTTTGTATAAAAGAAAAACTCGGCACGGTTTTCCGTAATATTTTCCTGGATATCTGAAGAAAAATAGGATCCCTCGCGATATCTCAACCATTATTTAAACCTCGCAAATTGGGGCACAAGTACAAAGCGAAAAAATATACCTATGTGTATAGACGTAATAAATATGCTAAAAATATATTCGCTGCACAGACTGAAAGAGTACCTTGGTATAAGGAACAACATTTTCTTTTTCTGCCAAATCCACAAATGAAGTCGGTTTTATGTAGAAAACGGTACTGTATAGCAAATTTAAATAGTTAATAACCAATATATAAGAAAACCATACTAAAACATTATTTGTTATAAATATATACATATTTTTCTAGAAATTATTTACTGTTTTGATAAAGTTTCCAAAAAATACTGTAGTATAATGCGATTGAAATGACCATAAGCGGACGTTTCAAATAATGTATGAGAAGAACTAACATCTTTAACATTTATTTTATAATTGGATGGAAGTATTATTGTGATGTTGGCTATTTGAAACGTTGCAAGTAACATCTTCAACACATCAACTATATTAATGGCTGATATTATGCTAAACTGTAAATCTATACTGCACGAAAAAAATACTTGTGATATATTATTTGAAGCGGCTACCACCTTATATACGCATTATGATAATGGTAGACGTGATAGAATACTTGTACTTTTAGTTAATCGACAATTACATCGATATACCCATTAGTATATCGTTTATATTACAGTATTTTTTGGAAATGTTATCGAATTAATAAAGAATTTCTAGATAAACATCTATATATTTATAAGTACAATCAATGACATATATTTGTTGTTAACTGTCAAAATTTGCTACACAGCACCGTTTTCTACATAAAACCGACTTTATTTCTAAAAAATGCAAATAAAAGATTCAACAAAAAAATGGGGGCATGGGGTACCTGGTATAAGAAAGGAAATCTGTTAAAAATCCGAATTTAAAAGATTTGAAGAGGATAAGGATAACATAGGTGCATAGATTTGGGAAATTACACGACAAACTTTTCTTTGTGTTCGAAATAAGTCTTTGTATTTGTACGGATGATATTTTCTTAGGGATATATTTTCATATACGTGTTTTTTTTTCTTCCGTTTACAATGTATCCCTACACGTATCAAAAGATTATTCGTAATACCTTTTCCCTTTAAAAGTGGAAACGTATATGTGTGTACAAGGAAACGTCCGGGATTTACGGTACAAATATGTGTTTCGCTATTAAAGAAAAAATTGATCGGAAATCCCGGGATTTACCTTTACATATACCTGCGGTATGATCCCTTAATTCGTGTACAACAAAAATAATATTATTTCGACATATTTCGAAACAATACGAAGCAGGAAAATCTGGGATTTCCTTTTAAATGGCCCTTTTATATCGTTCCTAATTTCGTGCTTATACTAAAAATCTTCCAATTTTGAGAGGCGGGCTCGTCTCGCCGAGACGGTTTCGGATAAGCGATTCAGTTTTAATTCTGATTGAGTTGGGGCAACGTTTATCTTTTGTATTAAATTGTTTCGGTGATGATGGAAACTATTGAATTTGTTCCTCCACCAATTCATGTTTGAATTTTTCCTCGTTCTAGCCGTCCCATTATAATGACGTGATTACTTTTTCTCCTACCCTTAAGTGAAAAGTTTCGTTTGACGATCTGCAAACAAATAACCTCCTTTAATTTTTAAATTACTTTACTCTGCCGTGTTTACCTTTCATTTCTTTGATGATGGCAACTCGCGAGGGCATACTTTTTTCTAAGGTATTAAACTGTAAATAAACCGCCGGATCTCGAAAGGAAAAATTAAAAAAGGAGACATTAAAAAGGAAATATGTTAGGATGCTAAGCGCTTCACTTTGCTTTGCCACGAATAACTCGGGCATAAATTTATGCCCCGATGTATTGACGTCAAGTCACCGAATATTTCACGAAGAGAGTGGAGAGTGCTCATTAGCAAAATGTCTTAAAATTTCTTTATTTTCCTCCGATAATTGGACTTGTCAGGTGTATTTTTAAGAGGCTCCCCCTCGCGCGTCAGTAAACAGTAACATAAAGGATTAACTCGATATACCCTCCAAATCTGACGGAGGAGACTCAATTTATTCATTAAGCAATCAAAATTTATGTATTTGTTATTAAGGTAGAAGTCGTTACGAATCTGATGTTTCCGGAAATTGAGAAAACGGGGTGACGAATATATCCAGTGACGTGTGATCGACATTTTGCCAAAATTAAGTCATCGCAGGACTTCATTCTTGATAATAATCATATATCTATGTGCATATACTGGATCTGTCACATTTGGACATACATATAAATGGAATAAAATAGACATTGAAACAACAAACTCAAACTATATACGGGAATCATTTTTATCCTACTGGTCATTCAATTGTTCCTCGTCCAACAAGTTTGGTTAAGATAATCGTGTACTAGCGCCTGAATAATAATAAATGGCGTAGCACCGTCTTGTTGAAATATTACGTCGATATCAAATTCATCCATTCTTTATCACCAAATTGTGTGAAAGAATAATGTACCATCTCCACGAGGAGAAGAAACTCATCTTTCAGATCATAGCATCGCAAATAATATCAATGAAATCCATTGAAGAAAAACTGTCGTAGGCGCCATACGTAATTATATGCAAGTAATTATTAATTAAGTAAGGTAAGGAGTGAATTTTAAAGTTATGATTACAAATATATTGAAGTGAAATTTAATGTTAAATTATAATTTTCAAATTGAATCCAATCCAAAGGCACAGATTTGAGCCAATGTTCCGTAAACGCCAGTACAGAGTATTTATAATGTTCGTGGTGTAAAAATTCCGCAATATAATTTTTTTTTAGGAGACACGATAATCGGCGCATCGGCCTATTAGGAACAAAATCCAACTCAATTCAAAGCGACTAAGCCATCGCAATACTTAATTGCTTCATCCGGGTCATATTAAGAGTGATACAGATGGAAAATTTAGCCAAAATAAGACCATATGCCCATTATTGTGTCCCCTAATGAGTATCCGTGAGCATTTGTAAATTTTGATGAAATGCACTAAAATTGTTAATATTACTATTTATTGCGCCTAAATTTTCTGTTTCGTTTTCATCCAATTCACTCTAACTTCAGACAATCATAGTAGATCTGAATTTTGGCCCAATTGCAAGTCAATTAGGCCAAAAGGTTCAGTTTCCAGTTGTTTTCGGATACAAAGCCTCCGCTTCATTTTACTTTGTTTTACCTTTTTGTATTTCGTATCTTTTCATAGAAACTTGCATTTGCACCAATGATTTTTTAATTGTATTATTTCTTGACTGAGATTTATAATTTCCATCTTCATCTGCGACGATTCGCTTTGGAAGTTTTTAATGATGGTATTTGCTATTCGGCAACTTTGACACGACCATTTCGGAATTGAGTCATCCTCCCTCATCCTACTTCATTTGGGTAAATTTGGCTGAGGGTTAATACTACGCAAGCTATGTGGGTAATTCTTCTGACACTTACTTCGACAGTTAATACATTTACCGTGTCGACCGAAACTTTTTCCGCACGCGCCCTATCGCCATATTCAAAACTAACAGCAATTTTTCAAATAATTTCCTACGGTTAGGTTTTCACGGTAGACGTGGTGGCAAAATCATTTTTCTCGTCTATCAAAGCCACTTTAGAAAATGGCGAGCATGCCATCGCATATCAATTAACCCCTAGAGAACCGGCAGATGCAAGCGAGGGTCAGCAGCCCTTAAAGTCACAAGTTCACCGCGGCCGTGTTAGATAAACACCCCCCGATTGGGATACGGTAAATTATCCTATTAGAGAAAAACTTTTAATGCAAGCTATGGAATGTATACGAAGAAGGAGTATTCTATAGGAAATATTTTATAAAATATAGAATAAAATATATTCACGGATTATTGGGCGTAACTTTTTCTTAACCCTACAAACCCCGAATTATTAAATATTAAATTTCACTATAATTTTTTAATTTAAAATAGTTTACTTAAGACGCATTTTAACAAGTTTAAACAAAAGAAATTAATCCCGCCGGAGGGGGTGGATGTTGCAAATTTGTAACGCTATGGTCGATGTAGTCTGAGAATAGATTGAAATTTGTGGTGTGGGCAGTATCACTCCGTTTTCTAGATTTCTAAGGGTTCTTTCCTAGAAAGAGATCAATGTTTATCAAGTATCCACTGCTAGCATTCAAATACTGAATTTTGAATCCAAGAGGAATAGGTTTCCCCTTAATAAATCGTTTATGCCTTCCGTAATATTTCACCATTGATTCATCATAATTGATTCTCTGGCAAAAGTAACGCACAAAAAATTCTTTTAATTTGTCCATTCGAGTAAACACATTGTTCGGATTACTCCTCCCGCACAAAGTATTAATTAATTCGGGACGACACGTGTTTCGGGAATACGTGGATTCCCATTATCAAGTCGAATGACCAAATGAGCGCCAAAACGACTATAAGCTAAACACATGCACGACTTTCCCTTCACTCCCTCTACCTACCCCAAACATATGTACAATTTTCTCCTACGCCCCGAGCGCAAAAATTCTTAGAAGGACTACCTGGGTATCAAGTGTACGCTTTTATTACTCATAATAAATCCATCAATACCTTCTGAATCGGGAAAAAGCGCCCCTGTCGTTTTCTGTATTGGTGGATTTATTATGAGTAATAAGAGCGTACACTTGCGACCCGGGTGGTCCATCTAAGAATTTTTGCGCTCTAGGCGTAGGAGAAAATTGCACATATGTTTGGGGTAGGTAGAGGGAGTGAAGGGAGAAGGGAAAATGGCGCATGTGTTTAGCTTATAGTCGTTTTGGCGCTCATTTGGTCATTCGACTTGATAATGGGAATCCACATATTCCCGAAATACGTGTCGTCCCGAATTAATTAATACTTTGTGCGGGAGGAGTAGTCCGAACAGTGTGGTGTTCATTGTGCTGTCCCACAGTCCTTGCAATATTTACTGATCCATTAGAAGGCGAACTTTCCATGCTTTGTCATATTAATCTATCTTGGTGTTATTCATTAGATGTAAGAACTGCATTATTTGAAGAAAACCTATTCCTTCTCATCGAAGTGTTCATCAAGTGGCACACTTTTGCTCCTCCAGAGGTATATTAAGATTTGGAGCATTTTTTAATATTATTTTTCGATTTTTGATGAAGTTTTGAAGAAAATCGATGTTCCAAACTAATTCAAAGATATCTCAGGGGGTAAGACCACTAAATTCAATAAAATCAGACCTGGAAAATTTGTCATCTTCTCTATTTTATCAGCTGCTCGGAAATCCAATTAAAATCCCGATTGAATTTTCTGGAGAAAGCATCTAGAGATCGTGAAGCATTTTGAGAGGTTGAAGCGTCTTCGGAATTAGCGGGCTGGGATGTTCTCCAACTCTTTTAAGTTGACGACCACTTTGGTGATCTAGATCTTCCACATCAAAATCAACATGCACTACTAAGTTAGATGGAATGTTACTATAACACGTACTGCCGCCAGCTAACCACAAAAAGTCGGTACTGGTATCGTAAAGTATCTTTCATTAAAGTCACCTGTAAAATGCGTTGCGTGGATTTGACGGTTAAAATAGAAATAGAATTATAATTTTCGAGTTTTGGGACTAAAGTTTAAATATTTCAATTAAAACTTTTCGAAATTCGCTCTTATGGTGACTGCACCTGCTGTATGAAAACGGAAGACGTTCAACAATACTAATTCGCTGTCTTTATCAAAAGCAACAGCTGTTCCCTGACGAAGATTTAATGAATTCCTCCGGGACCACTCCTGGGATTTTTTTCTATTAATTAATTTTCTAATTAAACGAATTAAAAGTTTTAAAAGGATCGTCGCAAGATTTCCACGGCATGAACACCTTTCAAATATTTCTTTTTAATTTGCTGATCCCCCATTTTGCACCCCGTTCGGACGCCTGGCCCCCTCAAGGCTCGTAAGGTGTGAATGAAGGAAATACCTACATAGGTAAGATAAAAGAAGAACTGCTCTTCATATCTGGGTCGTTTCAGAAATTGTAGATGCCGTTCGGTGTGGACCCAATGCATTCAACCATCCGCTTAGGCCGTTAATTGTCGAAAACACTTGCGATGATGAAGTGGCCACCCTGATGCAACGTTGCTGGACGGAAGCGTCGGCTGACAGACCCGATTTCACAATCATCAAGAATGCGCTGCGAAAATTAAACAAGTACGTATGCAACGGGGAAGTATAGAATTTTTCCTTTGACCTGTTACGCCGGAATCCAATTCGACCTATGTAGTCGCCGTCGACCAATTTATCTCCTAATTAATTTACACCTTGCTAATCCGAATTGAAATTTGTGCGCGTTAAACAAGGAAATTACGGAAATATTTTGGACGAATTAGTACCTTCCTTCTAATTAAATTCTAATTATAATTTAACAGAAAGGGATAATTAGTTTCCCTGGCAAGGATTCAAACAGTACATACGGTATATGATAATTTTGATGTAAACGTTGTTTCTAAACTTTTAGGGACGTCATCCCATTTCTGGCTAATTCTCCACATCAAAATCCCAACAAACTTTAACGAAACAAAGTAGTTAACCAGTTCCCATAAATCCTACAAAATTTTCTGGACTTCCAAACTTCTCCCCGATAAATTGATTTGAAGCACTGAGTGAAATCCAAGTTTTTCAATTATACCTTAAACAATCTGCTTTTATGTTCTCAAAACAAAATTTTACACGCCTGCATCAAATTAGTCAAAGTGTTGATGCTATTTCATTCATCCCAAACAATCATTGTAGTTTCTCACATTCTCAGAGAACAAAGAAAAATTTCATGTTTCCTGATAATTTTTGTCACTTCATTCCGTTATTTTCAACAATACAATGTGAAGCCATTTCTATTATATTATTGCTTTACATCACATTACATTTACCTTTCAACATTTTCTTCTTACAACTCCAAAATAGGTCATTAAGAATATAAATTTCTTATCGCGATAGCTTGAAGCTATTTCCTCTATAAACCCGCCATAGAAGGGCAATCGTTTTGAAAGGCAATTTTATACTTACTCAGTAACTAAGATATAATCTGGTATCTTTCAATTTTCTAAATAATTTTGCTATCAAATAAAAGTTATCGATTTAAATAACGACAGTTTGTAAGAATGCTAGAAGAGCTTATCAAAAAGATTGTGAACATAAACGATAATAGGCCGCAATATCGATTTGTTTACTTTATAAGATTCTTATAAGTACATATTCAGGACTAATCGGGGTTAGAATTGAACATAAAACGAATGATATGAATAGGCTTCGGATAATTGCATTTGTGTAAGTGCATATTTTGGTTGTTGTTAGGTGTAAATGCATGTTTGAGAATTTTCATTGAAAATCAGCGTTTCCGAGGAGTTCCATGGGCCAGTACCTTCTTGCCTCAAGTAATTTCTCTCTCGAACAGCTTGCCCACAACTTTTCAACCTTACGCATTTTGTGCTTCTCTCCAAGCTCCCCCGAAGGTCCTTGATTGCCGCTTAATACGGGTCCCTTCAAATTTCCTTGATTGTCGCTTAACTAATTTTTTCCCGACATTTCTGGACAGCCGAATCGCGTGAAACTCAGTAGATATAGTTAGCCGTATATGCTCAGGACACCCTGAACATATCAGCTCCCCATACCCCCTGGTTCAGTCTCTACGCTCCTCCAAAAGTCCTCAATTGCCGCTTAATTTCCTGGATTAACTTTAACCAGAACACAGTTCACCAAAGGGCGTTTTGTTGATTGCTTGTGGAGGGCTGAAGAAATCCGTCGGAATACTGAAAAGCTCATTGAGTCAATCTTCATTTTTTTTAGGAAAATATCCTTTCCTATAATAACATTCTAAAATGAGCACAAAGTGTATAAAATTATTTTCTAGTAGTAAAATGCTACTCTAAGAGGCATTCACAGGAGAGACGTAAGGCAAAATTTCGTCTTTTAAAATTACAGTATTTTTTTAATCGCTAGGAATTTAAAAAAAAACTCACGGTTTATAAAGAACATTGTCTTTGAGCCTAGATTATGTAATTCCGCTTCCTGCCATCGGAATTCTAATATGTTATATATGAAAAGACTTGAACTTAGATTATAGCGAAATAAACTGCATTCAAGTATCAGTAACCGTTCTGGAGTTATAAGCGAAAACATGTTCGGGGCAACAATTCTTGCGCTTGACGGTGTAAACCCGGTCAGACGCGGTCAAAATTTCTAAGATCCCCTAAAGTGCAATCCAGCTTCGTGTCATCGGAATTCGAATATATTTTATATCAATAGACGCGTCTTTGAACCTAGATTATAGTGAAATAAACAGCATTCACGTATCGGTAACCGTTCTCGAGTTATGTCGAATTTTGTCAAAAAATAAAGGCTATCATCAACTAGAAAATACAAGTAAGGTTTTAATTGCAATAATAAATATCTTTAATGATAATAATAATAACGATCAATGTTGGACAAAGTTACATAAATGTACATTCCATTAAAAAAATTGCAAGTTGCTTTCCGTGTTACGTAATAACAAATAACACTGATTTCTTGTTATAATAATAACGTGTTTTCCTCTGTCCATTACAACTTTGACTGCTGCGAATTTTAAATATTTGCTTTGTTTCTATGATATACATATACGTTTTTAAATGCATATTTCTACTGCATATTTGTAAGCATATGCAATGCATGATTATCTGAAGCCTAGTTATCAACGTGACAATTAAGTTTTGACTCGAATAAAAGTGCTAGGTTTAATAGTAAAAAAAATATTTACTCGGATGATTTTTAGAGAATATGACAGCGGCAACATTATGGACAATCTCTTAGCGCGCATGGAACAATATGCTAACAACTTGGAAACGTTAGTGGATGAACGTACAGCCGATTATCTGGAGGAAAAGAGGAAGTGCGAGGAAGTCCTCTATCAACTTCTACCGAAGAGCGTTGCCTTACAGCTAATAACCGGAAAATCCGTAATGGCCGAGACCTTTGATCAAGTAACGATATATTTCAGCGATATAGTGGGCTTCACCGCCCTTTCCGCGCAAAGCACCCCGTTACAGGTTGTTGATTTACTGAACGATTTGTATACTTGTTTCGATTCGGTCATCGGTGGATACGATGTCTATAAGGTAAGTGGGATCGGTTTAGGTTTGATAGGAATTATATTTACCGTCGATTCATTTGCTTGATACACAAAATAAGCGGGAAACTAAAAATATCAGCGACTTGTTCAAAATTGATTCAAGATGCAAACTTAAACGTGTACTTTGAGCTAACGTTTAAAAGATCAATTAATATTTGCAGGGAATATTAAGTATCCTCGAGGAACACAGGGCCAATCGTCTTCAACGTTTTCATCCAATAAATTTAGATCTGATTTAGTCTAAAATCTTTAAACAGCAACTCATAAATTTTGTTTTCATCTGCATTTCATCCAAACCAGCAATCAAACAGACAGTGAATAGAGCAAATGGAATTCCTAGTTTAGATGAATGATTCATCCTGGTTCTAAGGGCTAATTTACATTTTGCATTTTAGACCTTCGACAGTTGGTTGATTTGTAGATTCTCGCGCGTAAAAATTTGTTCATTTGATTTACTCGATTAGTAAATAAGGTAATTATTTTTCATATAAAATAATAAGCCGGTAATGGTAGGTGTTAAAACACGTTGCTACATTAAAGAGAAACATGCACAAGTGATGGGTGATATTGATTCTAACGCATTTTTCTCCAGTCTCAGTCTTAAATCCGCCCTCAGTGCTCATCTCACCACTGTTTTGTAAATCGGAGATCTGAAGTCATATATTTGTTTTTCCATATTATATTCCACACACAACTGGTTATTCTTGATGTATATTAAAATATGTTCAAATCATATTTTAATTTTTCGTTATAACTTCGGTGTGAACAGCATAAATTGCAGTTATTTGGTGTCAATCAATATTGCAATACGCTCTTGACATGTTTATCCTTCTAACAACCGATCAAATAACAGAAACAAATGCATTCCATAGTGGATAATGGTACAATATCCAAGATTAATAGACGCGAATTTAAAAAGAAAACTCAATAGTTCTAACCCTACAATTCCGAAAATGTATTGTTTACCCAAAACTTATAAACCGGGTAAAGCGATGAGACCTATCGTGTCAGGCATTGATTCACCCACTTACAGTTTGTCCAAATGGCTAATCAACGAATTCAAGAATCTCCCACGTAACGTAGAAAGTTTAGCAGTAGAAAATTCGCTGGAATTTGTCAATAAAGTGAATAACATTGGAATTAATGAAGGGGAGATTCTTGTATCGCCCATGTCATTTTCTGTTCTGATGAATTTACTGGGGTAATAAAAGTGTACACTTGAGAACACTCGGGTGGTCCTTCTAAGAGTTTTTGCGTTCGGGGTGTGGGACAAGGTTGTACATATCCTAGGGATAGATAGAGGGAATGAAGGGAGAAGTAGTGCATATTTCTAGTTCCTAGTTATTTTAGCGCTCATTCGGTTATTCGGCTTGATAATGGGAATCCACGTATTCCCGAAACACGTGTCGTTCCGAACTAATTAATACTTTGTGCGGGAGGAGCAATCCGAACAGTGTGTTTATTGTGCTGCCTCACAGTCCATGCGATATTTACTATGTCATCAAATCGAATTACACGAGGTATCATGGTAAATGTTTCCAATTACATAGTTACTCTAAATATATTTCTACTAGTTTTGTTATCCCACAAGGTTATCGTAGATTCTTCATTTGACGAATAAACCCCAGCAAGTAACAAAAATCCTACCCAAGCTTTAAGATCAGTAGATACTACCTAAGTTTTTCGAATCCTTACCGTAAACCCTTCGAGATTTGTCATTTCAGCATTATGAAATGTAACTTGAAATGACGACTTGTAATTCCTTATGTAATAATTGGTACTAGAAAAACGGCCACGTTGTTGCGGTTGTTCCAACTTCCATTCTATTCTTCCATCCTTTGAAAAAAAAATTTGCACATTTGTACTTAGATGCATATTAGCTTCACTATCAGAACTGGCAGTTTGAGACGCGTCACTTGTATGGTATTCGTGTTCGGAAATATCTTCCTTATTGTCAGATGCTTGCAACTCTTCTTTAGCCAAAGGTCTGTCATGTTGAATGTAAAGTTGATACTGAATCATAACTGCATCGATGCTTTGCTTTATAGGGTCAACATCGTTAGCAAGTACAGACTTGCCAGTGCAGTTATTTATCATTTAGTGAAAGTATGGCTATACGCATGCAATACGTTATAAGGATATATGGTCGCAGATACAAGTGCAGACTTGTTGGTGTATATACATACACGTCTAAAGCTTTCACAATATTTTTATTTCAACAATATATTTTAGTTGGAAACCTAATAAAATAAAATTCGGGTCATATTTAACGGTATATGAGCAACATTTGGAAGTATACTCAAAAAAATAGATGGCATTAAAAATGTAATATGAGAACGCAATTGATTTGTGACAAAATATGATTAATGCTGAAAATGATCACTACCAGCATCAATATATGCGTTAACTCTTTGTTTCATATTTCAAATCGTTGATTAGCGTTATTCCCTTTACGCTTTGTACAGCATTAGTTATTGCTTCTTTCAATTCATAGACAGTATTTCGACACATTTCGATGAATTATATTCTGTGACAGGTGATCTTGGCCTATCACCCTGCATGTAAAAAAAATCTTGTAGATAATTATGAATCTCTGCAGCTGTGTGGGCAGGGGCATTATCGAGTTGAAAGTATCCTTGTTGTAACTCTATACCATCCAGCTGTATTAAAAATTCGTTTAAAATATCTCGATATCGATTAGC
The DNA here is from genome assembly GCA_031763485.1 of Osmoderma eremita. Lineage (NCBI taxonomy): Eukaryota > Metazoa > Arthropoda > Insecta > Coleoptera > Scarabaeidae > Osmoderma > Osmoderma eremita. The sequence goes on along the minus strand of JARFOC010000198.1, from coordinate 1,564,483 downwards.
TGTTACCGTGCCTTCAAAGAAAATTGATACGGCTTCTGGATATTGCCATACAAGCCCCAACTTTTACCGGATAAAGCGTTCTTTGACGATACATATGGGAATTTTCCGATGACCATCCACGATACTGCTGAGAATTGATGTAACCGCTGAGGTGAAATTAAACTTCATCAAAAAAAAGTTATGTCGAGGTAAAAATGTACAGGGTGTAACTCTTGTACAACCGATACTACGTGTAGATGAAGGCGCAGCATCTTCTTCACTGCTCGGCAGCAAGATCCCTATGACAAATCTAGAATAATCACATTGTAGTACAATGAAATTACTTTATTTCAAACAACATTTGTTTAAATGAATCCTTGCAAAAAGGTTTTATATTAGTATACATTAAATTACTATAAAGACTCTAATCTCTTGCTGATGAGAGCACTGCATTATAAATGCAATATAACCTAAAATTAATGCATATTAATACTAACAATTTTCTTATTCGCAATTAACCTACTCAAAATATTGTATTCCAATCTATAGGTGTCTTTAGAAAGACAATATTTGTAAATAAATCGTAAAAATAAATAAAAAATAATCGTAAAATAAACTACAACAAAAACTCGCAGGACACTGATAAAAGAATAAACGTAGATATCACTAATATATTGCCAATAAGTACCTAAGTTCATTCAATTTAATAGAAGAAAGTCAATACTTTCTTCTATTAAATTAAAAACTACCTTCCTTAGAGGTCATATGACCTCTAAGGAAGGTAGATTTTGATATGATCGACCAGTTGGATCCATCGGTACTTATTTCTATTTATTTCTTATATAGTGGAACTTTACGTAGCAATTGACGCTAGTCAAAGAGCTGGATTACGAAACCATTAATAACAAATGAAACATTTATGTGATACAGGGCTATTACCATTAAAAAACTCCTTATTGTGGTTTAAATACAGTGTCAAGTTTTCTCATAACACTTAATAAAATTTAATAGGTCCAAAAATTAATATTTCATAGAAGCACACTTTTAGATTATATCAATTTTATTAATTGCGTGTTTTTTAATGCTAATAAACAGTAGAATAAGGTTCCGAAAACACCAAATAGATTTACGAAATTATAAAATGACAGCCATTGAGAAAAACAAAAATTACTCTTTGTACTATGAAATTATCTAATTCTGGAATACGTGTGCAGACCATACACACATTCCATGATTTATTGTGTCTACTAGATAAACTCTGACATACACCATAGGCTTTCAATACGTACTCGGTAGAGTTTAACGTGAGCTAGCTCGCTGAAGCCTCGGTACATTGAAGTGACGTCATACTGTCTCGATCGAAGGGAGTAATTAAGAAATTTACTAACAATAATTAAGCAAGATAATGTTGCTATTTGTGTAGATACAGCGCACGAGTCGACAAAAGTAATAGTAACCTACATGTTCTTAAACTAATATCTATTTTGCTAAGAATTTATTTAATATAATCTCTTTCTTACAGTAAAAATAAGTAAAATAATATTCTAAACATATAAATATACATACAGCTCTCTTAGCAAAATATATCTATAAAATTTAGTTAATAAATAAACATTAGTCACATTTCCCAAAAAGCTTCAAGTCTTTAGTCTAACAGTAGGTATTCTTATTTCATACAAAAATGTTACATAATTATTCCTAATAGAGTAATTGAAGTGCTTCATATAAAAAAGTAAACAAAAGAAAACAAGGATCATCTTTTTATACTTCCCATTATTTTTATTAATTAAGTGTAATTAAGTGTCTGTGTTTACCTAGAGAATAAAAAGACAAAATTATATTTCAGATAGGAAAGTATACTTGCCAGACCATTCACTCAAGACATAACAAGGCTGGAGAGCTGATTTGTGACGTCACAGTATATGGTACCTAAATACATGGCTCGCTTCTTCTAACTTACATTTTAGTCTGTATAGTATACTTAAGGAAGCGTACGCACAAAAAGAAATGAAGATGGTGTCAAACGCTAAAAGCAGTATACAAGAAGATGTAGCTGATGTATCAAACTTAGAACATGAGGTATTGGAAACTGAAAATGCGCCTAAACCTAGAAATGGCAGACCAAAGAAAGGGATCGATTCATCACGTTCACCAGATATGCCCTTACCAAATCAACACGGTTCTAATGGCAGCGAAATGACTGTACTCACTCTATTGAGCTTTAAAGAAAGTACACAAGAAGATGACGTTGGTATATCAAATTTAGAAGATGAGTTATTACAAACAGAAAATGGTAATAACGAAATATTACCCAATAATCCTATTGAAAATACTGCAGAGGTTCCGCCTAAGCGTAAAAGGGGCAGACCAAAGAAAAATAACGGATCATCAACGTCTAGCTCTGTGAAAAGTATACAAGAAAATGTCGTTAGTGTATCGAATTTAGAAGAAGGGTTATTACAAATAGAAAATGCGCCTAAATCTAGAGATGGCAGAGCAAGAAAAGGAATCGATCCATCACGTTCACCAGATAAGCCATTACCAAATAAACATGGTGCTAATGGCAGCGACATGAATGTAGTTACTCTATTGAGCTCTAAAAAAAGTACGCAAGCAGATGGCTTTGGTATATCAAATTTAGAAGATGAATTATTACAAATAGAAAATGGTGATAACGAAATATTACCCAAGAATCCTATTGAAAATACTGCAGAGGTTCCGCCTCAGCGTAAAAGGGGCAGACCAAAGAAAAATAACGGATCATCAATGTCTAGCTCTGCGAAAAGTACACAAGAAAATGACAATGTTGTATCGAATTTGGAAGAAGGGTTATCACAAACAGAGAATGCGCTTAAATCTGGAAATGGCAGATCAAAGAAGGAGATCGATTCATCACGTTCACCAGATATGCCCTTACCAAATCAACACGGTGGCAGCGAAATGACTGTACTCACTCTATTGAGCTTTAAAGAAAGTACACAAGAAGATGACGTTGGTATATCAAATTTAGAAGATGAATTATTACAAATAGAAAATGGTGATAACGAAATAGTACCCAAGAATCCTATTGAAAATACTGCAAAAGTTTCGCCTAAACCTAAAACGGGAATACGAAAGCAAATGACAGAAACATCAACGTCTAGCTCTAAAAAGAGTACACAAGAAAATGATATTGGTGTATCGAATTTAGGAGAATGGCTTTCACAAACAGAAAATGCGCCTAAACCTACGCCTCAGCGTAAAAGGGGCAGACCAAAGAACAATAACGGATTATCAACGTCTAGCTCTGAGAAAACTACACAAGAAAATGACATTGGTGTATCGAATTTAGAAGAAAGGTCATCACAAACAGAAAATACGCCTAAACCTAGAAATGGCAGTTTAAAAAAAGGGATCGATTCATCACGATCACCAGATAATCCATTACCAAATGCACATGGTTATAATGGCAGCGAGATGAATGTAATCACTCTATTGAGCTCTAAAAAAAGTACACAAGAAGATGGCGTTGGTATATCAAATTTAGAAGACGAGTTATTACAAATAGAAAATGGTGATAACGAAATAGTACCCAAGAATCCTGTTGAAAATACTGCAAAAGTTTCGCCTAAACCTAAAACGGGAACACGAAAGAAAATGACAGGAACATCAACGTCTAGCTCTAAAAGGAATACACAAGAAAATGACATTGGTGTATCGAATTTAGGAGAAGGGCTTTCACAAATAGAAAATGCGCCTAAACCTAGAAATGGCAGATTAAAGAAAGGGATCGATTCATCACGTTCACCAGATAATCCATTACCAAATGAACATGGTTCTAATGGCAGCGAAATGAATGTAATCACTCTATTGGGCTCTAAAAAAGATACACAAGAAGATGGCGATAGTATATCGAATTTAGAAGATGCGTTATTACAATTAGAAAATGGTAATAACGAAATATTACCCAATAATCCTATTGAAAATACTGCAGAGGTTTCGCCTGAGCCTAAAACAGGCACACTAAAGAAAACTACAGGATCATCAACGTTTAGTGGAAATACAAGGAACACAAAGTCCAGGCATAGGAAGAGCAAGCAAACGGAGGAGACGGATTCACCAAACGAACCATCTGCTAATTGTTCTTTGACGCAGGTAACAGCTGACTTGGAAGGTGAACAAACCAATGGAAATAGAAAACGGGTAAAATATGATACACCTACAAACGAAACGACGACAGCTAATACTGCCAGGAATATACTAAAACGTTTCCTAGATATTAACGTGAAAAAGGGTTGCGTTAGTATAGATGATAATTGTCCGGTATCCACGTATAAAACTGATTCAATTACATCAAGAGGAAATGTTCTTGTAATTACTAATATAGACTTCGGTGACGAACTAAAAGACAGGAGAGGTGCTAATTATGATCACGCAAACATAATCGAGTTATTCAGGCAAATGGGGTTCTTCGTTGAGGATCACATTGACAAAACAACCAAGGTTAGATAATTTATATCTATTCATAGTTATAAATTCGTTCCCAGATTTTGCACTTTGATGAATAATTCATTAATTGATTAATAAATCGAGGCATTTATACTATTTTCACTATATGCGAAATGTTGGTGAGAGGGTTCCGGGAAAAATTGTCTGTTTTTGTGGTAATCGTTTCTTTTAAACGTTACGATAATTTCGCAGCTACATTCTTCTAGAACATTTGCGTCGGAATTTGTATGTTTTTCGGTCGACAATCGTATGCTGTGATTGATTCAGGCTGCTGATTAATGACCGATCGATTCATAGGAGTTCTACTGATCACGAATATATGACTATATGACGCGAATAATTACAAGACAGAAGTCACCTAGATACCAGAAATGATACACACTGCTCAAGATACATAAATCTGACGTTCAACTCCGACTCCGACGTTGAAAATATGACCCACGGTCTGATTTCAGACGTATATCGACACAAGTCGTTGAAAACGGCCTTGAATAAGAAGAAGTCAACCAAAATATCTGAATATTTAGAACATTACTATGAAAATTAGTATGAAATTCCTTGTGGCGAATGTCATTGCTCACACGGCAAAGGAAATAGAGGAATTAACGTAGGACGAGAGTAATACCGAGACGGCGTCACACAGAAAGCACGTAACTCTTACTTAGGCCAGATGCGTTGCAAACAGAACATAAAATCAACTGTGCCGGAACGAGAACTATAGGTCGTATCAAAAAAAAAAACCGAATCGAGAACTATAAGGAAAGCAATAAAAACACAAACGAGACGATGAGTTACATTTACCAGTCACATTGATGAGTACCTTGCGAAACCAATCCACAAACACACTGGCTCGCTCTATAGGCGAAGCAACATCAGCAATCAGTATCGCACTATACCCGCAGCGGATTGGTATGAACCGAGCGGTGATTGGTCAGCCGCTTGGACGTGACTGTCGGCCAAAAAACGTTCAAATACCAACACACACACACAAAGCTCAGTCAGTACCCCTACTAAACCATTTAATGTGGACCGATACCATGCCGGTTGTAAGTGGCTGGCGATCTAAACGCTAAACATAAACAATCTGAGGTTTCCGGACGACGAACAGGTTCGGCAGAGCCTTGTTCGATTTTGTCGATAGGAATGGTGTCGCGTTTTGTTCACCTGCTAACTCCACTTTTTACCGCACGGGCGTCATCCCGAACATCTGAGACATTGCCCTTACAAAAGATGTCCCTTGCGCTCTATCTGTGGGAAGTATTCCCGATCTCTCCTCGGATCACAACCTCATTTTGGCCGTCCTAGGCGGCGACGCTTTAACCCTGCAGGATCCCGTTCGTAAGAATACAAACTGGGATACCTTCAAACTCAAGTCGAACGAGTTTACCTCCGGTATAACCAACGTAGTTTCCGACACGGCCGCGCATTCCCTCACGTCGGCGCTTACCCGCGCGACCATCTTTCCTACAATTACCGGGCGAATCGCAAGCACAAATTAAGGAACGTCGTAAAGCCAGGAAACTGGCCCAACGCACGCTCAACCCAGACCATATTCGCAGGGTCAATTCTCTGGGCACGCGGGTCCGCCAAGCCAAGCGGGCGCCCATGGCCAAAAATAAACTGAAACTCTGGGGGATCTTCAGAACAGGACCCTACGGCTGATCGTAAGTGCCCGTATTTTGTCCGGAACGAGCAGATTCATCACGATCCAACATTCTCTGAGTTTCTCAATGAAACCTTAACTTCTGCTTGAGCGCGAGCCCAGTGCAGCGAAAATTTGAAAACTTGAATTGTTACTGTCTTAATTTTTGGTCTTGGGATATTATATGGCGCTACAATTTCCAATGCTGGAATGAGGACTTCACTGTTTCTTGCAAAGAAATGCAATCTAAATTCTTCTGAATCTGAGTCCCTTAGTCCATCAACGAAATGGTGTACGGCGATTTGTTCTTTGAATTCTTCCGGTATTGCGGAATACGCCAAATGGATGAGATATTGTACTTCGGCTTCAAACTTGATACAACTGTTGTCGGTGTTGGTCGCCATATGGCCAACTTTCTGTATTTCTTATTCCATCTGTTCACGAACTTATATCTTTACTGTAAACTCATGGTCCATTTCGGTATTAACACATTTCTTGGAATCGAAAATTTCTTGATATTGGGCCTGTTCCTCGTCCTTTTGCTGTCTTAGATTTTTTGCTCTTCTAGAAGTTTGTGTAATTCTATTTGTCGTCCTTCTTATCTCGTTGTTTTCGTTCTTCGTCTTCACGTCTTCTTTGTGCTTGTAGCGTTTTCATGATGTTTTTCCATGCTAAGTTATGCTAATGGTTGGGACACGTAGAGTATCCCAACCATAAACTTATAAAATCTCTAACTGTTCTATATAGCTTCTTTTTTTGATAAAAAAATGGTGCATTCTTGTTTATATGTGTTTAGGATATGATGAATATTGTGGAAAACTACTGCAAAGACCCCAAGTTAGAAATAGCAGATATTCAGATCACTGTTGTTATGAGCCACGGCTGTCAAAAACCGAATAAACCACTTACTGTTATGGGGATTGACATGAATGAAGTGGAGATTGAATGGATAGTAAATAAATTCTCTAACACTAATTGTACTCCTCTAGCTAGGAAACCCAAAATATTCATACTGCAGTTTCCGAGATATTAGCCAAAATGTGTGAAGAAAATACACTGTGCTGAGCATATATGGCTAACTATGCCTGCAAAGCTTCACGCGATTCTGCTGTCCACAAGTGTCGCAAGAAATTTTAATTTGAGCGACAATATAGGAAATTTGAAGTGCAATCGAAGAATTTTGGAAGAGCGTAGGGACCGAACCAGAGGGTGAAGGCTGTTGAAATTTTCAGGGTGTACTGAGCATATATGGCTTACCATACC
>JARFOC010000198.1:1485905-1537113 GCA_031763485.1 Osmoderma eremita | reverse complement strand
AAAACCTGGGCTTTTGACAAAACACTGTCTCCGTAGGCCTGCTGAAGTTTTGCAAAAGTTTCTGTTGCACTTTGCCAGTCTGAAGCAAAACCTGTCAGCACACCGTTGCTCGAAATTAATGTCTTTCAGTTGTAGAACGCACTACGAAAACCGGGTTCAGGTAAAAGTCGACAACAGACAACCAAATGAAGTTCAAACTTGCACAGAACGCGTCTTACAATGTCCATTGTCGCCCCTCCATGTCCCGTGCTTCCCGTGTTGCCGTATCAAACTACGTTGTCAGTCTCATTACTTAATTTACACACCTCGTATTATATGTAAATGAAGAGTAAACGTGTTTCACTACCCTTCACCTTAAAATTTTTCTGGGAGCAAGAGAAAACTATTTTAATTAATTTTGTTGACATAGCAAGAAAAGATATAAAGCGTACCATATTTTGCTTATAATAAAGAATAAACTGATTTCCACTAATTGTAAGTGAAGAAGAAATGCCCAATTCATCTTTTATTACACCATTTATACATAAAACAGAATCATTGAAAATAACAGATGTTGTTGCGAAACCGACCTACGAATGTCCGGATTCAAAGGAGCCTACGTATTTTTAAAATTATACTCCATAGTTTTGCCCCCAAAATAAATAGAAACATTTTTATTCTAACAAAACCCGTAAACGATCTTAATACATCATTTACTCTTTCAGACTATCTATTCGCGTATTGCGCGGGTATGCAAGGACGATAACAACGGCAGGTTGCTTCGCAAGCAAACATGGACTACGTTCCTCAAGGCCAGATTAAACTGTTCGATAAACGGGGAATACCCGTTCTACTTCAACGAAATCCAAAGCGCTAGCTATATCCCGGAAGAAGGCATGGTCTATGCGACGTTCACAACACCCATCAACAGTATAGCGGGCTCGGCAATTTGCGCTTTCAACTTGACAGCGATTGAAACGGCGTTCGCGGGACCTTTCAAGTATCAGGAACACGCGAATAGTACGTGGGACAAGCACTATTCGAGCTACAGGGACCATTTCGAATGCAAAGGTTCGAATCACGGTCACAACTTGATAGAAAGTTCTAAGTATCAGCTAATGGATAATGCTGTTCAACCGACGAAGTTGAAACCGCTACATGTAGCGGAATTAGAAAGGTATACTCATATAACCGTAGATGTCCTTTCGACCAAATTGCATCGTATCGTTCATGTCTTATTCGTGGCAACTACTGGTGGTTTGATCAAGAAGATTTCAGTACTTCCCCGAACATCAGAGACTTGTGTCGTAGAAATTTGGCAACCAGTTGCTGATGCTAGTGTCCCCATATTCAGTTTTCAATATCTCAAAGCGACTAATTCGATATATGTGGGTACCAACAATGAGCTTTTGAAAATACCTTCACACCATTGTGACAGGCACGTCTCAAAAGAAAGTTGCTTGAATGCAATGGACCCTTATTGCGGGTGGAACAGATATGATGACGCCTGCACAACAGCGCCGCAAAATGAACCTTTATCAGGCTATTGGGATCAACGTATATCATCGTGCCCAGTCCTAAATGCTCGAATAGACGGAGGTATTTCTTTTGATTTCCTTCTTTTGCTATCATCAAAGTTTCATATTCAAATTAAGATTATTTTCACAGCTTGGAGCAGCTGGTCGGAATGGTTCCCCTGCATACATCGTACAGGTCAAAATTCGGATTCCCAAGACAATTGCATGTGCCAACTTCGCCAGTGCAACAATCCAGCACCGAAAAATGGAGGCGCAAACTGTGTTGGACCATCGATCGCTGTGAGTAACTGTACTGTGCACGGAGGCTGGACCGCTTGGGCTGCATGGTCGGAATGCTCGGCTACTTGTGGTGTAGCCGTAAAAACGAGAACCAGAACCTGTTCAAACCCCTATCCTGCATATGGTGGCAGAGTTTGTGTGGGGCAAGATCGCTTCGAAGTGGTATGCACTAAAAATCCGCCTTGCCCAAACGAAACATCAACGCCACGAAGTGGAGTTTGGGGACCATGGGACAGTTGGGAATCGTGCTCAGTAACGTGCGGCCTTGGGTACAGGCGGAGATTTAGACGGTGCAATAGTTCCCTAAACGGAGAATTTGATTGTACTGGTTCCAATCTAGAATACGAGAAATGCCATTTGAAATCATGCCCTGAAATTGCAGAGCAAATGCGAATTGCCGCATGGACACCGTGGTATACAATCAACAATTCCAATTCTAATGATGGATACATATTACGGCGCTTTAAATACTCATGCAAAGCTCCAGTAGCAGATGCTTCAAGTATCAAAATTAGCATACACAAAGAAGAAGATAAGATATGTCAAGAGGGTACGTGTCTTCCTGCCAGTAATGAAGTTGGAAGATGGACTATGTGGAGCCCTTGGAGTCCCTGTTCGGCAACATGCGGAAAAGGTTACCAAACTAGGCAAAGACACTGTGAAACACCAGGCCAATGCAGAGGAAGAACTACGCAAAAGAAGGAATGCATCAACTCCCAAATGTGTCAATCGAATTGGAGCTGTTGGACAGATTGGTCACCTTGCAGCGTCACCTGCGGTTGGGGCATACGGAAGAGATTCAGAGCGTGTTTGGGAGAATTGTGCAGTGGCCATCATCACGAAGAAGAAGCTTGCCAAACCGACGCGTGTGGTTGTAAGTGTAATATTAAGTCATCATCAATTTGCATGATCCAAAAACATTATCCACAGCTTTATTGGGTTGGAACAACTGGACATCGTGGTCTGAATGTGACGATAAGAGACTGCAGCATCGCATGAGAACCTGCAGGACAACTAATCCTAGCCCAAATATCTGTCAGGGACCCTCACAGGAAAGTCGTATGTGTGTCATATCAGACGGTAAGAGATTTCCTTTCACGATGATTTGCAATTTCTCAACAATATTTTTGTTTAGATTTAGAAATACTTTTAAGGGGATCGTACGCGAGAGAAACATCGTCTGTGCTTCTAAGTCTAACTTATGGCATATGCGGCTTTGCTCTTGGTCTATTCTGCGTTACAATAGTTTTCGTTATACGCAAAAGGAAGAGGAGGCACCGAATTCCCAGTTCTCCTCACTACATTAACGCCAAACCGAATCCTTATATCGCTGTTCCTTTGAAAGAGAAATCGAACAAGAAAGCTACGGCATCGACTTCGTCGATTTTGATAAATTTTAGTGGGAAACTAGCGAAGTGCAACGATTACGAAATTGGTGGTACCATCAAAAGAAACAGCCACGGTTTGAATAACAGCTTGACGAAAACAGATAAGGAATATTACGAATAAGGAATTTGAGACTGTGGTAGGATTTTGATTATCTACATTTTATCTGTAAAGAAAAAGAATCGAATAATTCAAATAAGCCAAAGATAATCAGTTTCCTGAACACAACATAAATGCCAGTCCAGATTTAAATTATTTTGACTTAAACATACTCGTCATTCCAAACATAACACTTCCATTTCTTTTTTTTTGTATTTTTTTTTATATGGACCTTTTTGAGAATCAATTAGTTTTTAAATATATTTTATATAAATGTTAGTATTGAACTGTGATAATAATGAGTGTGCCAACTTCTTTGCAATAAAACTAGGATCAAAGGTAGCTCTAGACATTCCTAATATTTATTTATAATCTTGTATATTAAGGCTATATCATTGTATTATATTGTCTTTATTTTTTCATTACTTCCAATACGATTATTGTTATAATGGTAATAATATCTCAATATTATGATTTTACAATATGATGGCAGCTATGCGTACATGTATATCAATTGCAATAAGAAAATATTCCAATTTTCTTTTTCACAGTTCAATTGATGCTTAACTATTGCGAATATTGTTTCGACTAATAACAAACGAACTACGATTAATAATAATTGTAATAATGTACCTGCAACTTCAAAGTAATTTCTTTTAATATCCTGTTATTTATAGCAATAATTTTATGTATTTTTAAAATTACCATTTTGTTATAGAAATCATTTATTATAGTATGTTAAAATCGATATCCATATAAAAAGGTTATTTTCCATTAACCAAATATTGCCTACTTTAGAAAGTTAATTACACTTTCTTTCTATGAAAAACGTAAATTACTCATATTGAGTAAACTAGTTGTTATAAGTAATAAAATATACAAATATATATTTAAAATCAACCATTAGTATTTCTTACACCCCCATACCTCCGCCACTGGTGAATCTAATACCTATCGGCTATTAGCGCAAAATTTCGGACGTATTCGAGTTTTTGACAGCTGACAACTGACAAGCAATTTTTTTGCAAATTGATTGTTTTGGTGACCATCATTCCTCTTTTAATGTGAGTCATGATTTTAAGGGAACACATTGATATCTTAACTAGGTAAATATCTAGAGGACTAGTAGTAAGGTTTCAATTTTTAAAATGGAGCCAGAGTTGGAAGTAAACTATTTAAAAACACAAGATCCAACACCATCATTATTACCCGTAAGTAAAGCTGTTGTAACGAAATAATTAGACTTAAATAATATCAATTCTAGAAACCTAAAAACCTTACTATTGCCTTGTCATGTAAAACTGACGATCCTGAAGAGAATGACGATGAGATTTCCCAACAGATGACAGCTTCTTATAGTGAAATATCATTTAAATCAGGACTAAGCCCCGAGAACGATATTAACTTTTCATTTGCTCTAGAGCAGGAAGCAGAAAATCTTAAAAGACCTGCCACATTATGCGATAGAACTAGCAAACATTTAGGGGCACTTACTTTAGAAGGTACTGTACACATAGAAGGAAATATGACGCATTTTGTAGCAGAAGACTTAGAGTATAAGATCAAATTATCAAGTCCACAAACCAAGAAAAGTGAAGGTGGCATAATGTACAAGCAGCTATCAACACCGCAAGTTGGACACATTGATGTAAACTTTTTAAACGACTTGGAAAGTGAAGCACAACATCTAGCAACGTCTGTTGATAATTTGACAGAAAATTTATGTGGAATTCTACATTCGGTAAAGAGCTGCTTTTATCTGCGAATTTAGTTTTTAATTCTGTTTATTTTAGATATCTTCTATAACAGCAGATAATGTTGATGTATACAAAAATGCTGTTTCAAAAATGTCTAATGATATGGACGCGAATATAAAGGTAATAATCATAGATGAAATACAATTTGAAAATATGCAACTTACCTTCAAATACAGCTCCATTATTTAGATGCATTATCACAACACAACACCACATATTAACATAACACGCTGTATCATCACTGCGCAATTTGAACACTTTAACTTTTTTCTGTTGCAAAAAATCGAAATTATATTTTAAAGAAAGACCGCCCTACGCGACACCGAACAGAAATTTCTTGAACTAACTATCTCAGTGACGGGTTCAACCAATTAAGCGATTTTTACGTCCAGCCAAAATTTTCATTACCGCTACTGTTTTAACATTTTTCCGTTTAATATAACATATTTAAGAATCGAGCACGTCCACTCCCGATGAAATTCAACATTCGACTATCTGTTACAATGGGCAATGTAGATGTGATTAACTTTTTCAGTTGATATTTTTATGGTAGAATTTGAGTTCGAAGCGGTACATATGTACTTGCAATACAATATACACTGCGTTTTCAATAAATACGATCAATTACATACTTTTGTTTTAACATTCAGAGATAGTTATAATTATAATATTCAAGTTCTGGGAGTGATGGATATGTATTTTTCTTAAATATGTACCTCACTTAATTTTGTATATAGGGATTTTGTTGTTGCCTGTAATTGGCGAGTTCTATTGAAATTTCCTGGGGAATGTTATTGAATTAATAATTCTATTAAAGCTACCCAAGCAGCAAAATTCTAAGTTGCCGCAATTATTCTTAGTAACTTCAACATTAAAGCATGAAATTACCGACAATTTTGTATTACATCAATGGATATTTTTACTATCTTTAAGTTGAAGTTACTAAAAATAACTGCGGCAAATTTGAATTTTGCTGACGTAATAACTACCTTACGTCCACCAAAGTAAAATTTTGTTTTTATATATTTTGCTATTTTTCAAAATTGTTTCTTGTATAAATCAACTTTTCATATTTCAGGATGAAATGTGAATATACAAAAATACATACATGCCTATCTTATTAGGCATTAGGTATTTCTTTTAGACATCTAAGCTAATTTAGAGTTTTATTATGTGTAATAATAATACTTAGCTCGCCTAAAAGAGAATATAAAATTACGATTAAGACCTCAAAAAATATTTTTAGAAGTACAAGTACATATTGTATCTATTGTATTAAAAATTAGAACAATAACATGTTGAAGGAATCCTTCTAATAGTTTCTGGTCACTTTATTAGTATATGGCAAACTTATTACTGATAATTAACTCGATACCTCTATAATTACTAATTACATTAACATATTTCATTTCAGAGCATGTATACGATGATGGCGAAAGCAGAGGAAGTGACGCAAACCATGAAATCCGTACAAGGACACGCTGTTAGAATGTATCCTTTTAAAATCTGTAAAATCATACTTTTCTTGGCATTATTTTCCTTAATTATGATTAGTAAAGAAATCAAAAGGCTTGTGGATTTATTTGAGAGTTATATATAAAAAGAACACTAGCTTATTGCAGTTCCGATCTTGTAAATGATTTTATTGCAAATATTATGATATATTAAGAAGTTGGGACTATAGTTTTTATTAATTGTTAATTTGTTGTTTTGCTGTGATAAAATAGTAATGATGGATCTTTATATTGTAAGCATTATTTTATTTTATAATTATACACTGTAGAATTGTCATTTTAACTAGAAAATTTATATTACAATACATAGTGCATAAATAAAGTTTTATTTATATCCGTTTTGTATTATATTACATCCTTTTTACCGTATATTGTAGTTCTGCTAGGCGTAAATTATACTTTCGATCCATTCGATATATGGATATATCCAGACATATACAGCTGGGATGCCAACACCGCAGCCACTTCCTATAGAGGTAATCCCAACGATTTCATAGGAACAATGAACTTCACTCCTAAGTTGGATGGGCCCACCTGAATCACCCTAGAAATGACATCAAAAACATATTTGTAATGAAATTTTGACCACCTTCAACAACATACTTGACAAGTGTCTTTGATGTCACCAACAGATCCAACACAAAGTTGAATGCTATCGTCAAAGCCATTCGGAAACATATCGCTTTTACCGAATTTTTCAGAACACATATTTTTGTTGTAGACGTCCAGACTAACTTTCATAAGCATATCATTTTCACCTGGCGCACTTGTGTTGGTATCTCCCCAACCTGCAGCTAGCACTTGTGATGGAAGTGCAGATTTTGTGTAAACGCAAATGGGTTTCACGTAAATGCTTAGATTAGCTGCGTGTTCCAATTCGAATAACACAATATCGTGGTAGGTAGAAGGGTACAGATATTTGGGATGTTTATGCACGAATTTAATAGGTATATCTTGCACGTAAGTATCGTCTCGTGGATCCGTAAAGTTTCGATCTCCCAATCGGACGATTGAAGCATTTCCACTGTTAACAATTTTTGCGATTATAGTACAAATATTATTTGGATATTCGTATAAACTTACTATCCCCTTCTAAAAATGCAATGTGCCGCGGTTAATACGAAATTTGGGCTTATCAAGGAGCCGCTGCATTTCCACATTCCATTGTCAAAGCCAATCAGAGCCTTAAATTAAACCGATATGATACTGCGTCAAATATAGTTGACAAAATAGCGATAGCAAATAAGTTACCATGTGCGGAAATTCACCCAAATCCGCTTCTTCGCCTCCAATAATAACTGTCGTGCCTTCAGTTTCGTAAGGGCATATACTATCCTTATCAATATCGTCCTCATCCGAAGCGAAGAGCCTTAAAGTCGGTTGATCCACGATTTCAAATCCCAGCTCCCTATACTCCTCGCACTCTTGATTAGGTTTAAGAGTTATTTAAAGTGATTTTAAACATGCACATAACTTACTCTCCTCGCTTCTTTTTCCGATCTCCTTCTCGGCGCAACATAAAGTGCTCGTGTTACATTTTTGAGCTTCTATTCCGATAGCGTAGTCGCTAATATAATTGGGGCACAAGTCGGGTGGCACGCATAAACCTCTCACTTTCTTCTGCCTGTGGTAACAGCCTATGCGAAAATGCACGAGAATTTTCAAAGAAAAAACAAAAAAGCTTTGAAATACGTACCACCTTTACGAGCTTCCGCATATAGGGAAGTCAAATATAAGAAAATGCACAAGAATTTTAACTTAGGCAAAAACATGTTGGATTACTTATGAAGTACAAGAAATGAATCGGATTTGCGGAGCCGGCGTTTTAAATAGACTAGGAATATATCAATCTTTGTGGTAAAATGATAAAACGCGCAGGATGTATTACTAATACATTCTGCATAATTACATAATTAAACCGGTTTACGTAAGTCTCTCCCCAGAATAAAACAGCCGTCAATGTATTCTAAAGTCGTTAGGTATTATTATATATTGTGTATTTACATAGATAAAATCATACATAGATCAAATAGCAAGAATTTAAAATTTACTCGATTCTTAAAAAATATATGTTGTCATAATATAAACAAGTAATACATGGCATCAGAGTTACAAAAAATTACATTGTAAATTAGTCAAAGAAATTTCAACATTTTCTCATTTATTCGATTCAAATAACAACGTATGAGGCAATCTTTTTTAATCGCCAACATCGCTATCTTTGTCACCAATAAAATAGAGAAACTGGAATGCTACGCCTAACAAAAAAGTTCCTAATAAATCGCCCATCGCCGTCAAATAAGGTATGGCGGAATTATCTGGATCTACACCGTTCTTCCACATCCACAAAATCATAACTTGAGCTAAATATAACAGTATTACCACCTGCAGAACGGCCGCAGTAAGATAAACGACCATGAAAATGGGTGTGAAGGACGTATGCCCAGCTTTCAAATAACTAATCGTATAACTAAAAATTAGATGGCCAGGAATCACCATCAGTAACAACACTCTGGCTGTAGCAGCGTGCGTTGTTTCCGTATTATCGCAGAAGGTGGCACAGGGACTCAGGCACACCTTCATATTAGCCGGTAAAATTCCCATAACCGACTTCGAATGGAGTTCTGTCGAAATACGACTAGCCTGAACGGCTACTAAATTGCCGCCAATACCATTTATGACTAGTTGAAACACAGCAATGCCGCGATATTGGGAGACTGTATAATCTAAAATTAAACCACCTATGCTACTAATTAACATGGCCAGAAGGACAGGGGACCAGCCGCTATCCAACACTTCTTTGCTGTATTTGTTTCTGGCGGCGAGCCAACCCCAAATTGGGACGAAAATTAAAGAAATCACTACGACGATAATAGATAACCAAGGTACGGTATCGTAACTCCCATATAATCCGGAAGATATCCAAGATAATAGGCCTAAAGTAATGAGATCGCCAAGACTAGCAGCTATGGGAGTTGCCACGTTGTCAGGATTGATATGAAAGTATTTCGAAAACAAAATTACACCTACCATGACGCAACCTAATATTAAACTTGCTGTAAATGCAGTACCAATACTACTAGCGCATAATAACAGTGTATGTTGTAAGTTAAACACTCCAGTGGGTACCCATCCGAATATTACAGCTGCAATAGACGCCAGAAATCCAATGACAATCGCCTGACATTGTATAAGCGCTAAATTACCGAATATTAAACTAAACTGCTGGTGCCTAGTGTCCAAATGTCCTAGATTAGCGTGAGTTGACAGTCTGGATGCTAGAGTCATTTCTAAATTACCCTTAAGACCTAAGAGGGCAGGTACTAAAATGTATACTTCAGAAACCTCCTGATATACTGGCCAATGTTGCACCACGTCCAACAGCAAGCTGGCTGCTACCATACCGAATCCGGCGAGCAGAAATGGTATGAACATCTGCACTGCTGTCGATAAGGCAGATTCCCTACTGTGAAATGATATTTTAGGCTCATTTCCGTAGGTGTTTAGAAGGAGAGATGTGTCAGAAGATAAATCGGTCTCTTCCTACAATCAAACGATTATTTCAATTAATTTTTGAAAACTCTGTATATGCAGAATCGTACTATATTTCCCCCAAACCCTGTATAGTGATATCTAATAATAATGCTTTGACGTGGTAAAATGCGGTCGACTTTTCCGGTTACACATTGATACGAGCATAAAAATTATTACTTACAGTTTCTAGCAGCGGTGCATTCATGTTAAGCTTATTATTTAATTGAACTCTACTAACTTTCCGTAATTTTACATGGTCCTTTTGATGTGACTTCAACATGCTGCTTAACTATTACCCTAGAATTAATTTACTTTAATATCTCGCAATTATCGCTAAACTAAATTTGCAAAGCAAGCAGAATTTTGCGCGAAACTAACCTATAAACCATGGTTTAATTAATTTTTACCGAAATTTATTATCAGGACGGGTCGTGCAATATGGTTTTGATCACACGTATTTTTTATGATTAAATTGGTGGGTACTTAAATGAAAGATTAGAAATGCATTGAAACAATTAGAGGTGATATCATTTATAAACAACAACAGAGAGAATCTCTGATTTTTTTTTTCTAGTTTGATCTTCCCAGAGCGATGTCAAGGACGCTGGTGTTGGCCGCACTGCTCTTATCGGATCGATTCACAGTCCGGAAACTTCAAATTTCCCGCCATAAAACAGGGGCAAAATTAATTTTAAATAAATTAAATTTCGTAATCAAAAATTTCACTACATAATAAAAATTGTGGATCAATCGTTATGTAATCATACGGAAGATGGAAAATTCTTTAAAAAAATATAAGACAATACGAGGATAATAAAACTTGAAATCCATGTCCTACTCTGGATATTTATTTCTAAGGGGATCCGCACAAATGATGAGGTTACCTCAACTATAATTTAATAAAGAAATCTAGTATTTGGGCAACAAACTTTTTCGCTTCAATCAACACTAGCATAAACTTCTTTTTTAAGTTTAAAAATAGAACATGTATCCAGCATCTAATGCGATCTAATTATATCTCAAATCTACACGAGGGAATCTGTTTCGTTCGTTCCACGTGACAATGAGTGCCGGCATTTTAAGCATCTTCCAAAATCATTGTGATTCTCTAATAAGAACTTTAAATATCGACATAAATAACTTTAAAAACCTAAACGACGATTGTCAGCGTATCAAATGTCTGTACTCCCACGCTGCATCTACACCGATTCCTTTATCAAAAACCGGTAAATCATATGAGAATGCTTTTAAATCCAAAGCAACCGGGAATAAATTCTACGAGAAGAAAGATTTAGATAGAGCCATTGAAGCTTACAATACAGCCATAATTGATTGTCCTCAGAATAATGGTGAGTTTTATAGTATCTGTAGATATGTAAGCAAAATGAATTTCAAACGCACCTATTCTAGATAAAGAAAAGGAATTACTAGCACTAACAATTGCAAACAGAAGCGCGGTCTTATTTGAGAAAGATTTAAACGAGCACTGTCTACATGACATCAATTATCTAATTGATTTAGGGACTTACCCGAAAAAATTAGAACACAAAGTCTTCTTACGGAAAAGCAAATGCTGCCTGGTGCTCGGTAGATATGGCGAAGGTATATCAGCTATAAAATTAGCCATATCCAGCTTGGCAAAATCAAATCTATCACCTGAGAGCTCAAATTCCAAATTGCAAGAATACAATTCCATATTGGAAGAATTGAAAATTAAATTAAACGACGCCGACCTTCAACTAATTGCATCTCCGAAAACAAACTTGACAACGTTCACGCCAAATTTTAAGTATCCAGCGGTAAACGAGTTTGTTGACTTCGACGAAGACATCATCCAGGGTAGATTCGCAATAGCCAAACGAGACATAGAACCTGGCGCAATTGTTGCTGAAGAGGAACCTCATTGCTTGGCGATATCAATCACAGCTTGGGTAAGCAATTGTTCAAATTGCGCCAAATCGATTGTAAATCCCATACCATGCGGGTTTTGCAAATATTCAGTTTTTTGCGGGAAAGAATGCTTTGACCAAGCACAATATCACAAGAGAGAATGTAAAATTATCAATTCCCTATACGAATCTGGAGCTTCGATTAATTGCATAATGGCTCTGAGGATAATCACGCAGAAACCGTTCGAATTCTTCTGGAATAAAAAAGATATCTTAGGAAAATCTGTATCTTCAGATAGCACCTATCGGGGTTCGGATTATGAGAGGGTATATAACTTGTGCACTCACAGTATGGTCAGACCGAAAGGGGAATTCCTCCATTATAGTTTTATGGCCATATACCTACTGAGGCTTTTAAAATTGACTGGTTACTTCCCCTATGATGTGAAAGACGATGTTCTGACCGAAGAAGAAACTTTTATAGGAGGACTTATTCTGAGGCACTTACAAATTTTGCAGTTCAACGCCCATGAACTATCTGAACTAAGGAATACGAAAGTACTGAATCCTGATGAATTAAATTATTATACGTGCCATTTAGGTGGTGCTATCTACCCCACCCTTGCCCTATTTAATCATAGCTGCGAGCCAGGTATTATAAGGTATGTTCTGAGGTATAAATATGAACATTACTTCTTTTTATTCCCAATTACTTTAGGTACAACAGAGGAACAAAAATGGTTGTTAGAGCTATACGATTCATAAAAGCCGGAGAGTCTATTTACGACAACTACGGACCTGTGTATAGCATAGAAAGTAGAGAGACAAGGATATCTTCCTTAATCGAAAGATATTGGTTTGAATGCCGATGTATTGCCTGTTTCGAAGATTGGCCTCAATTTAACGACATGTCAGACAATGAATTACGTCTTTTGTGTCGAAAATGCAAAGCTATAAACGCAGTTAATAAAAACACGGGGAATCCCATCTTCAATTGCCGGAATTGTAACGCGATCAACAATTTAATGCCTGTTTTAATGAAATTAATGGTAATTATTACTTTAATTCAAACACTTAGAGTGTGAGAATCATTGAAATAACATTCTAGAATCTGGATCGTATGACAAAGGATGCAGAAACGTGTTTTTTGACTGGAAACTTCGAGAAATCTATTGTATTATATTCCGAAATACTCAAACTTTTTTATACGTATTTAGCACCTCCTTTCCCGGATTTGATCAAGGTGCAACAGCGCCTTAGGATCTGTATGCTGCACGATGGAAATTCAGAATTGCAATATAAACCGCCAAATAAATTAATTGTGAATACTTAATATGCTGCATCTATTTTTAGCAAATATAAATAAAAATATATGAATAATTAATATAATGATCACAATATGCCTATTTATAAACAAGAGATTTGACGACCTATTTACATAAATCGTTTGAATGATCGTTGGAATTTATGCTTATTTTAGCTATACAAATAAGTTTAATGCTAACGATTTGGCCTAAGAAATATACATACTGAATAGAACAATCACCCACAAAAAATATTATTTATGCCCAGAAAATACAGGTGAGTCAGCGTTTTTTTTGCGGGATATTAGTTGGTAAATAGAATTTATTATATTGAGATGAACTAAACTTGCTACACATAAACAGTTACCATAGATGCATATTGCTATTTTAAAATATAATACAGTTCAAATTGAGTGCAGGTGTTCATCTAAATATAATCAATTCTATTTACTAATCAATCTTTGATTATATATACCTATTCTGTATATATATATATTTGTTATGCCAAATCGTTAGCATTAAACTTATTTGTATAATTAAAATAAGCATAAATGATAATTAAACGAATCATGTGATTAAGTTAAATTGGAAAGATTTTGGCCCATGACTAGTATATGGTGATTTCAAATTTCCCTCTTTTAAAATAGTGTAAGTACCTATTCTGCAAGAGACCGCCTATTCTGGAGATGTCAACGAGTTGATATTTTAGTATGCTCTCTTCTCTATCAACATTTCTGCTTGTTGCGCCCTCTGTAAATCTCATCTTAAACTGAGTGATAAGGTTATGTTTTCTGTTGTTATTGACAGATTTAAAAATTAGAAAATTTAAAAATTAAATTTGTTACTATACATCATTCTTACTACACAAAAATTGAATTTTTTGTAATAGAATTCAAAAAGGTATGTTGCCTAAACGTGAATCAAGTAACATACATATACTAACAGTGATTACTACAATTTAACCTAAGTATTGTGGTTGCTCATAAAAATCCTAAAGCATCTCTATCTATGGTGATTATTTTGTTGTTTTATAATATTAACCTGGAGTCATCTTCTCCACGCCAATCATATTAAGTCAAATTGCGCGAAAATATGGATAGCATTGAAGAAACGGTTATTGCAAGCACAAGTTCAGAAGAAAGTGGCAGGGGTTGTAGAAACAAGAAAAAACAACTGGATCCAACATTCTGTCCCGTGTGTAGTGTTACTTTACGAACCACCGAAATAGATCAACACCTATCTTGTGAGATTGACAAGTTACACAAACTTTCACATAAAATAAAGTCAAATTGCAAAAATAATAGTACATCACCGACGACCGTGAATGGAACTGAAAATGGGGTTGATAAATGTTGGGAGGCCTATCAGAAGGTGAGGAGCAACCGCCAGACGCGCCAGAGGTTGAAGGCTAGAAAAAGAAAGTCGGAAGAAGTGATATGCCCTATATGCAACAGAGAAACGACAGAAAACATTTCATTGCACGTTGAAAGGTGTCTCAGAGAATCAGGTGAGGAAAGTGATGAGAATATAGACGTTGAAGGCTATGAAGAATATGAATGGGCGGGCCAATCAAGGGTCAGAGCAACTTCGATGCTACAAGGGGGAGTTTCAACTCTCGGAACATCAGTTAGTATGGCAGAAGAAGACGAAGACTTGGTTGTTGACGGTGATACTACTCAAGTATTCGGGTCGGCACAGTACTTTGAAAGTGATATTATATTATCAGGCACCAATACTGAGTTTGACGCACTAAGAAAAGCGGTGATAGGTGACAATGTTGAACAGACACAAAGGAAAGACAAAGATAATGTCGATATCGATACAGGTGTAGATCCTGTGGTAGATGCTTTAAAAAACCGTATACGCGAATTGGAACGACGAGATAATGGTAAAGACGAGGTATACAAGTGTTTAATTTGTATGGAACGGTACAAAACTCCTGTAATATCAGTGTGTTGTTGGCATGTACATTGCGAGACGTGTTGGCTCCAAACATTAGGAGCCAAAAAATTATGCCCGCAATGTAATATGATCACATCACCGGCTGATTTGCGACGTATTTATATGTAATGCATTGACAACTATTACTTTTATTATTAGTATTATTTTAAACACTGTACATTTTGTAAAAAAAAGAAATAATTGTTATTTGAATCTCTTAATTGCATTATAACGTGTACAGTGGTGTCCATGAAGAAGGTACCATCCATAATAATCCATTTAACGATTTCGCGTGTTAAGATAGTATCGTCACAATAAAGTTGTATATATAAATATATATTTTTACGTTAATATTATGCTTAAATGTAAGTGAATGAAGATTATTCAGGGATATAACGGAATCTTAAATGATAAAAATTCCATTGTGATACCTTATAATAAATGACTATAAAAAAATAATTTGCTTATTATTTCTATGGATGCGAAGGAATGAAACCGTCATCTTTCATACTTAGAATAATTTAATCTTCATGTTCTACAATTCAGAATTAACAGAAATACAAGGAAATCAAAAACATTACAGAAAGAATTTGATGAAAGATACATAATTAGATTATTCCTTCTATAAAAATCACGTAAGAAACTCATAAATAACCAAAGTACATACAATTTGTTTTGCTGCAATATTATAATGACAATTCAAAATTATTACAATATTTTTATTGTGTTGCCAGAACTAGATATGTTGGCTAAGCTATTTTTTAAAACTTAATTGTAATTTATTTTAAAGTTATTTTTACCCATTTACAGCATCAAGTGGTTCGCAGATGTTTCCCTTAACTTTTTTTTGTATAACCTGGCAACTATTTTCTGTTTTAATATTAAATAAAAGTTAATGATAACATGAAAATCAAGAAAAAAAAGTTTATAGTAAGCTGTATATGTATATTTTTTAATAAATACTAACTAAGAAAAGTATAATATTGGATTTTGGGTTCACCAGTTATTTTAAAACGATGTTAAAATAGCACTAAACATATTATAATGATTATTGTCATTCGTTCGTAATTCAAATAATAGTCGACCAAGTTTTAATATCGGAATGTCCGGAAAAACAATGATTCACGATTGTAACCCGTTCTAAATCTGTTAAAAGGAAAGGAAACGTCAAATATATATAAAAAAACTTTCATGAAATACTGCTGCGTTTTCTCATGTGTACTCGAAACTCGAGTGGTTGAATCTAAATGTTTGCTTAACAAAAAAACTAAAATATGTTATTAAATTTATTGCAAGCAAATTCAACCCAAAATTTACAGAAGTTAAATATTAATACAGTTCATCGTGTATATAAATTATGTAAAAATTATCAAGTGTATCCTCTTTTTTCAATTATTGGACACTAACGAACAGTAATTCTCCAATCCCTTAATAGGTTCAGCAATTAAACGATGGGGGGCAGAATTGGACATGGAAATTGAAATAATGCCGCTAACTATTATAATTGTTCAATTGCTTCGAAAAGATATGTTAGAAATCCTAAGGCGGAAAATATACAATACGACGCAGTTCCTTGGGTTGGAGACTACTGGGCATAAACTACGAATTAGTCTTGTATCTCATGTCAATTAAAAAACAAACAGAAGTTAACGTGATGATACCGATATTATGATTAAGAAAAAACTCAAGCTTAAACCTACTTACAAAGTAACCGAAACAAAGAACTATTTACTAATATCAATTCTCTTAGATATTGGGATAGTTGTGATTACTACGCTTCAACTAAAAATATATAATACATAATCAGGTTGATAAAAATTAAGCGGGTACAATTTTTTTTTATATAAAAACATTATTGGAGTTGCTCAATTTGCGCCAACGGCCAGTGGCGTTTACACATAAAATAAATATGTACTCAAACACTTACCGTATTAAGAGCCTTCCGTGAAATTTCTGCTATAAATTGTGCAACTTACGATTAAGTAGGCAACATTTTCAAAACAAACGTGGAACTTATGAAATAGTATTCAGTACATGCATACACAACAGATCTCATTAAGACTCGCAGTTATACTGAAGGTTGTATCGAACCTCCGGCACTGCGCGTTGGCGCCAATGAGCAACTCCAATCATTACATCAACTAGTTCACGCTAAATGGTCCGGTTGATCTTTTAAAGAAAGTATTGTTCTTATAGATAATAAACATCCTTTTTTATTTCATATATATTTATCCTTTACTGTAACAGGGATTGTTGCCATATACTAATAGGTGACTGTTTGCATTATTTTAAATAGATTTGCCAACGTTGAGTACGATTTCCATAACAGCAATACTTCCTTAGAAAGGTCAACTGGACTGTACATAAAATATAATAAATATCACCAGTATATTTTATACATTTATCTAGTAAAAGAAATACCTGTGCGATCTTCATTTTAGATGAATATATATGTATATATTTACAAAAAAAAGTACAGTATTAATATAAAGCACAATCTAGGAGGCTAAACTGAAATATAAACACTCAAGAAAAGTTATAAAATACATAATTTAAGAAAGGAACTTTACTGCTTATTTTATTTACGTTATTTCACTCACTTTCGAACGAGATACACATATGCTCAGCTCTCACCGGGATGCGAGGTATATTGTACGTAGCGCGATACTTGCATTTATTCCCGCCGGTATCTTGGGTGATATAATTATAGGACCATTTGTTATCGACGACAATTTGAATGGGATGAAATATTTGGATTTGTTGCGAACGCAAATTATACCCGCTGAACGTCAACTTAATCAAGATTTTGATACAATTTGGTTTATGCAAGACGGTTGTCCCGCGCATAACACCAGATTAGTAATGGAGTTTATAGAAAACACCTTTCCTAATCGTGCTATTGCGGGAAGAGTACGATAAAATTGCCACTTCTATCACTCGATCTCTGCGATTCTTTTCTGCGGGGTTATGTCAAACAAAATCTTGAAAATCTTGAATGTTGAGAATTTTTGCGACAATAACCTCTAGAAATCTCGAGGGAGTGAGGCGGGAGTTTTGCGATAGACTCGGCTATTGTTTGTCCACGGATGGTACTATTTTCGAACCTTCCATTAAGTAACATTGTTTGAATTTCAATTTATTTTGTATAATTGTAGAGTTTATTTTTCCGTTGTTTAATTTAATACGAATCGTTTAGTTTCCTACTTAGAATGACTTTTTCGTTCTCCCGCACCGCATAGCTACGAAATGAATATAAGAAAGTGTACTT
The DNA here is from genome assembly GCA_031763485.1 of Osmoderma eremita. Lineage (NCBI taxonomy): Eukaryota > Metazoa > Arthropoda > Insecta > Coleoptera > Scarabaeidae > Osmoderma > Osmoderma eremita. The sequence continues at coordinate 1,518,625 of JARFOC010000198.1, read as the reverse complement.
TTTACCGAAATCTGAGTACAGAAAAATTACACAGTATTACATGGATATCTCTCGTTGACAGTGAGACTAGAATGCGCCAATTAAAAAGCAATCCCCCGTTCCGATGTGGGCATACGTGTATATTTCAGCGTAGCCCTCGCCTATTAATAAGAAAATTATACATCGCAAAACCATATCCCGATATATAAGACACATAACTTACAAAGATAGCGGAAAACAAACAAAAAAACACACATTAAAAACTAAATATAAAATAAGTCCCTGCCGCGTGATAAAAAAGCTAGGGGCATAAGATGGGAAAGAAATATAATCATAATACACATACAAGTAAAAATAATAATTATAGTATGTAACTGATTATCCATTCACTTCAGATCGAATTCACTCTATTTGTGATGTATAAATATATATACAAGTATATCGATGGTGTTTTTATATAGATCCCTTCGTTGAAGTGGTGAACAGACAATTTCTTCCGGGCACTTTTACGATATAAGATGCACAAAAGAAGAATCCACACAAATCTACAACCGTCTAAATATCACAATGACAAACTTAAAGCAAAGTTGCACAAACGAAATGTGATGTATCTCGGAAGAAGTTAGTATTATCTTTTTTTTGTTTCGCTAAAATAAATTATAAATAAATCTTGCCGCTTATAAACTAATATTTTGCAATTACCTCCAGGCAAATTTATATAAATATCTACCCATACACTTTAAAGTAATTATTTATTAGGACTAATAAATAATTAGCGTTACGTTTGTAAACAGGGGGACTATACAAAGTTATATTTAAAAGCTATGATCGAAAAATATTGTTCATCTTAACAAAACGAGTTTTAAAATGTTCGCAACTGTTTTAATGGGAAATAATTCTTCATTTCCTGCCGTTCTTATACACTAAACAAAACCAATCTTTTATTTTCTATTATCTCATACAATTTATTCCGTTTCATTCCCTACCTCTGAGGCAAACTAAAAATATCTATCATCAAATTAAGACAACAAACTTATTATATCACAAGTCGATTGTTTTTATTTTATTTCTTCCTATGTGAAAATCGCTTCGCCATTTCGCCTTTCTTTTTTATATTTTGGTTTGTATTTGTATAAGACGTGGGTATAAATATTAGTGAAACAAAACATTCCGTGTTATGCATACTATTTTTCCGACTTCCTGTATTTTTCCTTCCATTGCTAGGGTTCCATTTTTTTATATGTTTCCCATCCTTACCAGATCTTCGAAAACGAATAATAATAGTAATAAATAGTTGAGCATTACCCGTGTAATAATGCGAACTCTACTGTCTATAAGCTGACATTGTCATACTATTACCGGGCGTAACGTAGTCTCCGATCATTAAATTAGCACTAACCGGGTAATTGGCCATTAATAGTGGTTGCTGCAACAACACGAACTTACATATTCATAATTATTGAGGAGTGTCGAGATAAAAGAAACGTACTTGTTGGGCATTTGGCGTTGTAAACAGTGATGGTGATATAGCACCGCCTATTAATTGAGCTGTTTGGGTTGACGTCGGACTCGCAGCTACTCTACCCCGCCCTGTGCTCGATATACATCCCGGGTGAATATTTGGTTGTGTAGCGTCTGCCAATTGCGTTGGATCTACAAGAAAACTTATTTGAACATACATAAACCTAACCGAAATATTTCACGATTAAACTGCGGATAGATGCCTTTCTATATCAATCTACCAAAAACCCCCGAACACGGTCATACTACAGTCGACAATCGAGAGTATATAAAATTCTTCCTGCACGGCCATTTTAATATATTGTTCCTACTAGATTTGCTTACAAAGCTAACAAAATAATTTAGATTTTATTAGTAAACATTCGCATTTCAGCGGATTACGACAAAGGCAAAGAAAAACGCTATTGAATTTTTGTTGCTGGAACATCCAAGGTCTCAATACAAAGCAAAAAGAAGTTTCAAAATTTCAAAGAGGTGTGGCAGTATTAAGCAAAAACTAAAAAGAAGCGAAATGGGATTTTCAAGTGGCGTTAACAAAGAGAAATGAGCGATAGCGAAGGTGTCTGTCCATCGCCGTACATAAAAAATAGAAACCTTATATTGCAGTCGCCATGAGCGATGGCGAACAGTAAGGATGCGCTGTAAACGTTTTTCAAACCGCGCACCCGCAGTTAGTTACAATAATACGTTCCGGGTACATATCAGAGGCACCTCAAAATATGCATAAAATGATATCTGCTCAAATGCGGGAAGTGGTTTTTAATGTGACAATTTTTTTTTAAAGTAATACATCCGATAATGTAAGTGAAATAAAATGGTTAGCGTCATAAGAAACCGGTGCGTCGGTCAGAACAGGAAGAATTGTTCACGAAGGAAAGGTGGCGACAAACCCAGATGAAAATGAATTTTAAAGTCCTAGTCAGAAGAGGCCGAAACAAAAGAATGTCAGTCAGTAACTTACCAGAAAATCAATTGAGGATAGTAAGTGATATGATCTATCACTTTCATCGACCAGAAGACTGTTATTATCATCTATATTCCTTTGTATACATATAATTAAGAACCGGGATTATTGTTGGATTTCTTAAATACTTATTATATCAATTAACATCTCATAATAATTACGTATCTGTTTGAGTAATGTTCAATTGTCCCATAAATAAATTTATACTATAGTAAAAATATTTGTTGAATATTTCCTATTCCAACAACTTTATTTTATGTTAACTGTTACGCCAATGGTATTTTGAATGGTAAATCCCTTGTACCTGCCTACTACTGTGCGATCTCACTCCCACCTCTCGACTGCAATATTAAGAACTAGTTCCCACCAAATGAACGTATCATCTCAAGCAGATCTATCACAATAAACAAACTCAATTATTTGAGGGAATACTAAAACAAAAACTAAGCGATAATGATGACAGGGATAAACAATATTTAGTTGGTACAGTAACACTACGTACGTCAATAAAATAACACTAATACGCATACATGAGGCGTACGTCAATAAAATACACTAAAACCTGTGGGGGTAAATTAACTAAACTATCCTAGAGAATTTAAAATGACTGTTTGGTAATAAAGAAATTTTTACGGTAACTTCACTATTTTGCACTTCCGGTTTAGCAGGAATACTTAAAAACATGCTACCTTCCTTCAATGTTTATTTACATTTTATCAAAAAAAAACCAGCATTTTATTATCAGAGTTGGCACTACGAGCACTCGGCCAGTAGCGCGTGCTTCGAATAATTGCAAGAGGTTTAATAAGTAATAAATGTAAATCAACACTCACCCTTTTAAGTAGCATTGTGCAGATGCACAAAGTGTATAAGATTGTTTAAACATTTGCAGCGTCAGGTATGTTTTAAGAGCAAAATAATTCATTATCTAATAAATTAAACAATACATTACATACAATCAATGTTAATTCTCAATCGAATATAAATTGGCTATGCGCAGCCAACGCCATTTTTTGTGCTGTGCACTATCCACGTGTTTCTTACATTCAAATTTGTTCCAGAACATGAAAAATTTGCCACAAACTTTACAAATCATTTTAACTCTATGTATTGAATCTGGAATTCAGGAATAAGTTTTTTTACTTTGTAAACCGCTGGTAGCTTTTTCGATGTTCGTAATTACGACATTATTAAAATGAACCGTATAAAACACAATAAAGACAATCGTACAAACGAGGCACGCGCTACTGGCTGACCGCTCGCAGTGCCAACTACGGACATTCTGTGATTTGTAGATGATAGAGAAAGGCGTATGTTCGCACACTAAGGATTATAAACAAACAAACCTAAAGCTATTAAGTTATTTGTCATTAAATTATTACTAATAACAGATTGTGTCGTATCCATGGAAACTTCACCGAGACCGTTTACAGACATTCCATTCACCATATTGACAGCTGTAAATTTGAAACAGAAACGAAATTACAAGCAGAAAACAAAATGGTAACCAACATACCGTTTCTAACTCCTTGTGCATCCAACTGATTCCAATAATTCTCACTAGGTGATATATTTGAGACGCCCGGGGGTGGCTGCACAGGGGCGCCCGTGTATCGAAAATATGGGTTTTTTAGGTCTAACGTATTTGACGATCTGTGATTCGTTCCTTCCAATTGTAATTCAATTGTGACATCATAACTTTGTCTGCAAATTTAATATGAATAAAGTATCTCAACAATGATTTATAAATGCATAATTTAAAAGCAACTATATTTAACAATTAAGCTTGGTGAAAATAGTAAGCTACACCCTGGATTTGATTGGGGGAGGGGGGGGGGGGCGACCTGGACATTGTCTTAAATGACTGAAAATACTATTTTTTGGATTGCAGCAATCCATACATTTCTGTTACTGTTTGTTTCTGTTAACTGTTACCTTTTATTTGCTACCAATACGACTCTTCCAGTTAAAACTTGCCCCTGCTTAACGATAAGTGGCTGCTCGAGCAAGCATCTAACTTGGTACCAGTGTGTTAGAGGCTCTGTGGGTCCGGTGCTCAGCCAGACCGTCTGTTGTGAACCTTGAAATGCAACATCGAACCAGAATGCCAGTCCATGACACGTACCAGACTCCAATAAATGGAATTCTAATGGAATATCTACAAAATTTATCACATTATGCGTCGTTATTAGACAGATTGAATGAAGAAATCAAAGCTAAAACGTCTCATTCCGCAGAGAAAGAAGTGTTCCATCAGAATAATGCCCCGTATGCAATTGCGATGGTAAAATTGCATGAATTATGATTCCTGTTAATTCAATATACCCTCATATGTACATACAATAAACAACTTATTAATTTAAAATATAGAAAACACAACATACCTATTGTATGCAAATCCGTTTCATTAGCTTCTAGGAAATCAACAACATGCCGCACAGATTTACTTAAACATATTCTAATATCGAATGTATCTACTATAGGCTGCCTAAAATATTCCTTCACCGCACAATTTTGGATGGCCGAAAGATTAACACCATGGAAGCATGTTTGGAACCTGAAAATTTACAAGTTTCATGTTTTACATGTTTTAAACAATGAAATCTCGGGTCAATGTACCAGAAATTAGCTTTGCTAAACTGTTCCATGTACAAAGCGTCATCAGTAAATGGAGCGATGTGTAAATCACCACGAGATGGGAACATCTTCCCGTTAGGTAATAACCATTTCTTTGCGTGCAGGTAAGTTTCCAGCATGCGTTCGTTATACAACATGTACCCCATGGGCTCCGATATTATAACGTCAACCTTTTCTGGAAGCTCTATTTCTTCTATTTTGCCCGGTATAACAGTTATATTATCTTGTAAATTGTTAGACTGCACTAGTTTCTGTAAAAATTTGAAACACGTCAAAATAAAAAATAAATACAGTTTCAAATGATTACCTGAGCATAATGAGCCATTGTTGACGCTTCTACTGCATAGATCCTTTTAGCTCCCGCTTGGGCAGCGAAAAATGATAGGATTCCCGAACCGGCTCCGACATCTAAAACTACCTTATCCTAAAAACAAAAATTATACATACAACACACATGGCAAGGCAATAAAGTAAGAACTTACCTTAAAATCATTAATATTACATAGTATTGCTCGTTGATAAGTGTACGTTCGTATGAAATCCTGCAACATGTTCTGCTGTTGCGATAAATAACCATAAAATTGGAAATACTGCATGGCAGAAGAATCTTCAGTTCGCACAGAAAATACAGAGGCACCTTTTCCAGATTTAACTTTTGCCATTGAAATTGTGAAGTTCCTTGTATCTACAATTCCACATAATTGGGTACTAATTTAATTATCAATTAAGGCATAAATATGTACCTTCTTCACGTGAAAATTTTATAAAAAATGACTCGTTATCTACAGTAAAAATGTAGGCTCTGTTTGCAATTCGGCAACATTCTGTGCCAGGATGTATTGGGAATTCTAAACAAATTTCCTTCCCTAAAAATGTCATTTATATAACTTTGTGTATTAATAAATTGCATGTTTACTTAATTAAGTGAATATCATAGTAAAACTCGTGCGTACTGCATCCGATTTAAGTAATTATACCAGCAACGGGGGGTTACGTAAAGAAAATGCTTCTTCATTTAAAAAAATCTGCTTAATAACAATGAAAATAAATAGAAAAAAGCATGCCGAGTATTACTACAACCGCACAATAACAGTTCAAAAAGAAAAGTAATGTCCTTACCGGATACTATTTTTAAACTTAAACCTTGAGGATCATAGTCAATTTTTAATTGAACACGTTTGTTAAATTTTTGTTTAAGTACCCCATCATTATTTATATTATAAACATCAACATCCCAACACTTCGGCGCCATTTTTAAGAAGACACAGTCACACTGTCACACACTTAGATGGATGATGCGTGTTCTTTTCAATTGTGACGTCACAATGTTTAAAATTGCAGCAACCAGATATGCAATCTGTGCCCTTGCAAGCCTGCAACTAACAGCCCTTTTCGGCAAAAATATATCTCGCTTCAGTTAAAAACAGTGAAAATAATTTTATTAAATATGATAATTTTAGGAGTATTAAAGTAAAAACAAAAAACACGGTTTCAAGTACACAAAAATTATTTAAATATCATGATTTATAAAGTGTCATCTATCAGAATAACGCTACACCAAATATTATATACATAACTACCAAAAGTTTCCGACTGAAGAATAAGATCTTCACTGGATAGTCCACATTTTAAACATTGTATTAACGTACCCTTTCCAGTAAGGTGGCGCTCTTATTTAAATTTTTCAAATAGTCATTCCTGAGCCACTTGCTCCGAAGATGATTTATGAAAAAGAGAGCAAGCAGTATATACGAGAGAAACATCTATGGTATTTAGCATGGTTAATAAGTTTAGACCACGCCTCCGCATCTCAAGTGCCACGAGAAATTAATCTGTATTATAGCACTTATAATACAGATTAATTTCTCGTTTCCGTCATGTTTATGTGCCTGCTTTTGTTTGTCTACGGTGTCGTTATTTAGTGTGCTTGTTAATATTAACATTTATAGCAAATTTTGTATGTACTGTTTTTTTTCAGTTAATGCTTTTGCTCTTTCAGATATTTGAAATATATGCGAATTCGATAAAAGAATGTGCTTTAGTATGTTCAGTGGATACCTGTTCTCTATCAAACGTATAATAATGTACATTATTTTCAACATAGAAATTATGAAAATTTGGTACTTGGATGCTGCAGAACTTATACCCGTTAATTACATTTTAAAAAAATATATAATTATAAAAATATATATATAACGAAAGATTATTAAGTTCCCGGAATTGTAATCTGTAGTGTATCCGTTCCCGCCAGGTGGAGCAAAAATCGTGTACGGCATTAACTTCATTGAGTAACACTGCGTTATCTATGATGTACACCAACTACCAAAAGTTATCGTCTGGATGTAGAAATTGTATGTATTAAAAAACACTTTCTATGCAAATATTTAATTGTATGAATTAGTTGTGAACATTTCCATACTGATTTAAATGCACAAATCAGCTATAAAAACAAAAAAATAGAAATAAAATTTATATTAAAAATACATGTGTATATATATATATATATATAATAAAACAGAATAGCCTTTAAGAAAGATTTACCAATATCATTTAATATAAAAACATCTAATCTTATTTTAACTAAATGACAGTCGAGCTGCAAAGCGATTTTTATCAAACATGGGGCACAAAAAGAAATCGTTCACATACATTGCGCACGACGAGCAGTGTAATCAGGCCCTCTTTTAACTGGTTGTTAAAGTTAGCTGATTACAAAAATTATGGTAGAAACTATATAAATATGTCGTCGAAGACTATTAGTGCTGTATTTGTTGCACAGAAGATATAAGAATAAGCAAAACCTTGCTGTATCGGTTAGCGAAACATTTTCTTGTTCTTCCTGGAAAGAAAATGTATGATAATCTCGGGGTAAATGGATACTGAAAACCATTTTAATTATTACGGCTCTTAATTATTTAAGATACGCCGTCACAACGCTCGTACCGCACAGCAAAAAAAAAAGAAGTTAAACCAAATTTCGACGGCGTTGGTTGAGAACGCGTTTTTTTAAATTTTGAATTTAATCGATGAGAGGTCCGATGTGGCGCAGCTTTGGAGCTCGAATGTGATATAAATAAACAGAATCTAGGTGACCTTGCGTCCCAATGGAAACAAACGGTTCCATAATTCACTACTTCAAATATATAGTTGGTTTTTTTATTTGGAGGAGTAAATTAACTTCAATCATGTGAGGTGGCCCCCAAATTACATTTGATATTTTTGAGCTGGCTTCACAACAAACAATAATACAAAAAATACCGCCGCTATATTTGCTTAACAGCTGTGTCAGCTGTCAAACATCTTTCAAAACGACGTTGTAAATCATATCATACATAACCTCATTTATGGCTGCGTTCATAAATTCCCCAACAAGCTACATTCAAAATATACTCACAGTGAATAAAACAGGAATTTGCCATTGTAGTAGAGGATCACCTCACTCCTCCAAATAAAAAACCAACTATAGCACAGATTGAAATGTTAAAAGTTAAACAAAAATAAAGAGACGCAAAGGTTTAAATAAGAAACATCACATTATTATTTGTGGCTCGGGTACAGAGGCAGCAATGTTTTTGTTTGGAAGTACTTGGCCACCGTTTATATAGATCTCATCTTTAACAATAACGTCCTCGCCTAAAACGGTTATGCCCTCTAAACGCACCCAACAGCCCACCGAACATCTCCAGCCTATTATGCAATTTTCTAGCCAGGAATGCGATTTAATGACAGTGTCGCGTAAAATCGTGCAACGTTTGATACAAACACCTAAAATAAAATTTATATATTTATTAAGAGTTCATATTGGGAGGATTTTGCTTTTACCATCTTCTATAACAACACCAGGTCCTATGGTAACATTAGGCCCAATCTTACACCCTTCTCCTATTACTGCTGTTGGATCTACTAAGACGTTTCCTTCAACACTTGGTCCACTGTAGAGCAGTTCAGGACTGTTCTGCCTTAGTGATTTTAAGTACAAGCACATCCCTGTTAAAAAATCTTTTGGCTGTCCAACGTCCATCCAAAATCCTTCTAGCTCAAAAGCATACAACTGTCCATCAATTGCCATTCCAGGAAATACTTCTTTTTCTATAGAAGTAGGCCTCAGTTGGATCCTATTCAAAACTGAAGGGTTTAAAATATATAACCCGGCATTAATTTTATTCGATATAAATTCCTGTGGTTTCTCAACAAACCGTTCTATACAATTGGCTTCATCGTATACAACAACTCCATACTTAGATGGCTCTTTAACTTTGGTAACAACAATTGTTCCTTCCTTACCATGTATACGGTGATACTCTGCCAGTTGCTTGAAAGGAAACTCACAAATAATGTCTGAATTTAAGACGAAAAACGGTTCAGAGCTCTCTTCAATTATGTCACGAGCTAAAGCTAAAGGGCCAGCTGTTCCCAAAGGTTCCGTTTCGTGTGAAAATACAATACTAACTCCTAACCTTCGAGCCTCTTCTGATAGTTCCTCTTCCATTTGCTCTGCTCTATACGAGACAGCTAGGATTACTTTAGTAACACCCGCACTGACTAATGCTTCTATCTGATGTACGAGAATTGGTTTGTTTGCAAATTCGACTAGTGGTTTTGGCCTACTAAGAGTTAACGGCCTCAGCCTAGTACCATAGCCCCCGACTAAAATTAGAGCCCTCATACCGTTTTTCTCAATGATTATAACCTAAAAGAGAACAATTAACTGGTGAAATATTTGTTAGCCGTCCACATACGAAATATACAAATCTGTGTTTACCTTTAATTATAGAATTCCTATTATTCCAGTTTCATTTGAATTGTTGGCAGTACACGTCACAAATACAGCGAAAACATTGTTTACTTTTGCCTTAGCTTACAGTAAGTCACATTAATCCTATAGTTATATCTCTACTTCACATCAAAATGTAACAAAACATATAAATTTCAATGCATAGAAAGGAGACAAGAACATGCGACGTCAAGTCAAAACTTGAATCCGTTTTGTATTATCGGTTAGATAAAGAAACCAATATCTAAGCGAAAATTTATTAAAATTTTTGATTTTTCTAGGAAGTTTTAAATAAATCAATGTGATTTTGATACAATTGCACAATACCACTGAACATTGCATAAGTCAAATTCAACCGTACATAACCAATTATGTAAGTGTAATGTTCATTAAAAAAAACATTTATTTGTATGAATGTAGTACATAAAAAAGTTAATATATTAATATGTATTTATTTAAAAATAAACACAATTTTAGTTTAATACCCACGCGCTATCTGCTGGATAGTAGATGAACTATTGCTGGAGCGATAGGTAGAGTGCGCGATAGATATCTACCCTACCGATTGTAAATCCGGTTTGTCAATCCATAGCGTCAAATATGCTTGGATAAATTATACAATGTGTTGTGGAATGTATCGTATTATAGTGTAAATTCATAACATCAATGTTATAAAAGCCATATTTTATTAATTTTTTGATTACTTTATTATTCACTTATTTTCAATGTGTAAGAGTTCAATAAGTATTAAAGGAAATTATTACATTTTAAGGTAATGTATTTCTGCTTGGTTTATTGTTTACTTATGCAAAATTTAGAAATAAAGTATTGTAGTAATACAAAGGAGCAAATATTCATAAGTGCGTGATTTAGATTTAGAAAAGAATAACAATGTGTAGAAACACTCAAATCCACGTTATCTTTATAGCGGTTACTATTATTTTATACTTAATGTAGGAGTATAGGGCGGTTGAAATTTATCGTTTGAGGTTATGTATGTACATGGGTAATAATTTATTAAAATTAGCATGGTCATCCACTGAGAGAAAGCAATTTTAATCGTTACATAAAACATTGTTTTGCTCATTTAAAGAATTCTTTAACTCCACGTAAAATAAATCGATGATTACTAAATATGGTATACAGGGTGCCCAAAAATTAATATACTTGTTTATAGGGATGAATGAAATTTAAGATAGTTACTTACAAAATGTCTGATAACACTCAAACAGATGATTCTAAAGACGAAACAAACAAATTAAATGAAGCTAATACCAATGACGAAGCGGTGTCGACGGTAGATTCGGAATTAAGCGAAAATGTTACCACTGTAGATGGACTCCTATCTGGTGAAGCAAAAGATAAGGATGATGATCAGGAGAAAATGGATGTGGATGAAAACACTGAATCCACAGAACCAGAAGAATCTCACACAAAAGCTCTTACAGATCGGGTTTTACCAGAGGAAAAGGTGGATCAGATTCCTGATGATCAAAGTAATACTATGGAAGATGGTAATATCAATGATGATGAAAAAGGCGATAACCAGAGAGAAACTGAAATTAAAGAAAATGAAGGTAACAACAAGAAAGCACAATGCAATACTGTAGAAGATGTTGAGATGGATAAAACAGGTGGAGAAGAACAAACTCCAAGTGATTTAGTAGAAGATACGAGTATAACAGAGGGAATAAATATTTCTGAGGATAATATTGAAGATGTAAATATGACTGAAGATAATAATGAAGATGTAAATATGACTGAAGAAAAGGACATCAATGAAAAGGAACACGCAGAATCTTCCAATGAGCAAGCAGCAAATTCCAGCACAAATGATGAAAGTAAGATCAAAAGTACTGAAGATAACAATGATAGTAATGCCGGTAAAGAAGATGTCTCTAAAGATATTGAAAATTCGGAAATGGATTGTGCAGAAAACAATGATACTCAAATCGCATCCTCTACAGCTCCAGAAATCGTTGGTGTTGACGAAGTAGATGATATTACAAATGGAAATGATAAAGTAGACAAGGAAATTGAGGAATCTGAAGCAAAATCTGATGAAATAAGTGATAAAGGAGACTCCGTTGATGAAAATAACACAGATAAAGGTGAGAGTCAAAACAACAATCAGTCTGAAGACAATGTTGATAAAAATGTTGAAGACACCATAGAAAAACACAGTGAAAGTAAAGGCAACAACATTGAGGCGCAATCTTCTAGTATGAGAGATGGTCAGATGGTCAGCACAGAAGATAAAGACAAGGATAACAGTATTCTCGAGACCTCGAATTTAAATGATGAGCATTCCGTATTTGTCCAAATCAACAGTGAGAAGGATGATGTTGAAAAGTCCAGTAACAGTATAGACCAAGGTACTTCGAGTTTCCAAAGTGCAGCACTTCAAATGAAGCTTTAATACTGTTTTAGCTACCAATGAAGTCGACCCAATTGGTTCTTCCGAGTGGAGTCAAAATACAGAGCCAACAGATAGTTCTTTTGTATCAGATTTGGATGACGCAGACGAATGCATCATTCCGGATGCTAGCAAGGTAAATTTGTAATTTAACTTAAATTACAGGGGGCTTTATTGAATTTTTTTATCAGGACGATTCGTCAATAATCCCGAGTTCTCAAGAATCGAATGAATCGACTCTAGCTTCTACTCCAACAAGTAGCGGTACAACGGAATCAGATAGTATGCGATTGAGTGAAAAATATTTGGTGAGCGTTGCTAATACTCAAGAGGAATCACCGTGTATGATATGTGATAAGGTAAAATGCTAGTTCTTAGAATATCAATTGAGTAATTACGATTCCTTCATTATAGAAAAAAGTATCTAAATATAATTGCGTCAAACACAATGATAAAACAACACTTTGTTCAGAAGAATGCTTAACCAAACTCAAAGAAAAGTATGCTGAGAATGTAATTGTGCGAAAATTGAGAGTGAAGAACTTTAGTACGGACCTCCAAGGTTCTAATGAAGCAGATACGCGTCCAGTTGTCCCCAGCCTTGTGGTTACTGGTAATATACACTGCAAAAATTGCAAATTGCTTATAGCGAACATCAACAACAGTTTATCGTGGGAAGCTTTCGATTTCTGCGACGAGATGTGTCTAAGTAAGCATTTGAAGATGGTAAAAACGTTTTAAATTTTATAATGTTTATGTTTTAGCGAAACATCAAAAGATGATCGGTTCGCATTGCGCAAATTGTAGAATTGAAGTAAAAGAAAACTTCCTCGGTAAATACTGTGTTCGTTTCGGCTATAACGTCAGACAATTTTGCAGTAGCGTATGTTTAGAGCAATACAAGAAAAATTCTAAGGTCTGTTCGTTTTGCCAGGACGACATCTCTAACAATACGGGTGGTTTTGTAACCTCAATCGCCGACAAGGGCATGGCGAAAGACTTCTGTTCTGCGCACTGCATGCACAAATACAGCGATATAAGCAAGCATCTTAAAGGCCCTATATCCACAGCCGAATGTTGCGTGTGCCACAAAAATAACATAGTTGAAATTGAATTTGAATATAAGAATAAGAAAACTATCTTCTGCAGTCAACCTTGCTTTGTGGCATTTAAATACGTTAACGAAGTATCCCCTACTAAATGCGATATGTGCTGCAAATATTTTGTCACTAGACCACTGGGTGATACTTTCTTAATCAGATACGATGGGGTTTTAAGGAAGTTTTGCGAGAAGACTTGTCAGAATATTTACATTACTACAAATAGAAAAATCGTTTATTGTTGTTGGTGTAAAGTAAGAAAGTATAATTTTGATATGATTCAGAAGTATACTCCTGACAATAATACTGTAATTATCATTTGTTCGTTGACTTGTCTGAATTTCTTTAATGCTTCCGCGAACGCCACTAAGCTAAAGAAAAAGAGATGCGACTATTGTCACAAGATCTGTAAAGGGCAGTATCACATAACCCTAGCTGATAATAGCATGAAGAACTTCTGCTCCTACCCTTGCGTTCAGGAATATCAGAATAAATACATAACAGCCCCAGCTAGATTTGCAGAGCAGCCTGTAGCTGTTCCTTCAACTACTACAACCACTGCGCGTATAACTAGAAAAGCCGCGGGTGTCGGGCAAAGGAAGCAGATAATACCGGATGTTCCAGGACCGTTACCCATCATTACTAGCGTCAGATCCTTAGCTCCGATAGCAGGTCAATCTATGACGACTAGATCCTTAAGATCAAAATCGTCTGGTCCTACGATCGCCACTATAACCACGTTGCAGGAAACTACAGCTCCGTCAGTGAGAAGAATTGTTTTGGTCAGGCCCCCAGAATTGCCACAACAGAGGAACGTATCGACTTTAGTGAAACCAATGACAGCTGATGCCGAGGCCGAGATTAAACCGATAATGGTGGACAAAGCCGTTCAAACCGGTGCGTAAATAAGAATTAGGAATTATCCTTTTTTAATTGCTTCATTATTTTAGAGGATATAAAAGACAGTTTGGTTCTTCTACCTGTACCGGTCCCTATTTATTTACCAGCACCTATGCAATCCTTTAATCTTATCCACCCCCTCCCACTTCCATTTCCCCTACCTGTTCCAATACCTATGTTTATGCCAGTTACAAAGCAGACTGCAAGTATAGTATTGAAAGATATGAAGGTATTGCTCCAGTAGCAAATAAAAGAGCTTATGTTAATTACCAAACGTTTCAGGAGACTGAAATACGCACAGATCCCTACGAAGCTGACCTGCTGATGATGGCGGAATTGGTAGCTGGCGAAAACGAGAAAAAGGAACAACCAGAAAGCGAAGGTGAAGGCGAAAGCGATGTAGTTGATACTGCGGCAGAACCAGCGTTCAGTCCGGAACAACAAGATCCCAATAACAGTTTCGCGGATGACATGCTTCAAATGGCTTTGAAGATGGCTAGTGATTTTGAGGAACCTGCCGTCGACCTGGAGGGTGCTTTAACGGCTAGTACGATAACTGCCACACCTGGGAGTGGTAAGTACCTTCCAAAATATTAGCGCTTGATCGAAATTAATATGAGCCAGCGTGTTTGTTATTATTTTTCACATTTTAATAAATGTAGCATCAAATGAGCAAGTTGATGACGTGCCAAATATACAACCACCTGTAGAAAGGCCGACATTCCGAGGTAAACGACGCGGTAGACCACCTAGACATGGTGGTAGAGGCCGCGGACGTGGTAGGCCTCCAATTCAACCAGAAGTTGTCATGCCTGTACAAGAGCAGCAACCCCCACCTGAGCCGGTTGAAAAACCAGATGCCAACATGTGCCTAAAGGTAAAGCATCGTTTTTTTAATATTTAAATATTAAAGGATGTACTTGCAGTATACGTTTGGAGTAAATGCTTGGAAACAGTGGGTTACTACAAAGAACGCGGAATTAGAAAAAACTTCTAGACGCCCTAAATTATTCAAGTCAGATCTTCTTCAGTTGACATCAGATGAATTAAATTATTCGCTTTGCTTATTCGTCAAAGAAGTAAGGAAACCCAATGGTGCTGAATATGCGCCAGACACCATATATTACTTGTGTTTAGGTAAGCAATGCATAAGTCCTTTTGATAATAATAAGAATGTGTAATGGGTTTTCTTCAATGTTGAAGGTGTACAACAGTATCTGTTCGAGAACGGTAGGATAGACAATATATTCTGCGACACCTACTATGAAAGCTTCACAGATTGCCTAGATGAGGTTTGCAAAAAGTTCTCAACGTTATACAACGACTCCCGTAAGTCAATATGGCAACCACGCTAATTTGGGACTTGAAAATTGACTTTTGTTTTAGAGTATATCGTGACTAGAGTGGAGGAGGAACACCTTTGGGAAAGCAAGCAATTAGGGGCACATTCACCTCACGTCTTATTGAGCACTTTAATGTTTTTCAACACCAAACACTTCAATTTGACGGTAAAATAATGAAATTTTAAAGGAGGGGTCCGCAATTGATTTTCTCGTTTTAGAATGTCGAAGAACACATGCAGTTATCTTTCTCACATATAATGAAACATTGGAAACGTGTCGCCATCCAGCCCGGCCAACCCAAGAACGCCACCTCCCGGAATATACTACTGCGTTTCTACCCACCGCAATCCTCAGTTGGTAGGCGAAATAAACATTTTATTACAGAAAAGAAATACTGAAATATGTTTATAATTGTAGAAGGAAATAATCGGAAGAAGAAGGTGTATGAACAGCAGGAAAATGAAGAAAATCCATTGAGGTGTCCTGTAAAACTATACGAATTCTATTTGTCAAAATGCCCGGAGAGTGTTAAAACTAGGAATGATGTATTTTATCTTTTGCCAGAAAGGTCCTGTGTACCAGACAGTCCAGTTTGGTATTCCACTATGGCGTTAGGAAAGGAAGCTTTAGAAAAGATGCTTCACCGCGTCAAAATGGTTAAAGAAATCAACGTGGCTCTATTGGCCTCATAAGTGAAATCGTAAATAAATCAGATTACCTTTATCAATTTTTTTTTATTAATTTGATTCATTTTATTTTCATTATTAAATATTAATTATTTTACCATATATTTTGCTAATTAAGATTGATTATTATTGGGTATTATAATCAAATAAAATTAATTTTAAACAAAGTTCATGTTATTATTACAGTAGAAATTGCATAAATGATCTATATAAAAATATTAAATATTGATTTAACTAAAAGTTACAACACCCCATGTTTTATTACTCATTCCATATATACAATTTAAAATTAAAATTAATTTCTTCTAATTTCCTTCGTCACTTTTATTTTCCCCATCTCTGCCAGATTTCCTCTGCAACGCTTCTTCTGGATTCGGATTGTGTGACTTGACTAATTTAGACAAGCTGGAAGTCTTTGAATCTGGAATCTGTAATCACCTTTTGCTACTAATCCAAGCCTACAACTACAAATTCGGTCAAGAATAAATTTACCTTACTACTACCGTTTCTACTCAAATATCCCGTGGAATTTTTAAGTTGTGGCGTGGAATTTCTCGTGTTACCAACCTCTGTGGACGATTTCATGAGGTCCACTTTCGAAGCACTGTCTTTGTATTGCCTGACTGATCCGATATTATAGCTTCCTCTCCGTATACTATTGCTTCTCGCACGTTTTATGGGATCTGTTTCACCTCTTGATAATCTACCCAGAGACGATAAGGAACCAATTTGATTGTACTCGATCATTAAACTTAATCTTTCAAAGCTAACCATAGTTGATTGGTCTTTATACTTTGGTTCTGCTCCGCCTTTTAATTTTTCATTTTCTCCGGCTTCTATAATCAGAATTATAGTGTATCTTTTCCCTTCACCGCAAAGAGTTTCAGGTACCTAAGATATCTTCGTCCTCCATGGCGGGCGTATCGAATTTCCTCAGCCACGCTATGTGTATTAGAACATACATTCCTCCAGCTATCATGGCACCCAAACCCATCAGCCGAAACGCTTGTCTTATACCTACCCACTTAATTAAATGACCGCCGATAAAGCTACCACTCCCCCTTCCTAGAATATGCAACTAATTTACGAGTAATTAATAAATCTTTCCGATATTACCAATGCTGAAATGAGCCATTCCTGCTATTCCTATCAAAGTAGCCAACAATGTTTTTGGTGCTAGGATGGCGCAGTATGTGGCAGCTGCTACCCACATCAGATGAACTGAAAGAGATTCCATTGCCTCGAAGGGAAAGCACCACCAAGGGTTTCTATATATAAAAAAAGGCCAATGCTAATGCCGAAAATCATAATCGAATAACTTACTCTATAAGAGAATATCCCATAAGTCTCCCAGCATGGGCGAAAAAAGCTATGATTATAACGTAAACATGTCCGATTCTCTTCGTGATTTTGTCAGCTCCATATAAGAATGGCAGAGAACTTAATGTACCAACCGTAACTGTGACTCCCAATAGGCTCATTGGGGCGCTCAAATCTTTTAGGTACAAGAACAGGAAGCTTTCAATGAATCCCCACAGATTTCCAAGGACGAACAAAAAAATTATGAAAACTATTACATGTGGCATCTTCACAATATTAACCAAGTCTTTGAAGATATTATCCGCTGGTAATTTCGTGCCTAAAGGCATCAATAACACGCAGACTGCTGCAATTACGAGGAGGGTGTCATAAGCGTAGAAGGAAGCTGAATAATCGGTGTATCCAAGTCCGTTGCTCCAATACTCTATTACCGCTCCGGTTATGGGCGAAAATATCGCCATACCTATGCTAGAGAATAGTTTTTCACGTCCGAAATCTCCGCCATATTTTTCTATCATTGTAAAGGCTATTGGGTCCATTATGGTTACACCAACAGTCATCATGATGTTTGCTAAGAAACGCAAAGTGAAATATATCCAAAAAGTCCTATCATCAGATTCTTTAAAGTCGGGCAAGCAAACTTCCGGACCTCCCCTATCAAAATGGCACTTCTGCATGATACAAGTGCTGTTCCACTTCAATGTATTCGAGCCAAAATTTGATATTACGGCCCCGCAACGCAAATCGTCCATTTTGAGCGCAGTGGCATTAATTCCGTATCTCTTCAAAGTTTTTCTATCGACGTGTCTTTCGATGCTGGTATAATTGAGTTTACCCTGAATTCTAACGTCCGGCTCTATTCCGAAATCGACATTTGGGGCTAAATTCGGAAGCATCTTGAAAGCGTATTCGAAAGTGACATTTTTCGGTTTTTTTAACCTGAAATAATTCGCAAACACCTTATCGTATAAACGGTCAGATAACGAGGATTAAAAATGATACAAAAATAGCATACTTTTCCCTTTGTCTACCAGTTAATTTGGCGGCATAAGTCATGTTTCCGACGCTAAAACCTTCCTCGGATATTATTTGCGGTTCCTCAGGGAATATAGTGCAATGATCCACGCATTTCTTCAACGCCAAAGTTCCATCTTCCTCGGGACATTGGCGATTGGTGCAAGGACTCCACCACAATTGCTCAACGCCAGTTTCTGGATGTCTGACGACGTACGCTTTGGGAACAATCCCGGGAGTTTCCTGATGCGGAATCAGGAGTAACGAATGATGAAGGACCGCGTTTAGGAGAAAGGCGATTATAACTACTGGCTTGTATTTGCCAAATTTGTCGACCAGAAAGCCGGAAACCGGGGGTGCCAGGAAAGTTGTGCACGGTAACGCCAAGTAGATCAAAGCGATTTCATCCATCGTCAGGCCTATGCTTTGCATGTGCAACGGAAGATATGGCACTAAAGACGAGGTGGCTAGAAATATACACAGGAGTGGCAAACAGTGTTGTAAATTAAGATTTTTTTCGAGCACAAACCTCCGTATAGGAAAAATAAAGATAACTTTAACATAATTAAATTTTTGTTAATGCCAAAGCGACCCCTTTTAGGCGGCGGTTCTTCGTTCATACTAGTCGCTGTCTCTGTCATATTTCTTCGAAAATTCACTAACACAAAACAAGTTTGAATGTCGTCTATGTACTTTGAAACACCACTAGCACAAATAATATCTAGAAAGGAATCGCAGGATATATTTATTACTTATTTAAATGGCACTATCTCTCTATTATGTATTTACATATGTCAGAAAATTTTTCATATTTTACAAGTAGTAAATTATATTGTTTATACTTTTCTGACGTATTTTTGTCGTACTCTTCGAAATCTACTTTCGTGCAGATTGAATGCTAGAAAAATAAGTTGGGGAAAGTAATAATTTTCGACTTAAAGCGAATAAATTTTATGTTTTTCTTTTAATTACCCATGTAAATTAATATTTAGAATATTCATTGTCAAGCACGTGTGTTACAAAAGTCCTTTTGTTTACACTTAAAACAAAAATCATATCTACTAACAACGTCTGAAAACTAGACGTGTATTTTAATTGTTTAAAGTCTTTCCTAATAACGAATTTTCTTCACAAAACTTTTGTAATTCCATTATATTATATTATATCAACCTTTGTTATTTTGATTTAAAACTTGT
Organism: Osmoderma eremita; assembly: GCA_031763485.1. NCBI lineage: Eukaryota > Metazoa > Arthropoda > Insecta > Coleoptera > Scarabaeidae > Osmoderma > Osmoderma eremita. Next base: position 1,498,775 of record JARFOC010000198.1, on the reverse strand, counting down.
TAATCTTAAGAATTAATTATTGATAGTTAATAAGTATTTTTAGCGGTTTTACGTATAGAATTTGAAGAATACTTTCCACTAAATTTCATCAGAATCGTTTTTAAGGATAATATTTGTTAAATGATAAATATAATAATAATTCGAGTTGCTCAATAGCGCCAACTGGCAGTGGCGGAGATTCCATACAACCTTCAGTATAACTGCGAGTGTCAATGAGATCTGTTGTGTATACAAATACACTGGCGTAAATACCATATCATGATTCTACGTTGGTTTTAAAAATGTTTCCTAAATTAGGATGGCGTTAAAGTTCAATGTGTGTCCGGCAATAGAAAAATTCGGTGTCGTTAGTGGAATCTGTACACATAATGCAACATGTTCACGCACAACTATGCGTGGTAGAACACGAAAAAAATGTTGTTGGAAAGTGTTTTAGAAAAATATTTTGATTTTGGCACATTAAGACAAATTTGTGAAGGTGCGTCGACAGAACCGTGTTTCAAAGATTATTTTAATTACGCAAATATAAGCTGACTAGATGTAGAACGTACGTTTTTTGCATATAAACACACATTTTTTCTCACGACTCACTCGGTTTGCCGAAACAACTGTGGAAACATATTTAATGTTGCAGATATTTAACATATGTTGTTCACTTTGTTATTTTACGGAACACCCTTAATACGGTAAGTGTTTGAGTACATATTATAATTTATTTCTGACCATTTATTTTATGTGTGAACCTCCATGTGCCCGCCACTGGCTGTTGGCGCATATCAAGCATTTGTAATAATAGTAATAGTAGGATTTTATTTCGTGGCTGGATGCAGATGAAATAGGTTAATAGCAAATAGATAATATGAAATGTGGTATAGTAGTAAACAAAATATATAAAAGGTGACAGACAATGTAAATATATCTATTCACAATTAGTCACAGGAGCGTTGAGAATTTCAGAAAAAGAAGAATAAAAACGTGGAAGAAAATAAGATGCTTTGGAAGTTTTCTTCAATTGAATATTGTTCAAGGATTTCCAAGCATTAGGCGGAGTATTATATATTTTCCCACCTAATCATCAACAGTATTAGCAGTGGGTTGCAAATTTTGTTTCATAAAGTGTATCTTCTGATCTGTAGTTATTGTGATCCTCAATAATTTTCTTTCTATTTCTGTGTAACACCGTTAATATGTTGCTACAAATAAAGTAGGCACGACAGAACTTAATTCAATTCCATTGATACATCTTACAGCTGCTTTTTTTTAAGTCTAATTTTGAGATTAAGTTATCATAATTATCCTGCCATGTTAAATTGGTGTTAACCGTAACTCCGAATAATCTTGGGGTTTTAGTATTAAACAAAATGTTATTGATTAAACGCAACTCGTGGTACATCTCAATTCTTTTCTGAAGAGTATGGAAAAGAACGTATTTGGTTTTATCTAAATTTAATCCAAGTCCATTAGTACACCACCAATCATACATTTTGTGCAACATAAACTCAGCTATAAGTGCATTATCTTGCTCAGTTGCAGCATTGAGCAACGTTGTAACAACATGATAGTTACACAAAAAGTCTGCTTCACTATATCACTAAGAAATAGTGAAAACAATACAGGACCCAAAACTGAACACTGAGGCACGCCTGCACAGTTTGGCAATCGGAAGATCTCAAACCTAGGCTCAAGGTACGTATCCAACCTTGTATGTACCATGCGTCAATTTTGAATATATTCAGCTGTCCTATGCTTGATCGTGTTTCTCAGAGATGAAAGGAATATCTTCCTTCTGAAGAAAACGTTGGCTCACTAAATTTTTCCAGTGCTACCTTATTTTAAAAAAATTTGATACCCTGGGGGGTTGTTTTCATAATTCGCGGAATTCCCGCCAAGGCTTGCCGCAGTACGTGTATCATGCGGTCGGATTTGTGTTTGACATTTCACCCCCTGGTTATAACTGTTTGTTTTGATCCAGTGGCCGGGTGTCGTAACTTGGAATCCGGTCGTCGAACAGACAAAATCGATGTGTTCAACGTTTTTAAATAATCCATTTGTGATATGTAGCCGGTAAATTAACGAGATATAGATTTATTTTTAAAAATCGCGTTCGTCCCAATAAAAGAAAATAAATATTAAAAAAAACCTAACACCAAGTGATGTCCCAGAAGCCAAAAACCAGAGCAAAACGTACTACGAGGGTGATATGTAGGACTACAAGCGAAAGTTTGCGTTTATTCGATGCGGAACCAGTTAGTCCTGCAGCTGTTACGCATGTAGTCGAAAATTTAACCCAATCTAAGAGCTCATTCGTCGTAACTAACGTGGTTAGCAGTTCTGGGGTCGATTCACCAGAGGACGAGTCCCATTCTGAGGAGATCTCGAGGATAACCGACTTGGAGACTCCCAGCTATTCGGAGGAGACGTATTCGAAGGACGTGGATGACGAAATCTTGCAACCAATTGGGGCAGGTGCCGTGAATGTCATTGAAGAGAACCCAAGTGTGCCTTTAGACGTACTACCTGCCAAAGTCGAACAACAATCACCCGAATCTATCTCTACCAACCCTCCGTTCGCTTTAGAGAACCAGACGTCTATAATAGAAATAGCACCTGTCCAGGAGCAACAAGCATCCGCGCCAAAGAAGGACACGGAACGAGATATTTTCATAGCGCAATGCAATAGGTCCATCGGCAGATTTCAGGTGGTTAAGGTCGAAAGCATAGAACCCTTCTACAGGGGGCGGTGGACCTGCCACGATTACCTGGATAACTCCCAACATGCTCCCGCCGAAGGCTGGGTTTTCCATCAAGATAGATTCATAAAGAAGAGCGAAAGCCAATCAATTCCTATAAGTCCAAATATTCCAGATAGTCTTCCCAACCCGAACAAACAAATTCCTATACAGGTATGTCAGAACTTTACTTATACACATTGCAATACCAACGCTGGGAATACCATCCGTCCTAAAGGGATAGTACAAATGCCGAACTTGCCTTTATTTAATTTTACCATCAGTTCAATCCACGATAAATGAATCCATTTAGAACCAGCAGATAGAAAAAATTAACCCTCCCCATCTAAATGATTGTTGAACAAATCAAAAAGAAATGATAAAGAGAAATGTATATGTGAACGTATTTAATCTACTTTTATGCATGTGAATATATCAAAAAAAAAATTAATATAATATACATAGGTGTTCATCTTAAAGTTATCAAACTCGATTAAATTCTTATTAGGAACTGCGACACGTTACTCACACTTAACACAGCTTAAGAACATTCCACGCCGCATAAATATATATAAACTTTGTAGGTATATCCATCCTCAGCAGTAAAGCTAGTCTAGCTACTCTAATCTAGCTAGTCCAGTCCAGCTCGTCCAGTGTAGGTAGTCTAGTCAGTCCAGTCAAGCTAGTCTAGCTAGACTTGCCAATCTAGTGTAGCTAGTATGGCCAGTCTAGTATAACTAGTCTTGCCAGTCTAATCTAGCTAGTCTAGTCTAGTTTGGTCTATCTAGTCTATGCGATGTGAAGTGTTTTAAATTTTGTTAAGTGTGAAACTTAATTAAGTATGCCACTATATAGAGGATCTAGTTTGTCGTGACTACCTAGACTGATCGAAAGAAGAGTTCCCAAAAAAATAGCGTACTATGTAGTATCAAGAAAAGAACAATTAAATGTGATCACGATAAAAATAATCAAAAAGAAGCATTTACAGTATTCGAATGTGCTCACTGTGTACCGATTGTATTGCTAAGGGAAAAATTTGTCGCATACTCATTACGTGTATACACATTACTTCGACTGCCCTTATGTAAATTTTTGATTATATACATATATTACGTATCCATAAGCGTAAAATCTAACATCAAGATGAATAGATCTTTGGGTCTGAATGAATTGACTAGGATAGAAATATATATAGCCAGCAATTCGAGGAAGATAAAGTATATATAATCAATATCAGGATCAATGATAAAATATATAAAGTATATAGGATATAGGATATATGTATATATGATTAAAGGTGTAAACTAACCAAACACAGAGTCGAGAGTGGATTTGCAATGCAAGATAAAGAAATACATATGTACTTCTATCTTTATTACCCCTAGTCTGAAATGTTAATTAAAATATTTTGATTTTGATGTCACTTTCTTAACGCACAATTGACATTATAGAAAAATTAATTTCAGATAAATATACTATTACTCCTACTTCAAATTCCATTAATTAACATGTACAATCAAATATGGCCAACAAATACTTCTACAACAAAAATTAAATAAAGGTGTTTTACAAATACGCAAACATATTTTATATTGATAAATAAAAAGAAATTCTTATAACGTTACCGCACTATGTAGTACGTTTAATTGCATAAACGTGATATGCACGCGACAAACCATTCCCTATTTAACAATACAATCAGTATAAAATACATACATATATAAATATACAGAGAGGAAGAGATGAATCTGGTTATAGGAAACCTTGATTTATATAAGAAGGCGGGATCAATGATAGGAACTCGCCTGCACCTCACAATAAATCTTAATAAAAAAAAGTATAAGGTGTAATACTGTATTTTGTATTGTTGCAATGCTTAGAATAGGTCCATCTAGAAGTTTAACTGCAAATAAATCACTAGCAACATTTGCCGAATCGCCAGTACAATAGTAACCCTCTCACTGCTCAAGACGAGTATAATCGCAAACGAATTTAGTATATTCTCGTCAGCGATGATCTGGCGTAGTGAAACAGTACGTATAGGTTCTCCGACAAACTATAAGCGACTAATCACGCCAAGACTAACAAGTATATTTAAGAGGCCCACTCCTGGTGGGGCACAGTAGCTCGCATAGCTCTTACTTTTACGCGGAATCTCCTCTAACTTGCGGAACTCTCATATGTTTATCTCAAGTTGGACATGGATTCCTATAGCCAGTTTCATACCTTCCATTCTGTATATATAAATACATAGACATATTTTACTGTTATCATTTAAAAATTCTAATACATATGTATATAAATAAAAAATTTAAATTCTAATAAATAATATTAATTTTCCATAAATACCTAGACCTTTAAAAGTAAAAACAAATTAGTTTTAGAAAATATCTCTAAATGAAAGATATGGGAATTTTTACTTATGTATATAGGGGACCATATATATATATATATATATATATATATATACATATATTAAATATTACATACATTAAATATTATTAGATCTCAAACACATAGGAGACGTATTATTTGCAGATATAGTATTTACATCGAAAAAAATGGACCTTGGAATTTAAGCCAAGTTTAGAGAATTCGGGCAATATTTACTATTTTTACAATGTTATAGTTAATATTATTCCTTTTTATGTTAATATTTATTTTTTCAAAAAAAAAGATACATATAAGTATGTATAATTGCCAAAAAGAATTATTGTACTATCATCGCTTTAGTCTTGACTCAAAACGAAAGAGACAGACACAAGCATATTATGTATGTCGCCAATTATTTCGGCTTACATGCATTAGATTTGAAATAAACAACCATAGCAGCCTCGATGTGGTGGTGTGTTTTGAAAGTTGGAATATTTTTATTGTTAGAGTTCTTGCAACACATACGTTTGCCATGATTTTTTTAACAAATTGATAATAATGACCAATATCAATCCGTACTAAAAAGCTTTAGATGTGATGAAGATGTATTACATGACATCCTTGGTGTAGTATTCCTAGAATCCTTGTTAACTTTCGTTTTGAAGACTAAACGCGATGATAGTACATATATCTTTCGAACGTACGCATGTATCTTGAGCTAGTTTAAGAGACGCACAGTTCTAGCTGAGCTAAATAAAATCAAACCGATTTATGTAAAATTAACTAGATATCCATGTGTACCTTGAGTAAGATGTTATTTGTACTTTGAGCTAGCGTTTAAATTTTGTTTTCATGGTTATGAAAAAAGCTGAATCGCGAGGATTGTATATGTTAATGAGTCTTTCTTGTCCATTTTATTACGGTTACATCTATGGCTCAATGTACATATACGATCAATATATCCCCTAATATAGACACAATCGTCTGTATCAAATGAGTTTGCATGCACCTAGATGATAGTCTAATCTGAAAGGCAAATGTTAAAAATTCATCAGAACTAATTTGCACAATGAGCGACACCTTAAACATCGTTAGATCACCTTCTCACCAACAAACCGCATATTTTTATCCCATTTAATACTTCCAACATTCCACAGAGTCCAACCCAATTTGAATTTAGTGAAGCACCAGCAGCAATAGTAGAGCGGACGCAAGAAGCACTATCGAGCAATATCCCCAGATTTGTAGGTCAACCACAGCATCCGACCAATTGGAACCGAATAAGAAACGAAGACGTTTACCTAAACAACCAATACAATCTGTTCAGTCCCGACGTCCTGGAGCAAGTCCCGACGAAGTCCTCCTTGACAAAGACCCATTCGACGGTGTCCACGTCGCTGCACGGAAGCATAGCCCATACGCCACCCCTAAGTCCGAATGGCGACAGCTTGATGCAAGCGGTAGAATTGAACTTGCCAATACCTCAAGTGCAGCAGGATTTCTTCCTGCAGACCCCACCAGAAACCCCACTAAGTATAGTGTTCCAATACAGGAATAGCAAGGCTAAGGTGCCCTCGGAACCTGTAACGCCTCTCCAGCCAGTAGCAAGTACGACGGCACAGAGTTCAAATTACTTTAGTTTGCCAACATTACTTCCAGTATCCAGTAGAACATATCCATCATTACCTCAAACTAATTTTGCACAAAATACGTATGCACCAGCCCCGGCAACTAACGAAATGATTTATAAGTTGAACAGATGCAGAACAACGGAAACGGTTAAGGAAATTAAAAGGCAGTTGAGCGAGGATGAAGCTGACGAGCTAATAGCCCACGTCGAAACCTATTTGAGCGGAACAGAAGCACTAGATGGCGATAAAGATTATATAATCATGGTGAAAAGATCAAGCGATGGAACTACCGGGGATAACGTGGTTATATGCAGGGAAGTCGATAGTACAAAGGCTAGGACGGACGGTGAAGATCCCAAGCCAGAAATCGCTTCGGATAGAAAAGAAATGTCAAATGATTCGAAAGGGGCCATCAAAAAACAATTGCAAATCAGCTACAGCGATCCGGCGTTCAGGGATTCCTCTACTTGTAAAGAGAAAATGAAGAAGACACTGACAGAGAGGAATATAGCGCAGATGGCCGATAGTAATAGAACAGATAGAAGTAATGTACAAAAATTCAAGCACATACCATTTTATCCTTTAGTACAAAATGGCTGTACGCAACCTAGTAGTAATTATAGATTACATAAGAGTAAGGAAATCGACAGATCGATAGAAGAAGAAACTATCGAAAACAAACCAATTGAAAGCAATCAAAATGAACCAGCTCAAAGGAATCTGAGATTGAACCTATTAGACTTATCTTACCGACCGGAAGAATGCAATTTGGAAGAACGGTGCGATAGCGGATTGACACCATCTAGCGAAGAAAGTGAAGATCGGCTAAAGTTAGGAAGTGTATTTCCAGGTTACTTTCCCGTTTACAAGGAATGGTCCAGTAATAATATTAATGAAGCAAAATCAGAAACTGAAGGTGAGTTTAAACTAACTCATTTCATTATTGTAAAATAAAACCAATTGGTTCAGTATAAAAGTGGCAGTCATATCGGAAATCATCCATTGCGTTATCTTTCCATATCCAAAATTTAAATCACAACTTTGACAAACCATCTATTTTACTGGGATATTGAGAATATCCCACCAAGGAGAATATAAAATAATAAGATTTAATATCGTTTGCCTTTTTTTTAGAAGGGGAAAACGTCAAGAAAAACATGTGTTTAATCTGTGATATATCTGCATCGCTAAGTTTCACGGTTCAAGTATCACACAACAACGCGGAAGTTAAAAGGTAAGAATATTTACAATAATCCTATATATCGGGGTATTTATGATGACCCTGTATGTCTAAATGTGTACGTCTGTAATATCGGTTGCCTATACGCAAGGGGGAGCATAATTAATAATGTGAGAATATGTTATTTCAATTCAAGAAATTCTTTTTGATACATAAAGACGAATCGCGGGTCAACAACAACTTTGATAACTCTAAAACTTTTCTATGTCAAATCCAATAAAATAAATAAATTTGATCCACTGCCAGATCAAAATCGAATTAGGTTATCATCGTTTACGTAGAGTTTATAATTCTATTCTTTTGAACACATAGTTTCATATCGCGTTTAATATCCGAACTTTGGGATTTAGCAGTGTTTACTGCATAAAATTAGGATTGCTCGAGAATGTTCGTTGCTGCCTGGTTTTACTATGTATGTAACACGTGCGAAAACAGAACGAAGGTCAAATAACCGGCGGTAATGTAACATTTACGAATTTTACGTACATTTCTAAAAGATAATCAATCATCAAAATAACACCTAATTACATGTTTAGGGTATAAATGGGATTATAATAGAATATCCACTTGAGACCTTTATTATAGTCTTTTTTATATCTATATATTAGGATTTCGTGGCGATCAATTTTTTTTAATGATAGATGACCCCACTTCCATACAATTACAATTTCACAAAACTCACAAAGCTACAAAGGCGTGTGGTATCAAACGGATTGTAACGTAATACATAACATAATTGAGAATGTTGTGTTTCTCGTTGCAAAATAATTAGACATGGATCATTTTTGTCGAGGCCGATTTCGGGAGCTACTGATTTCGATATTATTCTAAGAAAATAAAAGGTTAGACCCTTATTTCATCCGACCTGACATTTCGAAAATTCGCCGGGAGCAATGCAAAACGAATTTTTAGAAAGCAGCTGGCCGTGCGTGGTTGTGGTAAAACCTTTACGGGTGTCACAAACAGCGTCCAATAGTCTAATGTCTCTCTATCGTGCTCTTGCCAAATGATTCAAATGCGAATGCGAGACAAGTGGACGTTTACGAGATGACGTCATACGTTTATTTTCGTTACTTACACCGTCATAAGCGGGCGTTGAAAATGATAAAAAAAAAACAATACCGTTACATCCCTGAGGAATTCGGAATTAACTCGCGGAGGGTGATGAATGAGAATGATACAGAAGAAATGCATTTTATCAGTTGAAATTCCCTTATATGGTAAAGGCATGTGTAAATTTCCTTATCTAAATCTATAAGTCGATAAGTATGGATTTTAAAAATCAATTTTTCTAGATAAATTTTAAAAGTATTTACAAGGTTGCAATTTGGGAACTTTCCATTGTCCATATAATTGTAAGATTGGATCCACATTCGAGTACATACAATAAGGTTAAAAATAGAAAGTCCTATATATTTTTAGGTATTTTTGATACTGTTCTAAACAGTTCCCGTATATTGGAGAAAGAAGGGTATACTTTCTAAGAATAAGTAAACAAATAAAAGTTAATTTTAAGAATATTTCATCTATCAAACACCGCTGGTTCTGGCAATCGAAAATCAATGATATATTTGTGTAAATATCAGGAAATAATCTAAAGTAAGGAATTGAAACAACAATAGTTGATGTTTACGTAAAATGCTAATACAAAAAAACAGTAATCCAACACGATTTTGAGTTATAAGTGCCCCAGCTATTGTTTACAGTGGTTTTATCGTACAATAAAATCTTGTATCTTACATCGTAGGATGTGAGGTATTTTATTAGTAGTGCTCGATAAAATGTCAGTTTGTTGCTTTGATGTATTTTTAAATTCCCATATTGTAAAGCTGTTTTTATATTAAACATTCCAAAAAAACTATATCGCTTAATAGTTAAGAAACGTTCGTACCTCTTCAATTTCTCTATCATTATATATCATTTCGAAGGAGCAATGCACGGTCCCACAAATGATAAAAATGATAAATGCACTCATGATGGCTTTAAGAGAAAAATCACATCTACAGAATTTATATTGTCCCTAGAGTTGTTGTGTCAACACTCCAACAATTATGAAAATTAAGTTTGAACCTATTCGGCAGCAACAGGAGACCTGTGCAAGGCAAATAAGAAAATAAAAATGTTGCTACAGGTTCCTGGTGAAAGAAAACTTACTCGGTAGCAAAAATCGATGTGTTGGCGAATTGGTCTCGCGCACGTGATCAAAAACATTAGCCTGAAGATGACCCAACTGACATTCGGAGAAGTGGAAGTTAAAAACTTGTCAATCAGATTGCAAAGAGAAATGATCCGCATACAGGATTTTTTTTCTGGATTCCGTGACATATTCGGATAAACTATTGCATTTAATACAAATTCTGAATACCATTCCCATTTCTTTGAGAATTAATGTTGCATTTTAGGGGACCCTAGAAAACCATGCGGTCAAGCTAAAGGTGTGTGTTGCCGTACATGTTCTTCGTTGATAACTCTAGAACGGTTACAGGTGCATGTGGCCTGCGTCATTGTAATCTGCGTTCAAAAAGACATCGATCGATATGCAAAACATTGGGATTTTGATGTCGAAAAATCGAGTTGCATTTTAGGGGGACCGCAGAAATTTTGACCGGCTCCGACAAGGCTCACGCGGTCAAGCCAAAGGTTTGTGTCTCCGTACACGTTTTTCGCTGATAATTCGAGAATGGTTACAGATACATGCACGCGGTTTGTGTCATTGTAGTCCGCGTTCAAAAAGACATCGATCGATATGCAAAACATTGGGATTTTAATGTCGAAAAATCGAGTTGCATTTTAGGGGGACCGCAGAAATTTTGACCGTCTCCGACAGGGCTCACGCGGTCAAGCAAAAGGTTTGTGTCTCCGTACATATTTTTCGCTGATATCTCGAGAATGGTTACAGATACGTGCATGCGGTTTGTGTCGTTGTGATCTTCCGTGACACATTCAGAAAAACTATTGAATTTAATACAAATTCTCAATACCATTCCCATTTCTTCAAGTGAACCGGACACGTAGGTTTTCGAGTCTAAGAGCTTTGTTGAAGACCAATACAATTTCAACACTTTGTCGATCATGCTTGTCGGAGTTTTCTTTCGATTCTTCAAAGTACATTGATCTGTGGTTACTCAGCGACATTCGGTCATAGATACTAAAACCATGACACATAAAACTGATATCTGCGCCCGCTATAATCATCGAGTGATTCGAGCCAAATGAAGTAGCATCAAATATTAATTTTTATTACTAAAATAACGGTACTAACACTTAAATGCGTTTTTTATTTTATGGTCACAACTGTACATTTCTGACTAAATCGGTGCCAAATGTTAAAATTCGCCACAAGAAACCTTGGTTGAAATGTTCCGTTCAAATTAAACTTCGTACTTGTGCAGAAAAAAAAAGTTCGAATTGATTTTTCTAGGTTACAACGTGTCCCTCATTAATAGTCTAATAAACAGTACAAAACTATTGTATGTAATTTCGTTATTGACCTAGATATTTATTTCGACTTTAGATTTTTAGATTAACAAAATTAGGAAGTGCCTTCGATTGTCAAATTCGCGCAAATTCTCGCGTAAGGACTACGGCTTTAAACGAATTAACTTCCTAATAATTATGATTAATTTATGAATAAATACGATGAGTGTGGGTTTGCGGTTTCTAAACCGTTCGTCTTTATCGAAAAAAAAGGTCATGATAAGCGTTAATCTATTCTATACACGCAAAAACGCAACTTAAGTATTGCGAAAACGAATTATATTTTGTAGACAGTGTGGCGTTTTAATAAAATTAAGATAAGACTCCATATGCTCATAGTTATTTATAATTTGTTTTTTTTACATAATCTGCAATAGTGACGTCACAGTATTTGTTTTAAAGGCGTAGAAATTACGTTTAAGTCTTTCAAGGAGATGTGAAGTTTAAAATAAAAATTTTGAATTCAATTCGAACGTACTCAAATCTAACAAAATTTTGGGTATTTTATCATCTAGACCGTCCTAAAAATAGACACTTGCTTATCCTAGAGATAAAGATAAGGAATTATTAACAAAAGCAGACGATATTTTTAATCTTTTTTTTTCTGGCCAAAGGGCAATTTGAAAAGTGTAAAGCATTTCGTTAATACAACACCTTCAAATGTAATTCGTTCGCGGCTAATATATGTTTTTTGATATTTTCAATCTCGTTTTATGCGTATAAATACAAACAAAAATCCAATAGGTCAAGACATTCTGTACACAGGTAAAAATGCTTTTCAACTCCGTTGGCGGTGTTAAATTCAAAGTATTTTACAACCTTGCTAATCCGAACTCATTGAGGAAAGGTTGTGTTTGGATTACCGAATATAACGATATCTTCACTGAAATTGCTTCAAATGTTTTGGGAGTACACATATGGATCAAAAAACATTAATCATACCGAACAGTATTCAAATATTCTAGATTGTTCTGGTATATAAATTTTCCTAGAAAATTAAATCGCCGTTTGACAAAAAAATCAAAAAAATAAAAATGAATATGAACATAATACCATTGATAAATTGACGAATCATCCAATGTATTATTTTTCGTCCCGGTTTTGGGAGTTGAAATTTACAGGGTGTACTGAGCATACAGCGCTGGCCATTTCATATCGGGGATCACGAATGACCGACGCAATCTCCCGAATGCAGTCGTGCTGCGCATATGGGGTGCATAGGATACTAGGAGTTGTCGTTGTAACAATTAGCTTAGTATGCTCCTTACAGCGGTGATTCGCGCATACTATTTATGTTGACGTAACTCAAGCGTCTTTTAATTTGAGAGTTTTCTTTTTCCGAATTTATAAATTTAATTTACAACATTATTTTCTCTTTATTTACATAATTACTTTTGAAATCCATTAAATTAAATTCATT
>JARFOC010000198.1:1436685-1477352 GCA_031763485.1 Osmoderma eremita | reverse complement strand
GGTATATTTATATATTTTTTTAAATATATTTTTATATACTTAATTTTTTGAACGTACGTGCCATCTATTGGCAGAAATCTTCATTTCTTGAATAAAAAAAAGTATTGAGCATAACAACGCTGTAATGCCTCAAACATTAAAAATCCCCTCGGTAGAAGAAAACATTGGTGAAGAAAATTATAAATCTAAGAAAAACCAATATATGTAAACACACTGTTGGGATTACTCCTCCCGCGCAAAGTATTAATTCATTCAAGTCGACACGTGTTTCGGGAATACGCGGATTCCCATTATCAAGTCGAATAAACGAATTCGGTTATCCACGTATTCCCGAAACACGTGTCGTCCCGAATTAATTAAAACTTTGTGCGGGAGGAATAATCCGAACAGTGTTTACAAGGACTTTACAAATATATGCATTAGAAATGCCTACATTAATAATACACAGTATGGAGAAATCCACACACAAATTGATTTAATAAAAGCAGCTACCTGCTACTCGCGCCAGTCCGGCTTTTCTGAAATATGAGGGATAAGTGTAGTCAGGGTTAAGAGGGTAAAAGGATGACATCATATTTGTTCTAAACGTCCATGTTTGATATCATTTCGTTATTGGGGATTTGCTCTCGAAACATGCATATGTTCCGAATTTTATTAAATCTAGTTGCTTTGTCTGTGGCATTACTGATACCAGCTCACAGTGCTTGCAATTCTTTCACGTCTAGATTAATGTTGACGAAAACGTATGAAAACTGAAATTTATTTCAGCATATGTCCAAGCAGGGAGTTTATGTAGTACTTGCATCTATAATAATATCATTAAAACACGAAATAATCCAGTACATATTTGATAATTTTATGAGGTAATTGTTAATTCTGTCTACAGGTTCATGAATTTACATCAGTTTCTCCTCTTGTTATGACTCAAAGTTTATGATGAGTAATTTCAAAACAAATATTTACTTTTCTAATCTGCTCAATCTATGCTATTATCACACCTAAGGTGGATGTGTTTGCTAAAAATGTGTGCATAACGGTGATAAGATAGTTTACCTTAGATCTTTTCCTTTTACTGGAAATTGCGTATTGTTGAAACTTTACAAGCATCTCCGTTATTATAATTTTAATAATATAAATCAAAATACTACACATGCTTGAAACAAGGCGAAGTATTCTTATGTGCATGTACTTATATGTCTTATTAATATTACTAAATGTAATTGAAATTTTGATCGAAAGATCATTCAAATTTAATGCACTAGGGCCTAACCTGTGTCATGTGCAAATGGTTCGTGGAAAATATGAAGACGAATCCGAAAATCTTGAAATATAGAAATAGCAGAATTAAAACAAAAAAATATCTTTATCATCTCAATGAGTGAAAGACTCTAAATATCTACGTATTTCGGAAACTAAGATTCTATGCTCGGTAGAACCTACAAATGAAAAAAAGTGTTATAATACGTAGTATCTCCGGTTAAGGTAAAACCAAATAGCCTGCATAGAAGAATATTATGGTTAACCAAATCAAAAGTTTTTAACAAATTGATGAATCATCTAACAGAAAGTTAGCTGATTAGATCTCTTGCAAGAAACTGATTTTTAATTTTATATATTGAACCGAAAGTACAAAAATGTGTGGAATAATGATTTAGAAAAGGTCAAAAGTTTTCGCGATATTCTCCTTAAGAACGTTAGAGATGTTAACTAGAATTTCAATTCGCCAACTGTGATTTCCATTTGGGCAATCTCCCATTTGGAAAATATAACAGGGCTCTTCTTGAAATACAGGGTGGATTTCAGCCAGAATTATATATGAAATAAAGATAAAATTAGCCGGCACCGTGTTGCCAGCAAGTCTGTTTCCGCTTACACATTTATCGCGCAAAAAACCACAGCGCATGCTCCAAAATTATTGTAAAACTCGCGGGTTAGATCAACGGCGGGCTAGTAGCGAATTGGCAGTTAGTGCGTTGTGTTTAGAGCAGTTTCAAAAAGCCTCCTTTTCACACGCGTGTTTTTCCAAGTTTTCGAATTTCAAGAAAGAAACTCTTCAAACATGAAGATCAATCAAGAACCATTCGCTTTCGAGATCAACAATTACAACCAGCTCCTAGAGCCTGATGTTTTAAAGAAAATTTTGATGAAATATCTAAAGTGAGTTTAATATTTATCGTATTCTGTTTTACGCCTATTATTTTAATGCCCGTAATAACAATTATAAAGCCGAATGATCGTGTAATGACCGGTTTTAATGCGTCGTTTGTTATATAACAACACGTATAATTATTGTAGAATTTTATTTCCTTTTTCTGTGAATCCGTTCGGCGAAGAAAGTCATAATCAGGCAAGCGTTTAATAAATAAATTTTCGCATCAAGGAAACAAGGGATGCGTTAGCTTATCTAATATGAGATTGTTTTCAATAGTGCGGTTTTGACAAAATTATCGCGGTTATGAAAGTAATTTATTCACGCGATGATTTGATGATTTTTTGTTTGTTTTTTTTTTTTCATATCTGCGGCCAGGAAGTTGAAAGTTGCACGTACTAGTCGGCGATAATTATTATTACTAATGATGTCATTCGAAGTTTTCTATCACTTCTAGCCCTTGCTTCCTACGTTTTCATAAAATAACATCGATACATGATCAATTAAAACATACTAGCTGTAATGTGTTTGGTTGACCTATTCTTGATATATTTAAAATACATACAGAGAAAGAGCGACAACCAGAGTATAATACCCTAGATTCGTATACACTCAAGGCTACGCCAGTTTAAATGTCCACCAGTAAATTGATTGATGTATATTTTCATTGTTAACGCAAAAAGATTTGATGCGTTTATATTTAGCTGGTAGCCATTTTCTCTTTCAGTTTAAATAACACTTGGATGAATGGGACCTGTAAAATTGAAATGCCTCCTTAAGGTGTTCGTCGAGCCATAGTTATTTTTAGATGTTTCATAAACGTGTTATTTTCAAATTATTTTTATTTTAAAAGGTCACATACCGGGTGTGCTAACTGCTCAGTTATCTTTTTTTTTTTTGAGAATTACTCACATTATTTGCGTTCCAAAAGCATCATACATAGTATGAATGGAATCTGTAAAGCACAAGCCGGACTGAAAAGAAAATGTGTTAACACCACAACTTTCATTATAATCGTACTGTCCATATCATCTTACAAAAGGCATGTACGGTATGACCGGATTCTAATTGTACGCCCTAAAGCCTATTTTCCATCGTTCTTTTTGAGTTGGGATAGTAGGTATATTTTAACATTTTTTTCGATTCAAATCTTTTGATCTTTCATTCGTTGCCTGGTGGTCGTTTATATCAGTTCGAGCGTATATCACTTGTATAGCATCAACTTATCCAAAATTGTACCATGGTAAACGATGGGCCATACTTCATTTTATATATATCGATGATATGGCTAAATAGGATTGGAAATGACTCACATGACATGTGATATATATCTACTATAGTCATAATAATTAGAGTTGTTCAATTTGCGCCAACAGCTAGTGGCGGACGCATAAAAATTTTACACATAAAACAAATGGTCAGAAATAAATTAAAATATCTACTCAAACGCCTACCGTATTAAGAGTCTGAATAACATCTATTAAATATCTGCAGCATTAGATATGTAGTGACGTTATATTTACGTGATTAAAATGATTGTTTCGTCCACACCTAACCTCAACTTTTTATCTTTCAACTCTGATTTAATTCCTTTTTCAACATATTCACGAGCAGGTGGAATTAATCTTTGTAACAATGCCAACAACTTGGTATTTTGCTTTGACATATGATTCGTTGTCTAGTAAATGAAGCGGTAAATTACATAAAATAAAGGTAACACATTTAAATGTTTCATTTTTTTTTTGAAGAATGCTGTTTGGTATTTACGTGACGTTGACAATCCCTTTTCGGCAAACACATTAGAGGGATATTACAAACTACACGTTGAGTTTTAACGCCATCATAATGTAGGTTCGGCATTTCTGTTATAAATTATGCAACATTGGTCGCTTTCGCGACGTAGGAAATATTTCTAAAGCAAACGCAGTACTAGGAAATAGTATTTACGGCAGCGTAGATGTATACACGACAGATTCCGTTGATACTCGCAGTTATACTGAAGTTGTATCGAACCTCCGCCATTGCTCGTTGGCGCTAGTAAGCAACTCTAATAATAATATATATGACATATATTCGACAGAGATCGCAAAGACTGTGGGTCAGTATAATAACCTTTATAACCTCACACCGCATCGACATTCCGGAATATGTGGATTCCCTCACATATTCCGGATTTAATAATCTATTTCGACGTGCGGAGTGATATTATAATAATAGTATATTTATTTAGTTTCAAATATCTGCTTTTTTTGCTTTTCAATTAGGAACTGAAATGGGAGACTTTTAATTCAATGATTTTTTTAAAATTTTCTAATTTGCAGAGGAGTAAATAAGATCTATTAAAGAATATTTTGCAATAATTTTTATTTGTGTATGCCCGAAGTATAGGGCATTTCTAGATAGGTACAATGGCACAAAAGTAAGCCTGGACGATAGGCAGTTAATCTGTACGAAAGTGAGCGTGGTTTATAAAAGATATTTCGCCATATGCAAAAATGCGCATAAGGTTGAACATCTGCCGAAACTACCTCGTCACTTGCCTACCGTCCAAGTTTAGTTTTCTTCCATGGTACCTCTTCAGAGAGAGCTACGTTAATAATAAAAACTTCTAAAAAAGAAAGATTTATGAAGGTTTCATTTATATCTTTTCTTTTTATGAAGTACAAGTCATTCCGACTAAGTCAACCAAATCGTGAAATGTGTATAAACGATAATAAAAAAAATATTTATATTAGAATTCCCTCTTTAGAAGGCATAAGTGTTTGGTTTGTAATAGAAAAGATTGCAATAATAGGCGTAGTTATTGGATAATTTATTTTGTACTTTGTATCCGAAAATACCCAAGTGGGAAATCGAAGGATTATATTTCATAACGCAGCTCACATTTGAATGCTTCAATCGCGTATTTAACGTATCTATTATCATTTTGATGCCGATAGATAATACGGTTTGGGTACCGATATTCGGATCCGCCATGTTGCACATAAAAATATATTTTCGTTATTAAAAGGCCATTTGTATTATTACTTAAGTACATGTTTTGATGTTGCGAGTCCACTTTTCACGTATTATTAGTTTTCGAAAGCAATAACCTTGGAGTATACTGCGCGAAAAAATAGTAAAAAAAAATTGTTATTATGTGCTTATTGTGTTACACGATTCGTTCGCATCAAACCCGTTCTCTGTTCTGTTTCGCTATTCGTATACGAATCGAATATTATTAGGGCCAGAACTGTTTGCGGTGACCTTCCTTTGATACGTGAATTTTTCGTGATCCTTGTACGTGAAACGTAAATATTGTTTCAAATATTCGGATCACGACCCGAACGGGTAGATAAAAACACTCCCAGAACTTGGCCCGCGCTTCGATAAATATCCTCGCGTGATTTACGTAGAGACGGTCAACGCTTACGTAACAAAATAGTGCTACATAAAAATTCGCATTTCCACCTCAATCGAAATTTTTGCATATCGCGGTGGCTTATTCTGGAAGTGATGTCATTTTTTCTCTACCGGCTAGCACGCGTACCTATTATAATGGTATGAAAGTGTTATATATGTACGTTTTTTTTGTATTGTTGCCAAAAGCAATGATTTCTCTTCTTTACACACTTAAAACGCTGTTGCCCTGTCCTTAATAATCTACATTATTTTAAGGAAGCTCTTTTTTTTGTTACAGTGTCACCAGTTGCGCAAACTCAGTCATCGACCATAAAATCGAACAAGCTATGGTGAGTAATATCAAAATTTATACATTTAAATCAGTACGGTGAAACCTACATAAATGACCACCTATTTTCGAGAAAAAAAGCTCTCTTTTTAAATCGTTTGTTCTAATATTTTCTTTCTGATTCCAAAGGATATGGTGAAGACACATCTTATGCATAGTATGAGGGCGGAAGTTGAAAGTCTGCGGGCAAAAATCACGGAACTCTTGGAGCGCATACAGCAACTAGAGATCGAGAATGATTTCCTCAAGTCGAACGCAACTCCAGAGGTGCTGATCGCTTTGAACAACGGCGCGGCGAAAATACGCTCAAACGATCAGGGATCGCCGAACAACAATGATAATAACAATAACAATTTCATGACACAATCGCCCATGAATTAAGAACGCACGGCAAGGACCGTAAAATACTACAAACCGCAACAAATGGAAAGAAATGTTATTAAGCATATTACTCTTTATTTCGATAAATTCATTGGGTAACTTCAATGATGAAGTGTCTTCTTCTTGTTGTTTGTTCTATTAATTCTTGACACGATGATACGATGTCAATTGGGATTTACTACACACGCCGAACACGTGGCACATTGGCGAAAGTCCAAATGGACCATTGGAAGAGTGTGAAGTTATTTCCTCGTCGGAATTGACATATTAGCAGACTGATATGTTTTTATATCGTATACGTATATAATTTAGTTGATTATATATTCCAAAAAGATGACTGACGCATCTGAACACGTGTAGTGTGAAATTAGGTTAGGTTTTTTTGTAGTTTTTGTTACGGAAAGTGAGAAAAGAAGATAAGTTTTGTAGCACTAGTTTTCAACTAGTTAATTCCTTTTAAATGTTAGTTGTATCAGACATATCGACAATTGGTGCTAAAATTGGATGTGATTTTTCGGGTTTTTATATAGTTAGAATAGGTAGGAAGTACGAAGTAAACTGGTTGTGATATATTGCAAAAAAAAAATTGCTATTTCGATATGATCTGATACCTATTTGTTCCTTCGTTATCGTTATTAATTAATGAATTGATTGATTGAATCACTAGATCTGAGCGTCCAATTCCTTAATAAGTTCTAAAATATTGGGGATGCTTTAGTATAGAAACTAACCTAATTATGGCTGTGCCGAAATTATATTAGTATGTATTCAACTGTGTGATTGCTAAGGTAGATTTTACAACATCTCTTTCATTTATTATTAGTTCCATTTATCGTTTTCTTTCATTTCAAAAGTGCTAATTCACGCTGTTAGTACCCCAAAAGTCGAAAGTAAATAGTATTTTTCTACTACTAACAAATCAATATATAAAAATATATTGTACCTACAACTAACGCTTCTATAGATCAAAATTATGTCATTTGGAGTACAAACAAGTGTTACAACGCCCCTATAACGACTGTAGGTGTAAACCCTACTTTCCCTC
This sequence comes from Osmoderma eremita, assembly GCA_031763485.1. Classification (NCBI taxonomy): domain Eukaryota; kingdom Metazoa; phylum Arthropoda; class Insecta; order Coleoptera; family Scarabaeidae; genus Osmoderma; species Osmoderma eremita. The sequence goes on along the minus strand of JARFOC010000198.1, from coordinate 1,470,047 downwards.
ACAGACACATTGTTAAATAATCTACTCGTTTTTATTTATTAAAACGTAGGTATTTTTACAATTTTACCAAAGAAGGGGTCATTTCACTAAACAATGTTTACATTCCACTAATGTAATTAAATATATTAATTTATTTTCCTTCATTTAATGCAATATTTCCGAAAGGAGATCATTTAATTTGCCCTTAGAATAATTAGTACTTATATTTGGCGTAACAATTGTTTCACATTTTATTATTTAGAAAAAAAAAACTACCCGCTTAAGAAAAAACATTGATGTTAGTTTTTAAGTTTTTTTTACTGTTTTACCGAGTTGTTACTTATAGTTTGTTTATAAAAAAAAACTATTTGTGTTTAATATTAATGCCATTATCACATATGATAAATAAATCTTAAACACCCTAACTGTGTCATTTCAATTTTCCCGCAATATTTTTAGAAAAAGAAGTTAAATTTTTTACCTTACACACAGCCTGTCCTGTCCTGCTTCCTTACCTGTAAAAGTAAACAGAGAACCACAAAATTACCAACCCGGTAATACGGAATAATACATAATGTTACCTTGCAAGAGTAACATTACATTTTAACAGATAAATCATACCTTTATCCATGTGCAAACACATTGGATTATCTTGCATTTTCACTAATGATTCTTTTCCGTTTGTATCTTTAAACGATTCCTTATCTTAACAGGTAATTAATGCACAAAAATTACTTCGCACCAAAAACAACTCACTTTGACAAAATATTTGACACAACTAAAATATTACGCGGGAATAACCTACAAATGTAAAAAGAACTAAATAAACACGAAAATAATTTTGCAAAAATGGAAGTCTTCTGTATGTTAAAATAACAAATTCCATTGTTATTTTTAAAACTTTGTAAATTTAAAATTTTTGAAGTTGTAGTGCAACCACCATACTTACTATGTACGCAACCGAACACGCACACGCAAATTTAAAGAGATGGTTGCCTATACACCAGGGGATATGCATTTTTTTAATAATACAAATTTAATTGCTAATGGCATTTATTTTTAAAAACAAATATTGCAAGGATATACCTTTCATTTCAAAACAATAAAATTACAGTGGAAATAATGATCTGATAAAATATATTCAAATAAAATAAAGAGGTGTAAGGTAGACGAGCCACAACCAAATCACTTTTCATTAATAATTGCTAATGATTAATCACGATACAATACCTTTAAATTAAAGTAATAATAATATTAATACTAATTTATACAAATTACAATTGTTACAACAATGATCTTGTACATATTGCTCATGTATAAAATTGATGTCAAAAATTTTGAAAACGTATTACTATTTATTAAAAATTTAGAAATGCAGGAAGTTCTTTGGTCTCTTAGCCTTTACTCTCCAAGGGAACAGTTATCAAACCATTTCTGTCGGTACCAACTGTTGTTGTATACTGTTCCGGTACAGCAAATTCAGTCTGCAATTTTTCCCAATTAATTTAATTGATAACAGTTTTCTGGGTGGCAATTTTAGAAACTTACATAGTCCCCATTTCCTTTAGGTACCAGGACATTCATTTCTGATGATTTTGAACTCACGACAACTACGTTTAAAGATTCTTCACTCAAATATATTTGACAGCCATCGGTTTTATCAATTGATATTGTTGGAACTTTACCAAACACCTTAAAAATTATCTGTTTCACTTTCTGATTTAATTATTAGAAAAGGGAAAATTACTGAAATTCCCACATTACCTGCATTTGCACCGACTGACAGTTAATAAATTCCATGGAAGAAACAAGTGAATCAAAAACAACAGATGTTTTCTTACACGAGTCCAACGTTATGGAGTTTATTTTGCCTTTAACAACAACGGTCGAGTCTGTACATTTGAATAAGTAAACTACGTTGTTCATTTCGGCATTCTCCACGAGTAGATTATTATTGCCTTTTTGGTATTCCTACAAAAAAAAGATTTGAATTCAAAAATATTCATGAAACGGATTGGATACTTACAATCAACCATTTTTTACCGTCTCTTACAAAACTAGGTGGCTTATCGACAGGTGCAGACGCAGAAACTGACGTTACCGTTCGCTGAGTGACCTTGAAGGGGGCGGGACCTTCACGCAATGTCGGATTCTTGTGAGTTTGCATGTCGGCTGTTACTTTCTTCAAACTCCTGGTGATATTTTCCCCCTGATTTATCTGGGCGAAAAGGGCCGAACGATCGTTCGCGGAATTATCGTCCGTTTCCGGCAAATCGGGAAGAATTGGCGGTGGTGGGGGGCACGTCGGTGGAACTACCGTATCATATACTTCAAATGGGGCCGATTTACCCGACCAAACTATCCCGGTCGTATGATGTTTCTTAATATAGGCTTGCAGGTCAGTCAATGTTTGCACCCAAGCCCTAACCCACTCAACATGGATCCTGTCTTCCCCTTTCCACTCCTTTAAGACTCTGTTGGTGTAGAACTGCCCGGCATTATTCATTTCTTGTACATAAGGAGCTGGTGCTGGAGTCTTAGAATAAAATAGCTGTAGTGCAAAAGCACTAAATACCTGTTAGTATTATACTTACAACTGTGACCCAGCCCAATGCTGGGATGCTTTCACTAATCGCCGAGAGGTGATTGAAAAATTCTGAGCTACGGTTCGTTTCTCGCAACTCCTGTATGCTTGCAATATGTTGTCCGGTTGGTTGCAGCAGGATTATCGTTTCAGTTGAGTTTGGCGCCAGCGATTTGGTGGCTAAAGTAATATAATCTAGCTGAGCTTGGAAAGCCTTATTCACAAAATCACTGTGCGTGGCTATCAAGCCGCCAATATATTTAGAGGCATTAAGGTACTTGGCTAAAGGTCCCTCTATGATGTCCACGTAATCTTGAATGACACTCATATTGCTGGTTGGTTTCAACCCGTTATCTCTTAAGGTCAGACTTTCCTCTGATTTTGGTGTTGGTAATTTAGAATTACGTTGCCTGGAATAAGAAATAAATGTTATTAATGACATAATTATACAGCAATTATATATAATTATTATAGAACTTTTTCTTCTTTTGTTAATTGACCTATATAATTAATGCGCATTTTTATGTTACAGTTAGAGTGTTTTAATTTCAAATTAAACACACTTTTTCTCAGTGGGAACTTTGCAACAACCAAACATGATATTCAGGTAAGTATACAATTGAAATAGAGTTCGATATACTTATACGTACGATTCAAGTTGTTAAAAACGATTTCTTTTATCTATGAATAATATATAGATAACGCCATTCAGACAGATACTAGGCTTGTAATGCATTTAAATATTGGCCATCCAATAAAAATTGGCTATTTGATTACAGATTATACGTGTGATACCTGGCGATTTCTGCATTGTCTGAAGTTGCAGCAACAGAATAAAGTTTTTAAACTCGTATACATTCTATTGAAAACTTAGAGTAAGTTACGACGAAATAAATGCAATAGGTATTAAAATATGAAATCTATAATCTGTTTATGTTTGCAGTCTGACGGGGACCATTTTTAAGGTTTACTGTAAATGTGAATATAATTTATTTTCTTTAGATATTGTTATAATATCAGGTAACGAAATAAGTTCCTGCGGTTTTAGTATAAAGTAGAGTGTCATGAATATTTTTTAAGTTGTTGATCGATAGCACTTGTTTATCTGTCATTTACTTTAGTATGAACCCTTTCTTTATCCGAAACACACATATTTTGTGTTTTTTTATTCAAAATCCATAGAGTTCCACAATACCGGCATACAAAAGTTGATGTCACGTTGGCAAAAGGACATTGAATCTGACGGCAATTATTTGGATGAATGACTGTTTCTTAATAAATATTTAGTAATGATCACTACAATTGTTGGGTGGCAAGCAATTACCCTTTCAGTATGTAGTGGCATCGATCATTTTTGTTCGCCCTGTAATATACAAAATATGGATATAAACGCTAACTACTTTAGTCAAATCTTTATATTACGGCCAAATAACGTTATCATTAAAGATAGAGATACGGAAAGTACTATTCTTTAGCGTAGAATCGCAAGAACGTATGTTTCTTAATTCAAAAATAGTGCTGTCAGCGACGAATCAATGTTAGGTGAGTCAAAATGATGCAATCAGTTAAATATAAAGTTTGTTATCCTTATTTACGTCTGAATCATATCGGCCGATCAAATATTTATATCGTATGTATGCAATGAGTAATGTTAAGATTTAAAGAAAAATACACTCACTGTACAACTTCAGTTTGGAGGCAAACTTTTTCTAGGCGTGTAGTGACGATCTCTAAACGCTGTATTATTGCTTCCAAATCATTGACGGACGTACCATCAAAGCTACCGGCTGAAATGAAGAAACAGGAGCAAAATGAGGTTTTTATATTTGAATTGTCTCCATGGTTGATTCGGTATCGATTGTTTGGGAGTTCAATTCACTCTATAGTATTAGAATATGCATCAATGATCAACATACGTATAAAGTTATGAAAAGTCATTGGTTGCCATTGCAGGGGAAAAATGCGGTAAAGGCCAAAACGAAATACAAAGTGAGTTAGTTGACATTTTCCCTGGTAAAGGTCGTCATCCAGTAGACAAATATATGTATGAGTAAGATTTGGGTACATTAGTAACATAAAATTGGTTTAAATAATGACGAGATATATTGAAACAAATATTTATAATAATAGAATAATAAGGAACACGTATAAACTTTGAATGTAATAATAAAAGACTAATCAATACACATGCAAAAAGACATTAGAATAAGTTGAAAAGATAGATGCAAAACAAAAAAAACGGTATCTTTTATATTCAAAAATATGAAGCTCCCGTACTCCTAAATCATAAAACTTTTGCGTCACGTTGGATGAAATGCAGATGATTTTGAGGTAAATTTAGATCAAGATACACAAAATACAATTTTCTTAAAAACAAAAAACAAGCAGGATTTTTTCTTTATTTGAAGAAAACAGAGAACTTACCAACTGTACAAAGTATTATATTCAAATCTCCCCTTGATACAGACTTGCTTTTCTCTTTTTATTATTCGAAAAATCTCGCAAAATAATCCTAACGCATCTTTCACATAAAAGTGGAAACTACTGAATGAGTTTAGGCAGAGATGAGCATGGTTTATTTCTGGCACGAGTTTGGCAAACCAAATCGTATGTATGTATGTATCTAATCTAAGTTTTGCAACAGTTAGTTCCCTTATGATTAAGGTCGGTCTATATTAAATACGGTCACTATCGGATTAGATCTAAAATAAGATGACCAATCCCTTTTTCGTCTTTGTATTATAAAAGTGGCAAATTTGCTAAACGGTAACCTTACGATGTCCTTGATAAAATAGAAATAGAATGCCATGATTGCGACATTATAATCGCTAGGTTGTGCAAAAAAGATAGGTGTCCCACACACACACACACGACACTATAGACAAGCTGAAAAAATCGTTAATAAGAAAAAATACATTTATATAAATAGAAGAATTCGGAAAAAGAACGACAAAGCTTTGCTCGGTAAAGTATTTCAAATGCCATGCAAATTATGACAAACGAAAGAGGTCGGAAAGTAATTTTTATTTAAACCATATTATCAGCAGTCCTCAAAAAAATTAAATCAAAAATGTTTGTGGTTAACGTTTGTCGGTGGGTGAATTTATATAAGAGATATTATTGAAATGGTGCCACGAAAATAGAAATTAATAACACACACCAAAAACAAAATTGGGTTGCCCCAGTGTTACGCACAAAAACACAGTACAGCGTGCGTCGTTGAGACACTGGATCTTCTACTACAGGGCGATTTTTCATTTTTGATTAGGAAAAATGTTTAATGTTTGAACGTATGAACTGAAAAGTTTGACAACACCGAGCCATTTTTACCAATTTTCAATAAAATAGTAACACGACTATGAAATATGAACATAACCACGAATAAACACGCTGTTGTGTCCCGCACAAAATATTAATTAATTCGGGACACGTGTTTCGGGAATACGGGGATCCGTGCATTCTTTAATAACCATGAATGCTTTTGTTTATACTGGGGTGACGTCATGGTGCATGGAACTGCATTTCCTTGATTTGAATTTAATTTTTATTACATTGCATCATAAATACTTTCATCTATATTTGTAGTATCGTTTAAGGTCGCATATTCCAAAAAAACTAAATTTAAAAAACGATTTTGAAATACCTCTTATATATATCTTGTATATTAGCATTTCAACATAAAAAAGTTCATAGGCAACTATAGATCGACCGACTAAAAGTTGAAACAAGACATATATGTGTGTGTCATTGCTATTCCTTCCTTAAATATTATTGTATTATTTGAGAATTTGTATGATTCCAGTTATTTTTGTTACATGGTATTTTTTACTTTAAATTTAATAAATTGTATAATACCCCAATTCCTAAATAAATGTTCGAAATGTAAATTACGTTAATGTTGAGTAATAATAAATAAAATTATGGGCTTTTTCACTGATTCTTGGATTAAAAAATTATGTTTTTTTATAATTTCGCTGTTTTCCACAAAATATGCATTTTAACAGTCAGAAACCCAAATAATGGAGCCGGAAGTAATAATGTACAGCTGATTCGACGATTTGACAACCGCGCATCGAATTCTCATAAGCTCTGTACTGCATTCGGAGGTTGAAACGATCTATAAATGTAATCTGTTTTGGCCCAACTTTTCTTAGAATTGCAAATAAAAGCATTTTTGTACAAAATGAAAAATAGCCGTGTGTTTCGGTGGTACACCTGTACCACAGTATAATTTTACATGATACTGTGGTACAGATGTACCACCAAAAATTATACTGCGTCTGTACATAGTCAAATTTTTATATTTTTAGTATCGTAGGTAATCTTCCCATCTAACAAAAAAAAATTGACAACTGCTGATTACACAAAGGAAAATAGGATATTGAAATGTATATATGCATGTACAGCGTGTCCAAGATATCAATGCAATCTCTCTTATTTGTAATAACGTGATATAAAGACGTAAATGCTTAACATTTATTCGGAAAAGCTCACCACCAGCGACGACTGGTCCAAGTGGATCAAATCTAACTTTGTGCTGATTAACGTTTTGGGCAGCGCTCAGCAATTCGGAGAAAAATCTATGCCTCCGCAGAGCCAGTTCGTCGCGGCCTACTGGGGTGGCGGGCGGCTCTTGTACGCCCCCCGTTTCCAGGTCGTCCTCATCGGAAAACCATTTCGGAAGCAATTCCGGTCCCCTCTTCGCCGGGTTGCCCAAATTCTCGGCCAACTTTATCGGCGGCCCGATACCCTCGCAAAACACGTCGTCATCATTGTCCGAGATCTCGATTTTCACGTCCGAAATAATGGATTGCCTTTTGCTCTCCGTGTTTGAGGTAGTCTGCGGTTGTTTCGAAACGATGGGTTCGTCGTGCTTCTCTATGGTGCTCAAAATCGGCAATTCCGATAACATCCTAGGCGAATCCACTGTCGTCGTGGTGGTCGCGACGTCTTGAATATTTTGTTTCTCATTGTTCTCCAGATTCTTGGGATTTTTCTTATAGCTCTCTTTATTATTGCATCCGCAACATTTACTGAACATTGTATTATGAATCACACTCTTATTTTAATTTAAATGGGCAAGAACGTGAACAGTCCGCTAGTGTAAACAATAGGATTGTTTCTGAACACATTTTTTTTGATGTTTTATTTGAGATACAGAATCCAGGGGATGCGACGGCAAGCAACGCCCCGCCACTAACCCCTTACACTGCCATCTGTAGGCATCCCCTATTGATAAGCCTTATCATATATAAACCAGGAAGAATATGCAAACAGAATCTTTAATCGTATGCATCTTCGTTTTGTACACGCTTTAAAGTAAGGGAAATAGAACGGTATAACAGATCGTCATTATCAAAATGATTTGTAGAAAAATCCTGGTTTTTTTCCTTACAGTTCATGTAGATACAGCGATTACATGTCATCCAAAAACCGGTATATTGCAGCAAAACAAAAGACAAATTCGTAAACAATACACTTACCTAATGTTTTTCTTGTCTTTTAGACTGAACTACACGAACTATAGGTCTAGATGGATGATATATTGTTAAGAACTACCAACACACAATTTACAAAATGATAAATATTAGCATGGGCGTTTACTCGTGCACCGACACTGAGAAACACAGCCTAGCAGAATTACTCATACAGTAGACACGTAACCTATCCAAATCCAACCTATATTTCTAGTTCCCACAACATTCCCCAGCGTGTATTGAATCTACGGTACGGTGAATCCCCTCTTCAAACATAGATGGCACCATCATAAAAAATATTTCACATTATCTATACCGGATTGTAGCTTCCGGCAAGCCAACAAATCCTGTAAAAAGCATTCAATTAAAAAAATTACTTTGTTTAAAATTTAAAAATAAAATTTCAACCAATATTAGGGAAAAAATTAAGTAAATATAAAAGGCCCGTGGATGTATAGGTAGCCCAAAATATAGAGATGTATCGGTCGGGCGTATATTCAGTTGCCTATATACTCAGGCGCTTCGATATATATATTTTTTGATTATTTAATTTTTAATTGTAATTAAAATATTTATTTATTCATTTAGCAAACAGCTATTTTTTAATAATATTCGGTAGTTGGTTATATAATCCAACACCATTTACGAAAACGTATGTTTGGTTCACTCTGGTAAGATGAAACAACCCGTATATAAATAATTTCAAAAATGTTAGTTTCAAGGCTGTCTACAATTTTCGTGAATAACTTTTTTTGATATCTTATATGATAATGGGTATATCGAGCTTTGCCATAGTAATGCCTGACCGGTATGTATATATACCATTTCATATAATTGATGAAGATAACAGATAAGGAGGTCTTTTTAGGCCACTGGTGTCCTTAAATAAACGCTCTTCCCGTCAATTCTACCGCTAGAACGAGTGAGAATGATTGGGATCCAAGTAGCGGGCAATTATTATGAGTTCCGCCTTCTTATAGTCCACCACCTAAATCGTGGTAACCTATAACCAGGTGAATTCCTTCCACACTGTATGATTTCCTAATTGTATTATCTCTTTGTGAGATTATCTATTTAACCCCCAATTATACAAGGAGTGCACTTGTAGACCACAGTGGAGTACCTCAAGGTACGAATTCTGGGCCACTCTTAAGCACCACATCTATTGACGGTGTATATGCGCAAATTGATGCTTTGGATACATGCTCTGCGCTCTACAATATCAAGACTTTTACTTTTCTATTTCTGTCACATAACTACTGCTATGACAACTTACTAAAATTATTTGCCTTTGTTTCTACGTCCGTATGTGTTACCACGAAGTTATGTTCCAAAATATTCTTTTTAAATTGATTAATTAATGGAACCATTTATGTGCGGACTTGCTGAACATTAGTTTTGATATTCCAAAGTTAAATAATCGTGATTGTGCCATAATTCTTAGTAGTACGTGTCATCACTTTCATTATCAATACGTACCGGTGTTATCAATGTGTAGAAACCTTACTCACAATTTTACTGACGCCGATATGTTCATTATTAACTTTAAGTTAAAGGAAATTAATTTAGAATTTTATTAAATATAAAAACATAAATCCAGTTGAAGTTAACTGAAATTCAACAATGCAACTTTGTTTAATTATGGTTTCTGGAGATAATTTTTTGTTATCAAAACTATTTTTTTCCCTTTCTTATAAACGATGCAAATCAACCGAATATTTTTATTTATAGAAAAAAATAATTTCTAAATAGTAAATATTTTACGAAGATGTTAAAAGAATTTGTACTCGACATCATAACATTACCAAAGTTTAATCGAAACATAATAAATAATACAGGAGGTGTTAGAATTACCTGGAAAAGGTATGGTAAAAAATCGATATACCATGCAAACCATTATACGCCTCAGAATTCTCTGAGTAAACATAAAAATTAGAACGGAAAAAAGCATAAAAAAAAATCTCAAAAGAAAAGAATATTCAACCTTGCTGTCTCACTTAAAAACAAGGACAACTCTAAATGAAATCATTTTCAGACGAACCCAAAACTAGGACTAGCAAACAGAAGAATGAATTCAGTGATATTTATTGGAGGAATACGAAAATATGGAACCACAATCCTCAACCAAACTCCGAATGACTTCGGGATTTGGTTGACAATGAGCCGACGTGCTCTCGAAACAAATGTTTTTTTTAATTTTATTAAATCAATTTGTGATCTGTGGATTTCCCGATACTGTGTGTTACTATAAGGTTTATATTTAGCAATCAATTAAAAGATTTAAGAAAAAATAAATGCGCTAGCCGAATTCAAATATAACAATTTAATACAGTTAAGTCAAGGTATCGTCAACTTGCACATTTAATTGCAGCAGAGAGCAGTGGCGGCTCGTCGGGCTTGGCAGTGTAGGCACTGCCCGCCCAAACATAATTGAAAATGAAAATCTTGAGACATGACTTAAATTTAATTAATTTTTGACTAACGATAATAATAACAATAAACACACTGTTCGGATTACTCCGAATCAGCTATTCGACTTGATAATGGGAATCCACGTATTCCCGAAACACGTGTTGTCCCGAATTAATTAATACTTGTGCGGGAGGAGTAATCCGAACAGTGTGTTTATTGTGCTGCCCACAGTCCTTGCTATCTTTACTGATAATAATAACATTTAACATTCAGTGTTTGTGCCTACACCTGCCTCTCTTCTGCAATTAAATCCTCGACTTGACAATATCTTAACTGTGTTAAATTATTATTTTGATATTTAATTGGACTGATAATGGTACACATAATATGAAATTAAAAATACTGAATTGGTGTCACGAGTTTGCCAATAAGTAACTCATATTGGAGCAGACCTTTGAATTGACATTCATTGCATTTTTAATCTAGAGGCTGTGGGAAAAATATTATCTCGAAAAATGTAATTAATGTTGTAATATACAGTCATGGTCGATAAAATAGCAGTTCTGCATAAAAGTGTTATCATTGCATTGATATATAAGCGTTGTCAAGGAAATACGTTGTATCTGCTTTGAAATGCATATGTATGTATTTCCTTGTGTAGAGGTGTAGAGAAACAACCCCATAGTCGGGGAATTCCCCAATTATATATACTCGCTATCGTTAACAAGTGAAATCTATGTCGCGACGCTGTGCAGCTATCGTTCAAAATAGAGGCAAAGAAACGAAATATTAGCGTAGTAGTGAAAAATATTTAAATAAAAGCAAGCTACAAGTGCGTAGAGTACAGACGGCTATTTTAAGGAACAGGATAATAGTATCATATTCTCTCAAAAGTGTTATTATCTTTCTTTTTCTTTATAGTCTAAGTAGAAAAATTTCGAAATGTAGAGAGTAATAATATGGGGAAGTTATAGGACTTAGAACATTTTTTTATTAATAATAATAAATTAATATGTTTTTATTTTTATACTTCGCAGAAAGCTCTCACATAATAGAAGCTATTGGGCACCACTCAGTTATTGCCTATTTTCATTTTAGGGTTTTCCTTGAAAAAGTTATAATATTGAAGTGTTAAATTTTGCACATACTACTATGTCTCATTAATTTGTATTATTAATTATATTTAACTATATTTTCACATGATAAAACTTATAAGTTTATCTCTCAATTTTAAAGGTGAGATTATATCCTAGTACCTTGAAAGTATTTTTCATAGCTCGTAGGTAAGAAAGTAATAAAAGGGCTGTGCATGTTTATCTTGGATTCAAAAATTAATAAATTCGAGGATCGCGAGACTTGTATACTGTATAGAAGTATTGGCTAAGGGCGGATTCAGCGCAATCGCAGTTAGTACCGTTGTTCACCTAGACGGGTGGAAAGACTAAAACACATCCAGCAGTCGGTTTATGTAGTACCATTGCAGCACGTTCAACGTACGAACGATACCTATACACAGAAATCGGTATTGTAACTACAACACATTCTGCTGGTCGTTGTCGCTCAATTAGTACTCTAGATATGTAACACGTGGTATATATATATATATATATAACATCAAGCTAAGTCAGAAAAAGAAAAGCATATAATGAAACTACGAATAGACAGGTACCGAGTAATGTGGAGATATTTCGTACTTAGTTTAGTGTTTGTGTCTTCAATTGTGGTCGCTGATACAACTGCTCGCAGTAAGTGGAGTGATTTCTTTCATACTCACCCTTATTTCATACATACATATCTTTTAAATTAAAGATAAAATGTATTCGGATGCGATTACATTAATTCCATTTGTGTAACGCATAAACATCAGGTGATGTACAACGCGAATACCCCACTCCTCAACCAGCCAGTATTATTATTTACAATCATAATATGAGTAAAGATTTGAATACATTTAAATTCTTTTTACCTTCAAAGGTATTTTTTTCTTGTACACATTCTACAAGGTCAGTTTTGAAGTGGTAACTTAAAAAAAGTGCCTTTATTGTGTGCAATTTGTGTCTATGTATAGACAATATTTTTACACCTGCTAGTATATTATTTATAAATAATATTAAATTGATGTTACCCAATTTATGTCTTAATGTTATTTTTTCAAATGCTAATCTAACTATTCATTAACTACAAAGATAAGTAGATATGTATAATACTATAGATTAAATAAATAAACGAATGATGGATATTGTGATTTCTAATACATTATTAGCTGGAATTTGATTAAAGTATTGATGAAGTAAATGATTATTAAGTAAAAATTTTAATGTGCAACAATATATTGCAATAAAGGCGGCTTGATATTGATTGAAATGCAACCTATGTACACTTTTAATTTTTTACCGTACCAATTTGTTTATATACTACGTATTATTATAAAATTTTCATCCAATTGACATCAATTGCACCTTACGTCATTGTATGTACATATAATACATAGAAGTAAAGTCGGTACAAAAGTCGTAATATATAAATACAACACACGCACGTGTACTGGCTGCTTCCTCTTTACAATGACGATTTTTAAATAAAAAAGTAAATATACAAAAGAATCCTGGTTTACAACTACCTTATTTAATTGAAGTGACGTAATCTCCCATCTCAGTCATTAAGAAAAAAGTTTCCAATTACAATTTGTAAAGTTCCGATATAGTGACGTCCAAAAGTATTTATACATGGATACGACACGACTTCGTTATCCGAAAACAAATCGAATACACTACGTCAAAACAGCACGACAACGTTAACATGTTTGTAAAGGTACATACAAGAGCATCCCTATACAAAGTGGAGAATGGGGGAAGGTTTGACTTCATGCAGATCCTTCGATTTAAAATAGAAAACGCGGAGGTGCTATTGTTTGCTTCGTCAACAATACGCGCCCCTCCTCCCACCCAAACTAGTGGCGTTGGATGGATAGGGATGAGGTTGGATGAGCAACAGAAGCGATCTTTTGAAATGTAATTAACACATAGATATGATGACGAGTGGGAGGGATATAAGTTGTTATATATTATGCCTCCGGCGCAGTAGTATTTCATCAAAGTTTTGTTTGAGTTAAATAGAACACACCCGCATCATCTCATAAATAGAAATGTCTTAACAATGCTCCGAGAACGGATGTTCCATAGGAGGAGGATATGTGATTTATTAAATTGTTACATTGTATATTAATGTACTAGCTGTCGTGTCACTAATATTAAAAATCGTAAATTAATAGGGGAGACCAGGTGTACCTTGATAATTAGCTGCTTCCATTTGCATGAAATCCTCAATTCTTCACCTCATTTGACTCATTTGTTCTTTCTATTTGTCTCTAACTGAGGAAGTTTCACCGATCTTGGGTGTCCCTGAAATTTATTTGGAGGCTATGTTTGGACAATTAATAAACTAAAATTCATAAAATGCATTATCAAATAGCAAGAAAGAAGTATATTAGCGTATTATTAGTTTTTTCTTATCTACAGTAGATAGGTATCGGCCCCATTGGGGGTGGATATGATCTCCAATCCGCACGTTTTAAATCCTCGTCCGAACGGTATCCGCATGTTATATTTTTGATACACATAAAATACAATTGGCACTGCGAGAGTTCAGCCAGTAGCGCGCCATTCGAAGGATTGCAATGCGTTTAGAAATCAAATAAAAACTGCTGCCCTTTGAGTACACCAAATATTATCGTTAAAGAGAATCTAAATGACAATGAAACAGCCAGTAAAGTATTACGAAAGGTAGTCGTTATTACATGGCTTGTTTTTCAAGTTAAAATCTTAAAGAAGGAAACCGGTGATCACTTTATAATTGGATTACGTATATAAAGATAATATACCAACTAAAATAAATCGTTTTTTTTGCACCAAGACTCTTTTTATGTATATATTATACGCAGTGATCAAAAACATTGACCAAGGGGCACGGTCGTGTGGCTCTCGTACGAGAATCATGTCGTACGCGTCTCGTCAATGTGTACCCCGACTTTTACTCGACGTTGCTTACATATGTATGTGGTCACTTTTTACTAAGCTTATCCGTCGATTTGTTTTGTTTGGAAACCTATGCAGTGCCGCCAACAATCATTTTACACTCTAGGATTCCAAGCTAAAATTAATAGGTTATTTTTTTGTTTGGAAACTTAGACAGCGTAAAATGATAAAAAATATCATTCTTTTAATCATTTTGCACTGTTGTCGCCACTGCATAGGTTTCCAAACAAAACAAATCGACGTCATCACATTTCTTCTCAAATGGTTCTGTATATTTTGAACTGCACTCTATTCGCGTGCCATCTATGTTTCTGTAGGGAAAGTACATCTAAAATTATTATTGGGTATGTAATGTTTGTTGCCTCGATTTGCACGGAGATATATTTGGTTGCACAACACGACGACATTTAATTTAATACTGCAATATATAACTATTATGTCAAACAGGACAGTATTATAAACACACTGTATCTGCTTACTCCTCCCGCACAATATATGAATTATATATGAGGGTTGATATTGGGAATCCACGTATTCCCGAAACACGTGTCTCAAATTAATCAATATATTGTGCGGGAGGATACAGTGTGTTTATTGTGCTTCCCCACAGTCCTTACAATGCTTACTGGACAGTATTGGTTCCCACTAAATGATTATGATTCGATATTATTGTGATAAAATTTCCAAAATGATTATTATTTATTTTAATTATTAATTTTTTTTCCAGAATCTTGTTCTGTAAAGCAGTTTCAATGTGCCAGTAAGCAGCAATGTATTCCCTTAGCGTTCGTATGCGATGGTGACCCTGACTGCGAAGATCACTCAGATGAGCAGCAGTGTTCAGGTAAGGTATGCGATCAACAGAGAACAAACAGAATAAAGCCAAACTTCCCGGAGGGGGAAATTTGTAAATTCGGAGTTATAACCTATTAAAACTTTTTGATTCCCCGAAACCGGGGGGTGGCAAAATTAATTAGTTAATTGATTTATTGACTTTTGAAACTAATTAATTACGACGCAAAGGGCGGTGCGGATTTCGAAGTTGGAAAATTTACGGCGTAGATTGCATCAGATTCCGTTTGAAAGCGAAACTCTAGTTGCTTGATTGTAAAGTATTTCTGTAACGTAAGTTAAATGTAATACGCATTATATTGCGTATCTAGGAGTCGGAATTTGCGCTTAAATCTATATAAAAATGTGGAATGCTGGGATTGTTTAAAGAAGAAAAAACCTGGACATAGCATGTATAATAGGTATTTTCTCCTCAAACATGCAATTTGCTACTCGATACAGCCGCTGGCTAACGCTGGTCGATTGAGATTGTTACATATCCCATTGTACGTATAGAGACAATGTAATTAGTATTGTTAATAATTAATTGCATTTGCTGGTAACGTTAGAAGGTCGCGTTATGTAGATATCGATCACTCTCAGGGGTGATGAAGAATTGAATTGAATAATTAAATGATGAACAGGGGTGCTGCAGGTACCCTTTGCTCCTGCATCGTTTTTTCCTATTGTAATAGATGTTATGTTAAAAAATATAAACCTTTCACAAACTTACTATACATTCTCTACTGGGCAAAAGGACCGGGTCAATGAAATATTGTTGACCCACTCATCACCGACCCGGTATTGTTTTCATTCTGTTCACTACCAGAAGAGATAAATATGGATAAATCCCCTGATTTTATTTTTTGGTAAAGAATAATACACCAGCTGTTACTTTAGTTATAAAATACAAATTTGTTTTGATCATATGTTCACAAAATAAAATCAAATGAAAAAAGAAACAATTACTTTATCATTTTATTCACTATCTAATGACTGTAGTTTCAACACTTTATGTCATTCTCAAACAGTGTGAGAATGACATAAAGTGTTGAAAAAATAAAATCAAATGAAAAAAGAAAAATTACTTTGTTTTATCATTTTATCACTATCTGGTGATTGCAGTTTGGACACTTTATGTCATTCTCAAACAGTTTGAAGTTGATGTAAAGTGTTGACAAAATAAACTCAGATGAAAAAAGAAACGATTACTTTGTTTTATCATTTTATTCAATATCTGGTGACTGTAGTTTCAACACTTTATGTCATTCTCAAACAGTTTGAGAATGACATAAAGTGTTGAAACTACAGTCACCAGATAGTGAATAAAATGGTAAAACAAAGTAATTTTTTTCCTGTTTCATTTGGTTTTATTTTTTCAACACTTTATGTCATTCTCAAACTGTTTGAGAATGACATAAAGTGTCCAAACTGCAATCACCAGATAGTGATAAAATAATAAAACAAAGAAATTATTCCCTTTTTCATTTACGTCAACCTCAAACTGTTTGAGAATGAAAAAAAGTGTCCAAACTGCAAAAGTGTTGAAGCCACAGTTACTGGACAGTGAATAAAATGATAAAACAAAGTAATTGTTTCTTTTTTCATTTCATTTTATTTTGTTATGAAAATTAATATTAGTAAGTGTTATTAAGTATTATTAAATGATTCAATGTTGTTAAGTATTGAATTACAGACGTGTCACACATAAATCGGGGATTTAAAACAAAGGTATTGCTTGCCCGACCCTTAGGTATATCAATATCAACAAAAATTACATCATGTAGTGGAAGTGGCAGACACACTCTGCAAAACGGGTCGCTTTTATGAGAGAAATAAAAAAGAAACCGCAGGATATATAAAGAGACGTAGCGTACTACCTCGGACTTTCATCTTTCAAGTGTTGTTAAGATAGTGCTGAATTATCTTATGTGTGAATGGATGATCGTTAATATCGGTATTATTAATCGCAAATATAGTGATAGTTTGTGGCACTGCATACGCAGGCAACTTATTCTTAGTCGTAATCAGTGTAAAGACATCTAGGATGGTAGACGCTTTAATAGTTTGTTCTTTAATTCTTTTCATCGGGCAAGCGTGTGCCCTCTCACCAGGTAAATTCTATTTTATTTTTAAATTTATTCTAGAATTGCAACAATATGATTAAGAGGGATTTATTTCTTCAATTGGGCGGCGTTACTAAACTTTTTTTTTATATATCTCTCGCGTACCATTCGAGTTGGAAAACTATCTACTACCCCTCTGGGTATAGCCCTTTTCCGAACACCAATTCCACTTTTTCAAATCCCCGCGTGACCCGGAGGGGTTTAGATTTTGATTAAATCCCCTTAACCCATCCACAGCCAATTTTTATGATTTATCTGTTGACATTTTGCGCGTTGAATGAGATTTCAAAATATTTTAGCGCGCAAGTGATTTCGAAATATAAATATTTATGTTGAAGTACTTTCGCGGAAACATTTTTTGCGCGTATTTTAAACGCTCTTGAACGGTATTTGGCATAATAAAGGACATTCCCCAGCCTGCATTTGGAAAATCAAAAAGAAAGATGATGAAAAAATTCAGCGAACAAAAGAAGTATTTGAATGAAATGAAAATTGCAAAATCAATAATTGATAATCTGCCCGAATGACCTCTCGGTTTTTTCCGAACGAACGCTTTTATTCTGTTTCGCGATGGATTTACTAATTTTGAAGCCGTATTGAGAATCCGTTTTCGATAATTTCGTTTTTATTTGAAATTTTGCATCTGCGAACACAAGTTTTTAATTCTCGTCACAAACAGATACTTCGTTTTGAATGGAAAAAAGGAGAACATTCTATTATTCCATTTTCAATTCTACCCTAAGATGTAGCACGACTGTATGATTCACCACATGTTCCATTTCTAGAGCCCTGCGTAGATACTTTTTTCCCTATCCGCATCCGAACTGTATCCGTATTTTATATATTTAACATTACCAAAAATAACTAAGTTCGGATACGGATATACCGCAATTCTGCGTACTTTATCCGCATCCAATCCGTATCCGTACTCTTAATAATGAAAATTATCCCCATCCGCAATAAGTCAACGGATATCCACAACAATAGTCTGATATATGACTTCTTAGCAGTGCAGAATCTAAAAATATACAAAAATATTGGTTGGCGGTGACGATGACTTAGGTCGCTGTGAGGTAGATGACGCTGCGCACTTTTATCCACGGATGTGAAGTTGGTGTATCACCGCTAAAACCTGAGATTTTGTACGGCATTTTTTCCTTGAAACCGGCAAAAATCTTTTCCCTTCCACTAAAGACTTATGAGGACAAGATTAATATAAATGAGGCGTCTTTCGTTGTATTCGAGTAATTCTAATCTAATCACATTCATAGCTTCACATGCATATTCTTAGAAAGTACATAGTTTATGGTTTAGATTACGAAATGTTCCAGTAACTAATAATTATATACCCATTTTTTCCGACATAATTATCGACAAGTTGCATTCTCAATCGATTATATGTTACCTAACTTTGTAAGTGTTATTTTAATATATAGAGCAAGTCCATGAGAAATTTTACAAACAGATAATAATTAGTTTTCTACCAACTATTTAATTAAAGTTAATATTTATTTTTAACACGCGTAACTATCAAAAAATGTTTATTTGGTGTTTTCATTTAGAGATGCATTTAATAATGTTAGCAGCCGCTTCTTTTCAAGTTCCAAAAATAATGAAAGCACGATGAATATTGCTTTTTCCCTTCCAGATATGCTGCAGTGTTTGTACATTATTATTAATGAGAAATATTTCTCTTCCGAAGAGTCGTAGGTATATAGATATATATATAATATAGCGGAGTGTTTTGACGTGGTCTCCGGCTAGGGATTTTGTCGATATTAAAGGGGGTCTAATTATATTCCCTCCTTAGCAACGGTGCCCAGGTACTGCCTCCATTATTATCCAGGGAAATTCCACCGGGAAGATATCGGGTTTCGATGATAACAATCTACCAGGGATATTAATTATTTCCATTGCACTTTGATGGGA
Source organism: Osmoderma eremita (assembly GCA_031763485.1). Lineage (NCBI taxonomy): Eukaryota > Metazoa > Arthropoda > Insecta > Coleoptera > Scarabaeidae > Osmoderma > Osmoderma eremita. Next base: position 1,450,675 of record JARFOC010000198.1, on the reverse strand, counting down.
TGCATTTATTTGATGTATGTAGTATATATATGTACATAGTACATACAACGTCGAAAACAGGTTTCAACATCATCAGTATGAACGGACACATCCTGACGTCGAACTAACAAACAAATATAAAACATTACGTCAGAATCTCGTAAAATCGGTGCATTGATAAGAGGGGCAGGCGTAAAGACAATTGCATTACGGCATCTGTTGCTCGCTGATAATAAAAGTGCAACGAAATAAATACAGGTTCAATATTAGCTACAGGCTCGCCCAAAATGCAAGTGAGTGTTTTTCAGAAGAAAGTTTAACTATTTTAAATTGGAAGCTGCGAAGGCTACTGCGAATGAAAACGTGAGAGTACAAAATGTGACAAATTCTCTAAGGAAACATATTCCTAAGCGTAAAAAGGAGATTTTGAAGCGTGACATTTAAAATTTCCACATAACTGCGACGCATTTTATCCAGATTTAAAGATGTCAGCGGCTGTTCAACAGAAATCGAGAGAGAAATTGTACAGGGTATTGGTTTTAGATCGAGAAACACAATCCAACAGAAATATATTGATGGAGCGGCATGGTATTACATTCCGGAGAACTATTATTTGCTTGATATCAGGAGTTTTCGACATGACGGAAGACCCATCGTTTATATGGATGAAACGCACATCCATGCCCCATACATTACAGGGAAAAGTTGGAATGATAAATCCCTCGAGGGATTAAAGGAACCCATAGCAAAAGGACAGAGAATGATAATCGCTATTTCGTCTCTTATATTTCAATTCTAAGACGGGGGATAATCATTCCGAAATGAATTTCGCGAATTGGTTGCAAGACAATGCGCCTTATATCACAATGTGCAGAAAAACAAATATCCTGTTACTGCGTCCACAAAGCAGGGAATGAAGGACTGGTTACAGGAAAAAAGTATATCCTTTGAGAGTACTTTACTCAAAAGTTGGAGGTATTTGACGGGCTGTACAAAGACATCATATCAGAATTCCAAACTCGATCCCTTATTTCATGGCTACATTATTTAATATTAAAATATATTCTAGGTCAATAAAATTATAATATCAAAACTTTTTCAACATGTTATACATGGTTGAAATCAGAAAAGAATCTCTTTTTGACGGTGTTAAAATCCAATATGACGCCGGTAAGAAATAAGAAAGTTGATGATGGCCAGGAGGAATCGAAACGTCATATAAAAATTTCGAGTACACCAATAGATAGAAGATCAAAAGTGACCTTGGGTATGTGTTTTTAGTTTTTCTCTGCAAGTCCGAATAAAAGTGCTAAGGATAAAAGAAAAAAGTGTTTTTTTTGTTTTTTTAAAAAAGTCCTGAACGGTCGAAAATGAATCAGTCTGTATAGCCTGAAATGTGTACGGATAGCCAGTGGAAATTGTTCCTTTCGGAACAACCCCCTTCCCTGCTCCCTTTTCAATTTACAACTCTCAATTTGCAAGTTCTATCGACTTCACTTTGAATGTGAAACTTAGAATGTTATGTATCAAAATTGACATTTAACCCTTTTTTTAACAGTGAATAGTTCGGGAATTGGTTGACAATGAGAGCCGACGTGCTCTTGAAACATATGTCCCGAATTTTATTAAATCAATTTGTGTGGTGTGGATTTCCCGATACTGTGTATTAGTGAATTAAGTATTGGTTGGTGGATTTTTGCTATATCTATCATACACCCTTATTATTCCTAATACATTAGGAAATAGTTGAATAGAACCAAATTAAACTTTTGCAATGGCACAAGGTACACAAATTACCCTTATTAATCATTGAAAGGTCAACTAAATTTAAGGAGTAATTACTGTGGATTTTAATTACCCCAGGGGCTTTAGGAGTTATGCAAATCCAATTCCAGGTTAGACAGATCTTATTGGATCAATCTGGCTTCTCTTTTTTAATTACCAACGTCACAAAAGCCCACCTCATACACACAGTAATCAACCGCAAATCCATCTATCTGTTGCTTTTTCTGCTGTCAGACGACAAGCAATATTGATGGAAAATTCATTAACTCGGCATCGTATTTCCGGGGCAAAATTTACATATACCAGTATAACATCTTTATTATTAATTCATCAGCGGGGGAAATTACCATATTTCAGGTCTGTTCGTCTCCCTGAAATTTCAGATTGATGCGCGTCTATAATACGGTCGGGATATTTCGTTTTAATATTAATTCGGGCCAAGTTCACCATTATAAAATTCTACGTCATTTGGATTTGAAATATTTACGCATCCTAATTCGATAACGAAATGAAAACATAACATTTTAACAGAAAGATAACGAAAACGTGGCGTATCATTTTACTTGTGTAACGAATGCAATCATTATGGATTATAACATTTGAAATGCGTATAAACAATGTTTGCGCCATGTGTCCCCCAATTAGTTTTTAGAAGAAAGAAATATTACATTAGATGACATCACTGAAGCCCGAGTGTAAATACGACAAGAGAGATTTCCTTCCTTTAACAACGGAATCACTACGAGATATTGACCATCATAGACTCGTGTCCGTTTTATTTTGTTTCGTCTGAGGAGTGATATCGGGTTCATCTTAGATATAAACATTCTAAATTTGCGATAAATATACACAGGCGATGTTACAGTCATATATCTAAGTTTAATTTATTTACTGCAATATATGTATATGTAGGCAAATTTTAATTCTTCATTCTGGGAAATATGCGAAATTAACTGCTGGAATCAACGCCACTTCTGAGCTAAGAGGAACCAGTTATGGGCTTCCACATCAATCCATACTCGGTCCTCTTTTATTTATTTTATTACTTTGCAAGCCAAGCAAGTTCTTATTCTGCAGAAACAGATTCTCCGAATATTGAGCGGTTTGGGAACTGGCGGGGCTTGTATGTACGTGGTTCGTACCGTTGAAAAGCTTTCGGATATGATTTTATAAATAATAGGGAATTTTCAAGTAGTTTTTACACTAAAACCTTTTCTCTTTGTAGAAGTAACTTCATGTAGCAAAAGTGAATTTCGATGCAACAACGGCAGGTGCATTCCGGTACATTGGCAATGCGACAATGAAAGAGATTGCAGCGATGGCTCAGATGAAGATGAACACGTCTGCCGTAAGCCATAGTCTACAGTATCTGACAGTTGAATTAGTACCACTTCAAAATTTTGCATTTAAATGTTCGATGATAAACTGCCTACAGTGAAATCAACACACATTCCTTTTATATTGCGAGTGGCACTAACTCAATTGCTAGGTACTGTAAAATAGAGCTTTCAATAAGTTTTTAGAATGCGAACCAATTTTCAGAGCAAAAAGTTTGTGGTGCCGATGAATTTACATGTAGGACTGTACCGGGTGAATGTATACCTTTGACGTGGATGTGCGATGATAATTTCGATTGCTCAGATAATTCGGATGAAAAATCTTGCAGTAAGTCTTCAATTTATTACATTTTCCGAACTATTTCGTTTAAACCATTCTCAATTCTAGATGAGACATGTAGGTCTGATGAATTCACTTGCGCCAACGGAAAATGCATCCAAAAGAGGTGGGTTTGTGATCTGGATAACGACTGTAGCGACGGATCTGATGAGAAGAATTGCCCTCCCATAGTCTGCGATTCCAACACCCAATTCCAATGCACAGATCATTATTGCATACCTTTAAAATGGAGGTGTGATGGTACGCATGATTGCAAGAACAAAAAGGATGAAATGGTTTGTTCAAATTTGAAATTCTTTTCGCATTTTTGTTTGATCTCGAATTGTTCGCTTAGAATTGCCCGAATAAACCCCATCCACCGTCGTTTTGCTTGGGCAGCGAATTCGATTGCGGAGACCAACTTACCTGCATACATAAAAACTGGCTTTGCGACGGGGATAAAGATTGCCCAGACGGCGCCGATGAATCACCCACGAACTGCTTGAACGTGACGTGCAGAGCCGACCAGTTCCAATGCAAGGATAGGACTTGCATCTCAGGACATTTGCACTGTAATGGGAAGGCGGATTGCGCCGATGGCAGCGATGAGAAGCAATGCGATGACATCGAATCCAAATGCGACCCCAAAACTCAATTCGATTGTGGCAAGAACACCTGCATACCGTTGAGTAAAGTATGTGATGGGCATCAAGATTGTCCAGCGTGGGAAGACGAACCCAGGAATACATGTGGGAAGAACGAATGCCTTTTGAATAACGGAGGGTGTGCTCATAAGTGCGTGGATACACCGGCCGGATTCTATTGTGAATGCAACCACGGGTACAAACTTGAGAATAATACTTGCAGAGGTACAATAGACATTATATATAAAGTAGGAATAGCTTGACTAATAAATTATACGTTTAGTTGATTCAAATGATTGAACGTGTATATAAAATTTTTCTAAAATGTTTTTTTTTTAGATATTAATGAGTGTGAAATTGCTGGAAGTTGCTCCCAAATCTGCATTAACGATAAAGGCACCTTTAAATGCGAGTGCGAACCGGGTTACATAAGAGATCCAAGGGACTTGACCAAGTGTAAAGCAGCAGAAGGCCACGCATCCTTACTATTCGCTAGGAAAAGAGACATACGCAAAATATCCTTAGACCACCACGAAATGACGAGCATAGTTAACCAAACAAACTCCGCAACAGCTTTGGACTTCGTCTTCAGGACCGGAATGATATTCTGGAGCGACGTAACGGATAAGAGGATATACAAAGCACCGATAGACGAAGGGAATGATAAAAGAGTGGTTATAAACAACGAAATAATCACATCAGACGGCTTGGCGGTCGACTGGATCTACAACCACATCTACTGGACCGATACAGGAAAGAACACCATCGAATTGGCGAATTTCGAAGGTCAAATGAGGAAGATTCTCATCAGGGACGAACTGGAAGAACCTAGAGCGTTAGCCCTAAACCCAATGGAAGGTTGGATGTTCTGGACTGACTGGGGTAGCGTCCCGAAAATCGAGCGTGCAGGCATGGACGGGTCCCATAGGCAAACCATTGTCTCCTACGACATCAAGTGGCCCAACGGATTAACTTTGGACCTGGTAAAGAGGCGTGTATATTGGGTGGACGCAAAATTAAACATGATATCCTCGTGCGACTATAACGGAAGGAGTAGAAGAGTTGTCTTGTCAAGTTCCGAGTCGCTAAGACATCCGTTTTCGATTACTACATTTGAGGATTGGATTTACTGGACGGATTGGGATAAATCAGCCGTTATGAAGGCGAATAAATTCACTGGTGAAGATGTAATTTCGGTAACGGCGATAGAAATGGTAGTATTAATTTAGTTTGTATTTGTGGATCGATATATCTATTTATTTTTTAATTGCAGATACAACACCCCATGGTGGTGCATGTGTATCATCCATATAGGCAACCAGACGGCGAAAATCATTGTCAGGCCGTTAACGGGCATTGTTCGCATCTATGCTTACCAGCACCAAAGATTAATCAGCACTCCCCTTTGATATCCTGCGCTTGTCCAGAGAATCTAAGAATGCTAGCCGATGGTCTCACGTGCGTCCAAGATAGTAAGTATATTATACATTCAATCATTTATAACTCTGATCTTTTCACGTCATATTTCCATTATTATCAAAATTTAGTTTCTCTCTTTTAACCATTTTTTTATTTTTTTTTCTATACGTTTATTTAGCCGAAAATGTAACAACTCCATTGAGTGTGAGTTATACAGATACTGATTACACAATAAATGAAAACGATGTAGTACCAATAATACCTCGTGGTACCGATCATCCCGAGACGACAACCGGTTAGTCCTTCGATTTTTGATTTTGGTTTGGTTTATTTTGCTTTTATTTCTTCAAACTTTTTTGGTGACGGGAACCATGTCTTCGAGAAGGCGCTTTTATTTACAAAATAAAACTACTATCCACTACGCTATAAATAATAGTTTCTGTTACAAAAGACTAGTAAGAGTAAGGCTATTATTTAATTTATTTAGCTTGCAGTAATGCTGCTATATGCTTCTGCACCATTGGTTACTGCAATCTAACTAATCTTGTTTTGCTTATTTTAAAGTAATCTTTTGTAATAGAGAATTTTATTTGTTATGCCTGAACATCAACTAACCTTGAGCATATTGTATATTTCGTCGACTCTGTATGCAGTATTGTATGATGTGTACAGTTTTTTTCTTTCATGCCTTGTATAAAACCTATTTTAAAAAAATATTCCTTTTAATACCTCTGTTGTTTTCAGCATGGTGATCTTACATGTTTTATGCATGCCGATATCATGTAATTAAGTTAGTGCATATTATTATTTCACAAATCGATACCTGTCAAACGCGATTAACACTCTAATAAAAGTAATATACAACGCACCCTTGACAAGTATCCATTTATTTTAAAGTTCTGTTCGAAAACAGCAGATTTCTTTTAAAGGATATTTTTTGTTTCTTCCACCAAAACCTAGTGTAACACCTTGTTAATTTTGTATCGATTTAGGTACACTGAATTCGTCGCATCCGATACATTCTACTATCGAGAAGGCCGATTCCGGTATAGTAGCGGTGATTACTATAACTGTAATCGGAATACTCTTCGTGGTATTGGCTTTGGTAAGTTTTAATACGAAATATGTTGATGCTATAGTAAAATAACCGCATTAATAATAACGTAAATTCTAGATTGTATTCGTAGTATACAGGCAGTACGTCCATCGTAACATGACCTCAATGAATTTCGACAACCCTGTATACAGAAAAACGACTGAGGATCAATTTTCGTTGGAGAAAAACGCATTCCAACCAACTCGAATGTACCCTAGCACTGTTGGTGAGGAGGTGAGATCTCTTACCTTAGATTGCACTACAGTTAATTGCAGATAATTGCACACATGCTTAAAATTAAAACAAGTATTAAAATATATCTTATCATGTCCGTCAGTATTAGCTTATAAGTGAATTGCAGTATTTTTGTAATCACTTGTAAAACGCAGTGCCAATATAATCTTGTTTTTAAGCGAATAAAAAGAAAAAAAAGCGCCCCTTTAAGACAAACATTAATGCTCATGCCTCTCCAAAACTATGGTGTTTTTAATTTATGAATATCGTTGTATAAATGTAACTTACATTAATGTATCACCTTTCTCCCTTTGATGTAAACATCAATTATTCCAAAAGGAAAAGAAATTCCATAACGTATACAGGGCCGGTCCTAGCTGTGTTGATGCATTTTAGCTCCATGCATTATGCAAATTCAGCGATAAACTTTTATTTTGTAAATCGATGTTCGTAATTGCGATATTATTAAACTGAACCATACAAAACTCCTAACATAATGTATGTTTGGCCCGAAGAATGATAGCTGATCGACGGTCCCCCAAACTTTAACGTCTACTACGCCCCTTGCACGTCTTCGAGGCGCGCGCGCTATTGGCTGAACGCTCGCAGTGCCAACTTTACTCATAAAAATTTACATTTTGTCATTTTTACTTTAAAACTAAACTCGACAGTGGGGCTCCCAGTCGCCTTTCAAAACTGGCCACCTTGGTGCTGGGAGGTACGCTTTTGCCCGTCTCCAGGACCGGCACTGAACGTATATACTTAGTTAATGTGTATTCTACATTCCATTTCCCCATTTTGTAAGTTTTTTGAATCACTGAGTCATTCGCATTTACTTATTTTTGTTTCATGCATCTTATGCTTAAGATCCTTGGTGAGTAATAGTTTTGATTTCCATTTATCGTTTTGTGTTTGGTTATTTATTCATCTGTGCTCGTCTAGTGTGTTTGCCATTTGTTTTTTGCCACATCTGAGAGACCTGTAGACCTATTTAATTTATCACGAAACCATCGACTTGGTAAATTCCTTTTGGGGAGGGATTACGTAAAGCACACCAGGAGTACAGAGGCGTCTTATTTAAATACAATTATTACTATTGTTCGGCGCTCTTGGGTTTGACTCCCATTATATTTCCCAAACATTGCTCAAACGGCCAATGACACTACATGCTACTTATAATCTAGGAGGAGTGACGTCCTGTTACAGTAGAAAATATTAGTTGTGTCCCATTTTGAACGTCGTCATAAATGAGGTTATGTATATTATGCAACGAAGTACAGAGATCAGCTGTTATACAAAAATGGTGGCGGAGTTTTGATGCTTCTGGTTTGTTGTGATGCGACCTCTAAAATACTCGATTGAAGTGACGTCACTCCTCATAGTGAAAGGCGATTTAGTAGAATGACGTCAACTGTAATAGGGAATTTGATGGGAGATATTTGCATGTCCTTCACCCAATATAGCCGACCATTAATCATTATTGTTATTGCAATGATTATGCTACAACACATAACTGGATTTTTATTTTCTTTTAGGCACAGGAGCCACTGACAAGTGCCAAGTCTAACGATTTCGTTTAGGAAATTAAATCAAAATAAAACGCATTGAAGCACATACCTATGTCCATGTCATTTGCGTGAGTACTGCTCAATAAACGAAGTAGCCAAAAACAAAATGCAAATAAACGATTTTTAATTATGATCATTCAATGATACGATACTATGTCCAAAGATTTGTATTAATACAATTAGGTATGTACATTAATTTTAAAACTAGTACGGTGTTATTGAGCTTGTAGTGTGATATTTTTTTCGATTTAAGATATATATAGGTATGTATATTTTGTATTTCGTAGAGTTATTTTTAAAAGCGTTATTTAAAAAATTCTTATCGAAGAGTGGGTGAAAAGGAAGGAGGATTTGTTCCTATTGTTAACTCAACACATATACATGTGAACTACGACTGTTAAATATTACTTAATTTCATCTTCTAATTGCTTTTCGAATTATACAGGCGGTAATCAATTTATATCTTAGTACACGATCCGAATTCATATCCCTTTCTTACACTTTTATTTTAATGTATCTTTCTTTATTCCATTAAATCATTATTTCGATTAGCGGAAGGTACGGTAGGAGTTTTACAAATTAATTTAGATCTATTACGATATAAACACAACTCGGTGATTAAATATTTAAAAAAAGATGTAACATATTTTCTTTTCATATGGACACATGTATGTATATATTGCTCTTACATGTTGTATATTTAATTATGTGTTTATATATACGTATCTCTATATATGAAAACATATATTTAATGTAAACAAAAAAGACGTCTGTTTTCCCCCTTTAGTATAATAGATTCATTTCCTCGAAGTTTTTTTTTATAAACGTTACAATGTACAATGTGAAAGATAAAATAAATCTTGATTTTATTAAATATACCATCTTTTATTTATTTCAATAGTGCCAAGTAAATATGCTTACCTAGATTAGCCGTTCACTTTAAATCAAGTCACAACATACATTTAATTAACACTCGATTTTTTTAGGATATTTAAAGCGAAACGAATCAAGACGTTTATTAGCACAACTGTTATAGTAATTTTTTAGTTCGAGAAGAAAAACTAACCTATAAAATTTCAAACTTGGTGCGATATTTTTTGTATGTTGGTAGATAGGCTTTATTGGATTGGTTAAATTTTAATTTGGGCGGATGAAAACGAACTTATTTAAACAAATTTTATTCTAGTAAAAATGGTAAAACATTAAAAAATATTCTTTTCAACGTATTACATAGACTATCCACAACTAATTATTTAAAAATATTTTTATAACAATATATTAGAATATGTATATCACAAAAAATAAAAATTAACAACTATTATCCTCTTTTTCGTATTTAAGATACTGAGTGATCCACAACAACTCTCCTGATTTATTAGCAAAATGTTTATTATTAAATGTAATATTTATTTTTGTAGATTGCCCATCTACAAAACCACCACTTTCCCCTAATGTTAAACTATTACCTCAAGTTTGTATTTGTTTTGTGATTTAATTTTCATAATTTCTCTGCGTTTTTCGGTATTTTCCCGCCTTTTTCATGGTTAATAGAGCATTTTGTTGGCATAAAAGCAAATTTATATTAAGGATTGTTATTAGTGTGGTGGTCTAAAAAATAACTATTGGGTAAAAATCACATGGCTCAGTAAAGTGCAATGCACTCCTGATTTTAAAATGTTTAATATCACAGTTACAGAGTCGTGTTAACGGTGACGGTAGACTGCTGCGACGCCTGAACGCGCCCAATCTAATTATATATACTAAAACGCATCCCATGGGTGCGAATACGTACGAAATTCCAAATTTATAAAATAATATTTATTTGCTACTAATAACTGTTACCACGGGATCACCGTTGTCATCGGTGCTCGATATTAGGAGTTGTCAGTCGGTAGCGCTGGATCCAGATATCGTGTTGAAGAACCGATACACCTGACGGTGAAAGCTGCATGACTCGGTTACTGAATATAATATTTATCCGCGTGTGTATAATGGTGGGGTGAATAGTGGTGCGATATGAAAGCCTGTTTATTTTAAATTTTGAGGAAGAAAAACTTATCAACATAAATATCATCGAATTAAAGTCGAAACAATCTTGCCGCTAACAGACTCGAAAATGAAAATTTCGGTGTCGTTGCTCAATTCAGGCACCGCACACATCTCAAAACAGTTGTCGTGAATTACTCGGTATAATAAACACGAATTAGTGTTCAAATGTATGGCACATATCTTTTTAACTTTCCCCGAGTGAAAAAGTCAACCATCGCTTTATTTACAGAATAATATTTACACCTATGTATATCGATAAAAAATATTTGCCTACCTCAATTAATTAACGGTCCCTATATCATATTCATCCACAAATAGAAACATACACAATTTATAAATCCGTTTATTAGAGCTTCCTTGTCCCTCATACATAAATCCGAGTCTTCGTGTTCTTGCATCGGTCGATACACGGCATACAAATCCTAAAATAACAAGAGAAAATTGCGATTTTAACAGTAGCGGGAGGTTCGGAAATTTACCCCTCGTGATCTGTGAAGATCCATAGACAGTAACATAAACGCACCAGCATATCTCGGATGCAAAATAACATAATATTGGATGTTACCGTCTGGTGAAACATATAATCGGTGTTGGTCACTGTATTTGTTCAAAAGTAATTTCGCTAGGTCCTGATACCAGCTCAAGGGTTGATTTAATAATGATCCCAAGTTTGGGCGAATCTCCGATAGGTGTTGTAGTTTAGCAAGCGATTTTAATTCTGTAAATTCTACAAAACACAACTTATTACTCTCTTGTGTCGAGAGGAGTTTATTCCAAAGTATGTGGGTGCGACAATTAATTGTGCCTTAAAGAAAATAAACCGGTTAATATACATTTTTTTCCGTGATATTCAAAGAGAAACACCTTGATTTGCCATTTCGGTCAAACGCTTTTGAGTAGACCTGGCACATTCTAATATGAGCTGTTGCATCAGCTGCTCGTGCGAGGAGTAATACCCCAAATAATTAACAGATTCCTGTTTGATTTCGATATGTGTCCTCGTACAACTGGGTTTCCTCTCCAGAGAATCGAGATTTTCAATTCTCTCTTGGTCAGAATCAGAATCGTCAGTCACTTCATCTTCGGTTGCATTTTGATTCAATGTCTTATCGAAATCACTCGATAATCTGCTAGATGTTTCCGTATCATTAAACAATTGCGTCTCGTCACTGATGTTGCAATCGGTCAATATTCTTAGGCGTATCTCCTTCGGCTTCTCAGATTCTGATTGCAAAGATCGTCCAAGTGATGTTACAGTTCTAAACTTACCTAATTTACGCTCAACTTCGTATTTAGGATATATTTCACTGAAAATGAATACTTTAGTTATTTATAATCGAATTTCTCGAATCTATGTTACCTCCGTGACGTTAAAATTAAATAATATTTCAAATGCAAAGAATATTGATTATGCTCCTTATGCGAGCTGCGATTTGTAACGATCAAAGTGACATCGAAGTCATCCGTGTGCTGTCGATCTTGGGAATCTTTGTATGATTGTTGCGGTATACTGGTTGTCTGCACTAAAATGTACTCTGTCTCCTCAGAAACGTTGTCGTTAGACATGCTGATGAATTTAAAATTGTACTGTTTGATGTAACTAAGTAAGTAATTATATAATTCTTTGCCTTCCATAAGTAAATTGGCTATCACAACGCTGTCTGTATGCACCAGATTTCTAGCGTAGTTAGGGGCTTTACTATAATACTTCATGAAATCGTCCAAAAAGTTAGTTATGTAATAACCCTCTTTAAGTCTGCTATTATTGTTGTTTGATATGTAATTGTAGACGCATCTCAAGTGGAAGTCGTAAGTGAATGAGTGAAGGTGCATGAAGAATTTTACTTTATCACATTCGTCTAAGAAACTTTGCATAAACTACAAATAAATATGTTAATAATACAATCCATTCAACCTTAATATACATAGTAATCCATTTAAAGCGAAACACCAGTATAAATTTGGGTGAGACAAAAATTTTTTTGGTTTTGTCATACCTTTTAATTGAAGATTAATTGCTCTTTAATTAAATTGAAATTCTACTGTAGCAACTAGTAAAACTCTAGTCTCAAACATTTTATTTATAAAACTATTCTTTTGTGTTAAGGCGTTTCCCTTTAAATTAACAGACCAATACGGGGCCTTTATCCTATATCCCACGTGACCGGTGACGAAATAGATAAATGATTCTTTCTGCTACATTCCAGACAGACTGGTGAAGAAATTCAGATATGCCGTAGTAACATTTATCGATCATTTCTTTAAATATTCTTTAAAACGAATAAGCCTGAAATTTTTGAGATTTTTAGGGAATTTACTATAGATTCTAACGCACATATATCTGGGACTCCTTTTATAAAGTACAGTTCTATGAGATGGTACAGGTCTATGCGTGTTACAGTTTATACTTTGTAGCTGAGCAAAATTTTGATGTGATACGTAAGAACCAATATGATTTTTGGATTCAGCACAGCCAAATTGGCAAAAAAAACAAGTCTCATTTAGAAGTCAGCAAAAATAGTGTTGATCAGTGTAATCAACATTTTCCTAGAGATATTAACGCACTGACGTAATTTTTTGGAAATACTAATCAGGGATACTGTCGAGATTGAAAGCAGAATAAACAAAACAAGTAGTTCTAAGAACTGATCGTTAAAACCGGAAAAATTGAAATAAAATTCAAAGATAAGAAAAATCGATGCAGTATTCAAATCACAAAACTTTAAGCGACGTTACTGCGACACTTAGAAACTGTACTCTGTAGTACCACACTATGTTTGGTCACGTGGGATACAATATCATCTGAAGATCCTGTATACTCACTTGATTAATAGCTGCTCGTGTATTATTAGCATGGAGTCTATTATATTCAATGGCATGCAACTTTGTTATTAAAAACGGTTCCCTCAATTCAATCGTGAAAATCAGTATCCCACCCAACAGGGCTTTTAACATGAAATGAATTCCATCCAAAGTATGATTTCTGTAATTGTAAACGAAACATAAGGGAACTCAACAAAATCCACGCAAATACTCACCTCTCGTTGGCATTATCAATTTGCAAGGGCATAAAACCTAATGTTTGCAGGTAGTGTTTGTATTCTGAAATGAAGTATGTACACAAATCTTTGTGCCAGGATTCATCTTGAGTGCTCTCCGTTTGTGGCTGGATGTCGTTTGAAGTGACTGTATGATCCCTGGTCCTAGCAGCTTGTAATCGCCACCTACATCATGGACAAGTTATACAGGGTGTAATAGGTTACTATTATAGGTTATTTTTATAACATGCTTTACCATGTGAATGCAATTACTGTAGAGGAAACTAATGTCATAGTTTGGGGACTAGAAATATTAAAATTTTTATGTAATATAAATGAATAGTTAACGTCACTTAAAGGTTGATGTAAACACAATTTTTTTTTCGCACAATTTGCATCCAAATGCTGAGGTAACCCTGTTATAAATATATATTGCGAAATAAACAATAGCACAATCTTTTAAGGAAGCGTTGCATTCTACTACACTATCGCTATCTTCTGACGAAGATGTACTATCCTCTA
>JARFOC010000198.1:1391019-1428131 GCA_031763485.1 Osmoderma eremita | reverse complement strand
TAAAAACATTGGTCGTTCAATATTAATTAAAAATATCGATGTTCATTATTTCAAGTATCGATATTAAAAATATGGATGTTCGATATTTTAAATATCGATATATCGAACATCGATGTACGGATTATATCGATTATCGATACTAAATTGCAATTATCGCACAGCTCTAATGGCTATGTCTAACTATGTAAATAAATAAATAGACATTCACATATTTTTGTAGACTAGAATAGTCTAGTCCGCAGATAGTTTTGCTAGGAATATACAGAGTGAATTCTTGACAGCTACGGATAAGCTCAGTAAAGAGCAAAAGAAACGGCTAGATTTTTCAGTTCGTGAGAACAGAACACACATTACTACATTACTGTGAGGATACTGGCGAATGTATCTAATACATAGATACATCGGAGAAATATATTTCTTGTCCGACGCACTAGGCTACTTATGCGCAGCACGAGCGCGTACACTCGGTATATTATGTAAAGACAAAAACAGGAATGTGTTGTAGTTACGTCAGATTTGTTTATAACGTATCTTAAATAGCGAATACATATGTTATATACTTTTATCTCCCTTGCGTATACGTTTGCTTCCGGTTTTTAGATATTACACTTGTCTTTACTTTACCGATCGATTCCTGACGTAACTACAAACATTCGTGATTCTTTCTGTACGTATATTATTCATTGGAACATTCTCTTATATATAGTAGGTATTATGGTAATAGTTATTGAAATGGAGTTATGTAGGTTAAAATGTTAAAAATATTCTCGTCAAGGAACAAGCAACCGTATCAAATGGAGTGCCAAAATATCCTGGAAAGTCTCCACGGATATTAAATATAGCTTATGAAGCGATGTTACATACGAGAATGTTTACCTTACGGGACTAAGTAGAAATGAGAGAGAGAGAGAGAATTATAGGAATTTCACAACATTACGTCCTCATTTTTCCGGAATTTTATTCTCGTCCGCAATTCTTATTTCTATCATAAATCACACCGCGTTGGATGCATGAACAATTACTTACGCACTGTTTTTAGTGAGTGACGATATTTCTCTTTCCAGGAAATGAAAGAAATATTTCCTGTATGCTTATCTACAGCCAAACTTTGTGGTTTAAATATTGGTTTTATGCTATTAAATACTTACCAAAATAAACTCAACATAATCTGTATATTGGAAATTAGAACGAGAAACTGAATAACCGATTGCAAGGCCATAACAAAATCCAATGGAAATTATACAATTCTTCATTTGTCTGACACATAGGCAACTTAGTATACAATTTTGCAAATCGGTGGCATAATAAATTGTAATCGTGTATTTCTGTTGAAAAAATTGTTGATGTTCATTATTTTTTAGTTCTAGCGGTACATTTATGTCGCATGATCTCTAAAGGTACGTTTACATCTCACACTTATTGCATGATATTTATGGCGAACAGTGATTTATTTAATGTAAACCGACATACAATTTACGTCTGAGATATATGTAAACACACTTTTCGGATTACTCCTCCCGCACAAAGTATTAATTAATTCGGGACGACACATGTTTCGGGAATACATGGATTCCCATTATCAAGTCGAATAACCGAATGGTTAATCGAATGGGTATTCGAAGAATAGTTTACAAAGCAGCAAAAAAAAATCTAAAAAATGTGAAACCTCACGGAAGTCTACATACAGATAAAATAGGGAAAGTCTCGATATTTATAAAAGTAGCATACTGTGCAAAATATTTTTAGTTGAATAATATTCTCCTAACTATTAAAATTGAACGAAGAACGGAAATCTCGATTTGTATAAAGCAATTAATAGTAACATTGAGAAATGAAGGCAAATCATTAGCAGAAATTGCAGTTGAGTTATTGATAGACCTCGATCATCTGTGCAAACAGTGTTACGCAATTATAATAATACAGGTACAATAGAAAATAGGACGTCTTGTGGTCGTCCAAATTTATTTTCTCCAAGAGAAAAAGGTATGTTTTAAACTTGATTAAACAAAATCCAAAAAATAGCGCAGTAAAAGTATAGAATTTGAGCTGGGAAAAACTGTACATGCTAAATGCATCCGTTGGGTTTGGCGAAAATCTGGATACAATGGGTACAGCGCTAGACGTAAACCACATATCAGTAACATAAACAGAACCAAAAGAATGGAATTCGATTGAAAACATGAAAATAAGTACTTAAGTTTCTGGGATAAGGTGTTAGATTAACTTATTCAAATCACATGGCCATGTTAAAGTTTGGCGGCAACCCAACACTGAATATAAAACCCAAAATGTACTACCTACAGTGAAGCATGGTGGGCAGTCTGTTTTACTTTGGGGTTATATGTCGGCGGCTGGGCTACGACATATTGAATTTATTGATGGAATTATGGACAAACATAAATATGTTAATATTTTGAAGGCAGACTTAATTCAAAGCGCCGGAAAATTAGAGCTTGGTAAGGTTGGATATTCCAGCAGGGCAACAATCCCAAGCAAACGTCTTACCTGGTAAAATAATGGATATTGTATAATGTACCAAAACAACTTCATTCTCCTCCCCAGTCGCCAGATTTAAACCCTATTGAACAACACTTGTGGGAGAACTTAAGGCCGTGAATCTTTAAGGCGCGCCATAATGGAACTATAGGGTCAAATACCCCAGAAAATTAGTGCGCTCGTTGCCACGTAGACTGAATGCTGTAATTAGTACTAAAGGAGGTGTTACTAAACATTAATTTATTATTATTAACGTTCCATATAGCCATTCATTTACTGTACTTTCGTGAGTTTTATTATGTGTCTTATTTAAGGAGTTTTCTTTATTTGTTAATAAAGTGCATAAAATTAGCAAAGAATTGATTTAATAGTTTGCTATTATAACGATCTTGTTATATAATGATTCTTACTCGTTCACATTCCATTTTGGCAGCAAATTTAGAAATTATTCTACTGTATGTACACTTTCGTGAGCAACTGTATACGATCAATGTAACTACTGCCGCTTTTTGCAAGTTCTGACTCGCTTGAAAGAAATCGTGTTAGTTGACTAGTCATCTACTTTCGTGGAAGTGTCGGGCAATTTATTCTCGCAAAAATTGGTGAACAAAAGAATGGCTAAAAATGAAATTGATCAATTTTATGTACCACAATAAACCTGAATTGTGGGATGTTAAATGTAAAGTTCGTAAAGATAGGGCGAAGAAACGAGATGCATTAAGTGAGATTGCGGAAAATTTTGAAACCACGGTAGAAGAAATAAATAGAGAGATACATAAGTTAAGAAATCATTTTAAGAGTGAATTAAAAAAAAAACTAGTAAGAAAAAAATAGGGCAGAGTACAGATGAACTTTATACATCAAAGTGGCCTTATTTTAAATCGCTTTTATTTCTACAAAATTACGGCAGGTCGCTCTCATACATTGATAGTTTTTCTGAATTTGGAATCTTGTTTTGATACAAGAGGTGCTATTTTAGTAGCCAAATTTTCAAAATCGGACAATTTCATACGAAGATGGTTTGAAAATTGTGATGAATCTTCAACACTGAGTTCACGCATTACTGGCTATTTACCATTTCCATGTTCTTCGCGTCTTAAAATCCACTCTCGAACCCACACAGACCGTTTATTCTTCTTCTTTTCTTTTTTTTTATCTGTTCATATTAATCACAATGGCTGAACATTTTCTTTTTAATATTTTCAACGTATAGATATCTACTAGAGAAACACACTTCAATGTACCTATACATTTATTGCAAATTTAGGAATATATGTGTCCTACACATATATAAGCTATAAATGTCAAGTAATTTATATAATTACTGTAAACAGTCAATGCTATTTTGTGTCGACATTTGACACTTATGTCTTGACACAAATGTGAGATGTAAACGTACCTTTATGTCGCCTGCCTGGTTAAAATTATCAATGGCGACAATATATTACGTAAATAATTTTATTATTTGTCTGAATGGATTTATCTAATACTCAATATGCCTACTTGTAGATAACGTAAATCGGTTATACACTTACATTCTGTATAATAAGAAATTTTTATAATATACAATAATGCAATTATTAAATACATTAAATTCTCCAAGAGATTGACTCCGGCGCCTTAGTTTTAGGTATGACTTGCATATGATTTAGGTATGTACTGTCTATTTTCAAATAATTTGTAAATCGAATTTTTGAATTTGCGTGCGCTTGCGTATGGGCAACTAATCTAATCCATTCCCTCGTAAAAAAACTCAAACAGTCGTTACAATACCACCCTGTTTTTGTTATTTTACCTCACGGTAACAACAATTAGAAGCTACAGAAATACTCCAGAAACATACATTATTTACAACTATCATAGAAGCTATTATTTTTTGCGCGTTTTGGACGAATAAATTTTTTTATAATTTCAACAATTGACTAGTTGTATATAAAAATGCCGGTATTGAGGCGTACCTATATTACGAAAATCGCAACTATACCTGGCACGGCCGCATTCCAAAAGGTGAAAATTTTGAAAAATTTGGCACGCAGCCTTAGAGGACATAAAGAAGGCTATAGGTGACCTGGAGTAGTAAATTCTCGTTTCGACGTTTGCTACTGTTGAGTAAATGGTTGTTTTGTTAACTTTTAGACGTCACAGGTATTTTTTTTTGATAACGTGAGAGGGAGAATTGAGGTATGTTTAGGAAATGAGAGTCGCCATGCCTTCAGGCTTACAAAAAAAAAAAGATAACCTATTTGTTGCAGAATCCCTTATTATATCCCTTATTATATTGTGTGATACGTGTTAATTTATTTTTTCCCATCACGTAGTAAATTTCAACAACTAATGCATAAATAATAAATTGTACAGAATTCT
Organism: Osmoderma eremita; assembly: GCA_031763485.1. Classification (NCBI taxonomy): domain Eukaryota; kingdom Metazoa; phylum Arthropoda; class Insecta; order Coleoptera; family Scarabaeidae; genus Osmoderma; species Osmoderma eremita. The sequence continues at coordinate 1,423,271 of JARFOC010000198.1, read as the reverse complement.
TTTTCGCTTGCTTCTATATTCTCTTAGTTGCTTAATAATTTTAGCTAATTATAAGTGACTTTTTATTAGAAACAAAATGTCGAAGTTCAACATTTATGTATCTGTTTTGCTTAACTTACCAAATCTCCATGAGTAAGCTTCATGCATTACTTTCGTATGACGGACAAAAAAAAAGAGAAAATAAGTAAATATTTACATGTTTTTATTAGTACTTATATCCAAGTACAATCTATGTATTCATTAAGATTAAGAAGAAAATAGTCTAGTCGAGTTTTTCTTTGGACTCCTTAGCTTCAATAGTCACAGAATCGTTCTGGACATCAACTTGTTGATCGGCCGGTTGCTGTACAGCACCTGGATGGCCCGGAACAAGAGGAATTGCTGGGAGGGTAGGCACTGGAAGAGCTGGTTGCAGTAGAGGCGCCCCAAATAGTGTATTATATGTCAAAAACGGCACCGAATACGTTGAGTGCGTAACAGTAGCTCCGGGGATTCCGTAGTTGTAAGAAACAAGACTTACTGGAAGCGTAGATATTGCTGGAGCGGCCACTTTGAAACCAGGAAGAGCTGTTTCGATTGTAGTGGTTATAGTAGCAGGATCGGCAGTAGCTCGTGCCTCGGCTTCCTTCAGCGCATCCAAGTGTCTAGCTCTAGCTTCACTGACTTCTGGCGTATCTTCTACGGGTGTTGGTAGAACAAAAGCTGGCGGATTTGGAACAGCTGGTGCTTGTGGTAAATTAGTTGCAGAAGTTAACTGGAACCCAGTTCTAGCGTCTGCTGAGTAACTGACTGACTGCAATTTGCCCTCGCCGTCAATATAATTATAGGAACCTTTCGTCGTACCATCCAAAGATCTTACTTCGGCCTTCGAAGAAAGGGGATTGGAATATCCATACGTGTATTGACCCGCAGAATCTTGAGCTTGGTATTGGGTAGCAAGCGGCGCCACTGCTGGTACTAGGAAAGTATTGAGCACCCCAGACGGTTTGGCTTGTGCCATGGCCACGACAAAGAACAAAGCGACGAATCTATTCATCTTGGTGCGCTGCTGGATGTCCAGTACTCGCGAAACTGATAACGAATTCGATGGAGCGAGCTCTATATAAAGGTGACCACACCCAATGAGGTCCGGTATTTTTTTTGTTTCAGTAATTATTTGTATGTACGTTTGTTGTTGTCTTTTCGATCGGACGGGTGGTTGTAACTTAGTAATTAATTCGCCGGACCCGACGACTTTGAAACCTATCGTCTTGAAGCGATTTCAAGAACGTGCAAAAGCCAGTTGGTCCGCAAGGTCGTCTCAGTCAAGATTTATTGACCGACGGATTACTGACTATCAATTTGGTATACATTACATATATACTGTATATTTGACTTTACTATCAATTACCGGAAACTATATAAACGGAACTATTGTACCGGTATACCGGGTGCCCGCGATCGTACTGCGCGATTGCAAATGGGGGGAATACGTTCAACTCGTGAGTAAAGGTGTGAATTCACGATGAAAGTTTTTGATGAGCTTGTTGTGTCACCGCACAAAAAACTCTCTTCTCTTCTTCCAGAGGCAACGGATGGCGCTGTAATAGTAAGTTGTAGTCAATATTCCTTACAGGATATACGCTATCAATCTTAAACGAAAGAAAATTCAGATATCTTCGTTGCACTCTTTCAATGGAATCCTGATAACATTGATAATAGGGATACCATACGATAGATGCATATTCGAGTCGGCTCACAACATATCCAAAGTATAACCTCAGTATGTAGTGTATGTAGTAGTCCTCAGTATGTCCGGATCATTGAAGTACTTCAAAGATCTAAAAATAAATCCGAGCATGGCTGCACTAGACATGCACATCTGGCGAATATGACCTCCGAAAGAGAGCTGACTGTCAAACAGCACCCCCAAGTCCCTGACGGTGTCACACACAGGAACTTGACGGCCACCCACACTGTACCACGAAGGAAACGCTTTTATCCTATATTATATTAATATTTACTCGTGATAAAGATGTCAGGATAGATTTCATTCGCGTTCTGCACCATATGAGGTAATGGTGCCCTTAGTAATAAGTTCGTGCGAGGAGTATCACATGCAAATGTGGGTACAGCCCGTGACGATAATCTCGGCACATGGAAATATACGTTTGATAATATGTCCGAACAGTCGATAAAATTGTGAATAATTTTATACAAGAACCTTGCGCCATGTATGGATCTACGTTGATAGCAGTGACTGTATATCATGCGTCTGCAAATAACGCATTATACTCGACCGTCCAATCAGGATAGCTCCTGGTAATTTTGTAAGTCAGATATTTCAAGAACCGACGCTGAACCCTTTCAACTTGAGACCTGTGTGTTGTAAAATGGATACCACACAACGGATGCACATTCTACTTACTACAAAAGCAAAATATAATATTTTAATCTGGGTTGCTAAAAGCTTTACAAGATCGAATAATAAAGCCCAGTGTCCTAGAAGCAGAATTACAAATGTTCTGCACGTGAAGATTGAACGTTAGATGAGTATCAACAGCAACGCCTAGATCTTTAACGATATCGGTTTGGTCCATTCAGTGCGTAGGTAGATTGAAAAGCTCTAGTTTTACGAGTAAAGGACATAACAAAACACTTATTAACATATAACGATAAATTATTCTCATTACACCAATCCCCAATAACTTGAAGACTTCTTTGCAATAGTGAAACATCATGATCGTTGTCAATTCTGGTGAATACTTTAAGGTCATCGGTATAACCTAGGGCACAGCATGGAGGACAGGTTACTAAATCATTTATAAACAATATGAATAATAAAGGTCCTAGATTTAATCCTTGCGGAACACCAGAAGTGGACAAAACCCATTGGACTTAAAACCATTATAAAAGACGTAGTTTACGCGATCTGACAAATATGACGCCATGAGTTGCAGAACGGAAGGAGCGAAGCCAAAGGAATATAATTTATTCAGCAATATTCTGTGATCTACTCGATCAAATGCCCGGGAGAAGTCGGTGTAAATTGTATCGTCTATGGTCATCGACAATTTGATAGATATACTGTAGAAAACTGATAAGGTTGGTAACAGTAGAACGTCGCACAAAAACCATGTTGATAAGGTGAGATATAGCAACGAACGTTATTAAAAATACAGTCGTATGTATGATGCTCAAGAGCTCTTGAAAATCTGGAAAAATTCGCGATTGGTCGATAATTGGACACAAGACGCTTATCTCACTTTTTGAATACGGGAACAATTCGAGCATACTTCCAGCGGGTCGGAAAGACACTGGTTGCTATCGAAAGATCAATCAATTTCTTTAAGGAAGCCGCTAGAGCTATCCCAGCATCTTTGACCAACACACAGGGGACCTGATCGACACCAGAAGTGCGCTTACTAGGAAGTAATGACATTCCGCTCTATGTAGTTTCTTATTTACTTCTTGTTCGTATGACTTTTTTGCTTTGTCATCCTCCAGTTTCTCTAGGTCCCATCTTTCTTGCGCATTTCTCTTGGTTTTAATGACGTTTACTTTTAGTTTACATTTGGCTATGACCAAGAAGTGGTCCGAATCGATGTTGGCTCCTCTATAAGATCGAACGTCGCTCTCTTTTCTTTATTAAAATATGATCGATCTGATTTTCAACCGTTTCTGCCGGATGTTTCCACGTAGTTTTATGAATCCTTTCATGATTAAATTTTGTGGTTATTATGCGGCCGCTGCAAAATTTAAAATGTATTCTCCATTTCCGTTCGACTGCTCTGTTGCATATTTCTTTACCTATTTGCGCATTGAAGCCTTTTAGAATTATCACTGTATCTTGTTTCGGTATACCGCTGTATGTTTCTTCTAATTGGTCGTAAAATTTCTGCTTTGTTCTTTCGTCTGCATTTTCTGTTGGTGCGTATACATTTATTATTGACAAATACCTGGAACTACACTTAATTCTTATGTATGAAATTCGTCCATTAATACCTTCAAACCGTGTCACTTTATCTTTCACTTCTCTATTTACTGCAAAAGCTGTATCCCTGTTTTTCGTCCGCTCCATACCATATTGAATAGTTTCCTGTATCTATCCTACCCACTCCGCTCTATCTTACTTCCTGTAGACCAACAATATCTAAGGTATATCTTTTCAATTCATCCATCGCTTCTTGCATTTTCCCTGTTGCAAGTAACGTTTCATGTGCCAATTCTCAATGTTTGCTTTTTTATTCGTTGTCTCTCTTTTTTATTAATATTACTGTTCCTATTTTCCTTGTTACTTTTGAGGTCTTCATTACTTCTCGTTACATTTTCTTTGTCCTTTTCCAAAGCCTGATCCATCTTCTCTATCCCTTCTGATGCTGCTTCAGTTTTTTCCTGATGATAATAATGTTTTCACAAAATCACCTTTTTGGGCATCCCTTCCCCATATTTTACTCGTAACTGTTGGTGTCCTACTTTTATCGATTTTCCTATCGACTTTTCCTCTTGCGCTCTTTTCCTAATAATTCTCTGAATTTCCCTTTGTTCTCTGGATAGATTATCCTTAATAAAGACTTTTTCGTCTTCAAACTCTTTCCATTTACTCTTATTTTGCATTACACTTATTTTATCTTCCAGATTTTCCATTTCCATACAAACACGTTTTATCACCAACTAACAAACAATATAACTAAATTATATTGTTATTTTATAAGTACATGTAGATAATTTTTGAATTCTTTATTAATTATTAAGTTTATGTGTGTAGGTACTCGTTTTATTTGTATCGAATACAAGTGATTATCCCTTCTTCTACACCAATGAATTTACGTAGCAATGAAGTTTACTGTAAACAAATATTTAGCTTAATCCATACGTTCGATGCGTTGCACATGCTATCCTAAATTGCATGTATGTAGATAAGAGCAACATTTACTGCAGCGAGTTTTTTGTAGTACCGAATATTTAGGCACAGGTTAGAGATAATAATAATTATCCCTTAACTGTGGTTTAGGACTACAATACCGTGGTATTGTGGTCCTAAACCACAGTTAAGTCCACGGATCTCATTTCCAACGTGCTTCACTTTTGTTTGCACCGTTGTAAGTAAGATAAATTTACGGTCGTAGCTCGCTAGAGATGACGATCCTATTTTGATGCGTTTTCTTTCTGGTACATCCGGTCCCTCGTTCAGGCCCATCTTTACGCATGGGCACACTGGGCTCCAGCCCCGGGCCCCGCGATCAATGGGGCTCCCTAATCTTAGCACCAGCAACGGAATTGATTATAAATTTTTCAATCACTATACATCTTCTGGCCTTTACAGGCGTCAATCACTATATAAGATTCGATTACTATTACAAGGTTTACAAGCTGGTTGCTGGTTTAGTCTTAGCTAATTTGAGAAAAATTATTATGTCTATTTAACATACCAAAGTATTCAAAATTATTATCTTCGCCCAACTAACCTGTTTACTGTTAGGATAATGCTCAAGATATCGCACAGCCACAAGAAACTAGGAACAAAGCTAAATTAGAATTTATTATTTTGTCAGAAATGTGGAATACCATATTGGAAAGGATAGACAAAACTAGTATAAATCTTCAAAAAGAAACTTTAATAATGGAGGTTTCAGTTAATTTGTTAACTTGGCTTGGCAATTTTATTGATAATGTCAGAAATAATTTTGACGAATACCAATTGGCCCGCTAAAAAGAAAAATCCAGGAGTTGACTACAAGGACCGGTCTCAAAGAATAAGAGCTAGAAGTTCACTCATGACATACTTTGATGGTTCTGCGGCGTCTGTGCAATTCACTGGTAAAGAAAAATTCAAAATTGAAACTTTTCCCTATTATTGATAGCTCTACAGTGCATCTAAAACATGGAACAGATTCATACAGCAAAATTAGTCAACGCTTCAGTTTCTTATTTCGTATAAAAACCTTGAATTTCGAAGAGTCTATTACAAGGACATTAGCGCAAAAGAGTTAGAGATGGAATGTATGCACCTAAGAGAATACTTGAGAGATGTCCAAAATAGTAATAGTGAAGAGGCTATGAGTATTTCAGAACTGTATAATCTTTTAAAAGAAAGTAATATCGAAGACGCTTTTCCGAATATTGAAATAGCTATTAGAATATTTTTATGCATGATGGTCGCTAACTGTAGTGGAGAACGCTCCTTCTCAAAACTGAAAAGGAGCAAAAGTGAATTGAGAAGTACAACTCTTCAAAAAAGATTGAATAGTTTGTCACTGATGTCCATTGAAAAGCGAGTTGCTTAAAGAAATAGACTTTCAAGATGTCATTCGTGATTTTGCCACTCAAAAGTCTAGGAAAGTACCACTTCAATCGGTATAGATGTTTAAAGTAGGTATGTTTGCATTTGTTTGTAAATTTTCAAAAATAAATTATACATTAATGTGGTTGGTTCCTATTAATATCGATTCTAAATTTCTCTCGAAAGGGCCCCATGCATCCCAGTGTCCAGGGCCCCCACCTGGCTTAAGACGGCCCTGCCCTCGTTATTAGACATGGTAAATTGATTCCCGAAGAATTAAAAAAAATCCCATATGTTGCGAACTTTATGCCGGTGATATAGTGCCATATAGTGTAAACGCACATTTGAATAATATAAATACTCCTATAATAAAAATCATACCTGCATATGTATGTATACAAAATTTCGTTCAACCAAAAGTTGCTCCCAAAATGTCAAGATAACAAGATTGTCTTCTTTTTTTATTCATGTACTTGATTTCCTCGGTTATCCATATCAAGTAAGGCGTGGTTCTTTTTACGAACAATGTAGTTAGCAATGAAATTTATTATGCCGAAGCATTGGTGAATATTAAGTATCATTATCGAGAATTGTCGAATTCAAGCATTTTAAAGATTCCGTAAGTTGCATGGTGAACTAGTTTTAATCAGGAAATTCACCATTTATAAAATCTAATTTTAGAATATGAGAAAATCGCATTCGGTATTGCTCTAATTTAATTAATTCAATTAAATACGAAACCTACGACCAAGGTGTCCTTTGCTTCTAAACAAGTTTATATTTTGTTATTGTTACATAATATTTATATTTGCGTATTGTATAAAATCAAGTTACTAACTCTTCTGACAGTTGTTACAAAATACAATTCTTTCCGGCTTTTCAAAAGTTTTTCAGCATCATATATACGACTGTATTTTTAATAACGTTCGCTGCTATATTTCACCTTTTCAACATGGTTTTTTTTTGCGGGACGGTCTACTGTTACCAACCTTATCAGTTTTCTACAGTATGTCTGTCAGATTGTTGATGACCAGGTCGATACAATTTACACCGACTTCTCCCGGGTATTTGATCGGGTAGACCACAGAATATTGCCGAATAAATTATATTCCTTTAGCTTCGCTCCTTGCCTTCTGCAACTCATGGCATCATATTTGTCAGATCTCGTAAACTACGTCTTGTATAATGGTTTTAAGTTCAATGAGTTTTTACCCACTTCTGGTGATCAAATCAGGATCAAATCGAAGACTTTTATTATTCATATTGTTTACAAATGATTTAATAACCTTTCTTCCATGCTGCGCCCTGGGTTATGCCGATGACCCTAAAGTATTCACCAGTATTGACAACGATCATGATGTTTCACTATTGTAAAGAAGTTTTCAAGTCATGGTGGATTGGTCTAATGAGAATAATTTATCTTTAAATATCAATAAGCGTTTTGTAATGTCCTTTGCTCGTAAAACCAGACCATTTTGCTCTCATTAAAGATCTGGGCGTTACTTTTGATACTCATCTAACGTTCAATCTTCACGTGCAAAACATCTGTAATTCTGCTTCTAGGACACTGGTATTTATTATTCGATCTTGTAAAGCTTTTAGCAACCCAGATGTCATTAAAATATTAAATTTTGCTTTTGTAGTAAGTAGGTTGGAATACGCATCCGTTGTGTGGTATCCCTTTTACAACACACAAAGGTCTCAAGTTGAAAGGGTTCAGCGTCGTTTCTTGAAATACCTGACCTAGAAAATCACCAGGAGTTACCCTGATTGGACAGTCGAGTATAATGCGTTATTGGAGACGCATGATTTACAGTCCATGCAACAACGTAGATCCATACATAGCGTAAGGTTTTTGTATAAAATTATTCGTAATCTCATTGACTGTCCGGACGTATTATGAAAGGTACATTTCCATGTGCCAAGATTATCGGCACCCACATTTGCATGTGATACTCCTCGCATGAACTTAGTACTAAGAGCACCGTTAGCTCATATGGTGCAGAACGCGAACGAAATCTATCGTGGCATCTTTATCGGGAGTGAATATTAATATTATTATCAGGGTTAATTGTTTTGTTATGTAATTGCAATTTAGTTATAATATGCCCAACTGTGTAATTAATGTATGCATTTGTCTGTATTTCTGTACTTAAGCGTGAACTGCTAGTTACTTTTCAACATAATCGCCTCCAATGTTAAGGCACTTATCCCAGCGAGGCACAAGCTTCTGTAAACCCTCTTCGTAAAAGATGCGATCCAAATTTGTAAAATACTGCTGTACACCCTCTTGAACTTCGTCGCCGTCTTCAAACCTTCTACCCGACTGAGCTTTCAACGGTCCAAATAAATGAAAATCAGAAGGAGCCAAGTCTAAACTATGGGGCGGATGGACAATAACTTCCCAATTGTGTTTCCGAAGCCAGGCCTTCGTCTGATTTGAGGTGTGCGGTCTTGCATTGTCATACAACAACTTGATTTCTTTCGCCAACCTTCCTCTCTTTTTCTGCCGAATGCCTTCGCGTAGTTTTTCGAGAATTTGACAATAAATATCGGTGTTGATTGCCGCTTTCGGTGATAAAAACTCTATGAGCAAGATGCCTTGCATATCCCAGAACACAGTTGCCATTTTCCTTTTGCAGACCGCTGAATTTTGAATTTTTTCGATGATTGTGAACTCGTATGCTTCCATGTCATCGAGACTTGGAACTCTAGAAATCCGTTTTCCTGACGATAACGCGATAAAAGCACCATTGTCGCCGCCAATAGTTGTATTTTGTGTTGGTCGGTCAATAGTTTTAGTACCCATCTCGCGGACACTTTTCGATAGCCCAATTCAGTTACGATTTCACTAACAGAGATTTTTGGAATGCCTGTCAGTAGAGCAATTTCCCGCATTTTCAACCGACGATCTTTTTGAATCGTGAAGCGTATCGACCTTTAATTCTCATCCGTTTCTGTTGATTTTTTTCGCACGCCTATGGGATCATCGTTTAGAGCTGTGCGTCCACTTTTGAACTGTTTACACCAAACACTAACTTGTTTCCGACTCATAACGCCTTCTCCGTAAGTCTTCAGTATTTTTTTATGGATTTCGGTAATGTTTCATTTTTTTGCATGCAAAAAACCAATGACCGCTCGCACTTCAAACTTGTAGTTTGTTTCGATTGGAACTGACATTGTGCGGCTGTCACTGCACACGTTTAACTAAACCTAAGGCAATGACAATAGCCACCTATGCAGCACATATTGCCATCTAAACTGCATGCAAGTTTAAATCTGATCGGAGCGACGTAGCCGGTGTGTCTCATAAACGTACCTTAGTAACCGGCCATCCCTCGTATCAAATAGAAAAGTCGTCTAATGAAAATTACTTTTATTAAAACTTAAAATCTACATATTTTGTACATAGGTAGACTGGTAAATCATAACAAACGAACATCCAAATATAAAAAATTGTACAGTAAATAAAAGTATCTTGGTATGTATATTGCATTCACTCATTCAATAAAATTAAACACTTAAATAAACAATATAAATATAAAACTTTATATCCGTTGAGATTCCTAAAAAAACATAATTGCCAGAATTAATGGAGTACACTGAGTAACAGCCAAAATTTCCGTGAACAAATCACAGTCTAACCAGACTCAAGATGTATGGTTAACTAACGTAATAATCATGCCTACATTGGACATTTTGGTTATCCCTCAATGTACAATACGAGAATTACAATTTTCGCGACTTACAAATTAAGGCACGAAATATTTAGATATACAAAGGCACTGTCACAACAGCTAATACGTGATTGTATCTAAAGCCCAAATTAAACGATTCATGAGTATAACAAATTGAAGTTCTAAACAATTTTTGTTGAGACGGAATGTTAAAATTAATGTAAATTAAATCATTTTCGATCAGTTCCACCTATGAGTAACTCGAAATGTACTGAACCCATCCTTTCCGCTCTGCTGTGTTTGATATTTTTCGCCCAAGCCTTACATTCGATATTTATGACAATCCCCTCTGCAAAAAAAGTTGAAAAATTCATGAAAAATCTGGTCTTGTTCTACTTGTCGATAAAATAAAAAGAAATACAAACGTTTGGGTTGCGCGAAATGGACGGCGATTAGTGGGCTTAGATATCCTTCGGTGTTCACGTAAGGATAGTAATATCCTGGAAAGCCTTGGATGTTGGGATAATATCGAACAGGACCTAAATATTCCTCATCCGTCGGGGTTTCACCTTCGCAAGTGACCCACACTGATCGCCTTCGCTGAAAATATAGATATTGCAATAGTAAAAAAAAGATTGAAGCCATACTATTTGATTTTGCTTTAGGCGAAGTTTAAAAGACTTATTTTCATAAGAAATTTAAAAGAGGCATCAAAGAAGCTAGAAAATGCGGTATTGCCCGGTTCAAAACAATGACTATGTCTTGTAAATCAAAAAAGATTTGTACAAATATCCGGCACGTACGTTCAAAAATAGTATATAAATATATTTAAAAATATATAAATATACTCCTGGGATCACACAACACGTCTGATTGCATAATGTCTGGAAATATGCAATCAGACGTGTTGTGTAATACCAGGAGTATATTTATATATTTTTAAATATATTTAAGTACTATTTTTGAACGTACATGCCGGATGTTGGCAGAAATCTTTTTTGATTCACATTTTCGATAACGCGATTAATGTGAGATGCTGTAATTACCTATTATTAATACCAGGTACTGAAGTAATGCACAAGATCTTCGCATTACAAACACCATTGCACGATGTTACAGTCGGTTCAGGTTGTAAACTTAAGATACAAACTTGTCCAACGTAACCATCACTATTGCAAACCCACACATCACGTCCGTTATCCCCTATGGTCGGTGCTGCGCAAGTAAATTGTAACCCGGCTCTAGTTTTTCTTATCGGAACTGCCGTAACCAACTCCGGACATGGTCTTTTGTCACCGGATATTGCTGCGAATTAAGAATAATGAAGAAAGAATCAGTTTATCAAGGTGGTAAAACCAATTGGGGACATACCTAATTTGTGTTTCACTTCGTTGAACGTTTCCTCCCACGATGCGCGTTTATCTGGCTTCAGAAACATTACCGATATGTTTTGTAAACCGTTCCTGTAAGTATTAAACCTAAAATATTCAATTAAGTTTGAATATATTGTTCAATACTTACGTGGTGTTCAACGTCAGATCCAAACAAGATAGCTGGGAATCGCTATTTTGCTGTTCGACTAACTGCTTGTTTAAATTAGTCAACATTTCCTTGACTACCTCGTCCAACTGGCTGTGGGGACAATGTAGGGACCAGGACATGTCGTTAATTTGATTTAACACCGCTATGTCCTCAGTCAAATTCTCGATCTCCACCATCATCTGCCTCAAATTTTCATCTTTCGCCCTGACAATTTCCAAATCTTGCAGTGGCACTTTCATTAGCAATTTATATTTATTCGCCTCCAAACTACTGGTTACAGTCCCCTGTCCCACTGTCAGAGGTCTTTTTATCGTACCGCTCCGCCTTTTGATACTAGTAACCAACAGGAGATCAGAAAATAGGAATAGCGCCCTTTCCTTCCGTGTTCCGCCCCCGGCGGCCATATTAACAAGATCGTGCCGTAAATATTGTCTGTCATTCGAAACTAGTTCCATCAACCCGTCGATTAGCCCTTCAATCTCTCTCAATTGCTCCAATTCGACGGCTTCGCGTTCCGTGCAGTTGATTTTCAATAATTGTTCGTGTATTTCCCTTTGGGCGCTTAATAACAAAGTGTGATCGGGATGAGATAGATCTGTATGCTTCAATAGCCTTTGTAACAGCAATTCGTATTTTGGGAATTTTTGTATGGGTTTTATTAAGAGGGAATCTAAAGCTAATTTTCCTTTATGCTCCCGCGCCATTGCCTAAAATTAAAACATTTCACGTAAAAAAAAATTTTACTTTAAACTTTAAAGAGAAACATTTCTAAATTATTTTACCTCCAAAAATCGTGCAAAAGCAGGTTTGGACTGTTGAGCATTTTTTATGATATCCCTAGCACGTTTCCAGTTGTTCACATAATTGGTGTAAGTTTCTATGACCTCGGGTTTGGAAAACTGTAACAAATCGGCGTTTTGTACTGACAGTTTTCGCGTGCACTATACATTAAATTCTGAAGCGTTTATTTCTTTTATTTGAGAGTTTACACATTGAGGGCTATATAAGTTATAATATAAGCGAATGAACGATTTTTTGTCGAAAATCTCGTTGTAATGATAATAAATACCTACAGTTTTGAACACAAAAAAGATTCTTTAGTTTATTAATAAATATATACACATTCTGGTCATTATTGGAATAAAGAAAGCAAACGATTGTTGGCTGTTTATTGCCAAGGGGTTAGTTTTAGAGCACTCAACACAAAGAGTGCTGTGAGATGTAATATGTTTTTAATAAAAAAAATGAGATTATAATTTTATAAGCTCTTGAAAATCTTGTAAATATAAACAAAAAAGCGATTGTAACCTAACAAATTCTGTAACTGTCATTGACACATGAGAAAATAAATTGCCAATTTATGCTTAATGGCAATTAAAGCGGTCCGTATGTCCAAGGTATTAAAACATAGGCACCAAAGTACTAATTGATATCCAAAACACACTACATGTGGTTATATATGTATATGGTGTATGTATAAATAAAACTGCTTACCATATCCAGGAAGACATCGCCCAGTTTCTGTTTGATATCCCAGTGTTCTAATCTCTTTTTGAGCTCCTCTAAGAACACTTGGTGGTGATTTAAAAGGGAAGGTACCTGTAATGTGATTTCTCCCACTTAGTTGATAAAGTATGTAATGGAAATGAAGATATATTATTATTATTACCTGAAAAAAAATTTCGTCCACTAAGGCCGTGTCCAGCAAGCCTGCGTTTTCGGGGTTCTTCAGCGGCTCTAAATATTTCTAAAGATTTAATTTGGTTAGATAAAACAAGATATCTTAAAAATAATTGAAATTATACCGTTACTAAAATTTGCAGGGATTCAACGTAACTCCTCTCTGTGTCGTATAATTCCACAACCACGTGGGTCCTGGTATCCTATACCAACGGCAATGGAAGAGAAAAAAATGTAAATAGAATAAGAAGGTAAACAATAAACAGTGGAGCAGGGATTTTCTAGTGGGTTTTTATTTTTACCGGAGAAGACAAAGTGTCTGGCAGAATTTGCGTCTGTTCCTGGACCGTTTCATCCTCACTGTCGTCGCAAGTGGAGCAGCCTTCTAGTTTCAAGCGCAAATCGCGCCTAGAGTTACTCGCACTCATTTGTACATCACGTTCTAACCCTGCCACACCTTATAATTATGCGACCGGAGAGTGTATCCACAACACACGGGCCGAATGATCGAACATTGTTGCGCCGACGCCTTGCGTCCCGACGCTATACAAACCGTTACTAGGCGATAGCACCTTTTCCACAGACGTGCGCCAAAACAATAGCATCGGAGAACATGTGCGCAAGTTTACATGAATACACACACACAGCGGAACGGATCGACGTAAATCGCTCGCGGAAACAAAAGATAATCGGCCTGTTTTCGTTTTGATTTTCAATGGGACCGGCGAATCTGTTTCCTAGTGCGTTTTTTTTTCCTTTGTTATCGTTATCGTTGTTAAACTTGGTATTATTTTGTGTAATCAATGCCTTTGTTAAAACACGAGAAGAATCAAAATATTGTAATTTAATGACAGCTGTCATTATCTCTTTTTCTGTTTATTTATTTGTGTGAGAGAAAAATCCATATTTGAGCAAAAAAAAAAATCCTAAATCATTAATGACAGAATCGTGACCAGCCTAATTTTGCAATTGTAAAAAAGTCATAATTTTGAAACAAACTGTATTTACAATAATAAATTTTGTCATAATGCCGTAAATTGGTAGAAAAAGGCCAGAACGGTCGATTAACTGTTGTTTTGCAAAGGGATGTTTTCAAGTTTAGAACGGACGATATTAATACAGACTTGTTTTCATGACATTTCAGGGACGTGTGTCATCTGTACGGTGCACACAGGAAAGCGTTTGGTGTTGTTGGTTGGTATACTCCTTTCAGTTCAGATGAAAATGTTATCAACTTATTTTTTTATTAATGCGAACACTATATATTTAAACATTTTGTGATGTAGCTGTTATAAAAAAAAAGTATACAATCCGGTTTGATTCTGAACACATCAAATGCCAGTCTAGAAACAAAATTGCCCAGAAACTCTCAGACATGATTCAATAGTATCATAAAATTGATTTCTCTTTAGTTATTTTTGTTGATAATAAATTACTTATTATTTATTAAACTACATAATTCTCTTTTTATTCTGCATCCAAAAATATACCAATACATACAGCCTGTTTAGCCTTTATCCATTTTGTATTATTTTTTGCTATGCCGGGAGTAGAATTTTTTTTATGTAATGATTAATTGCACCCTTAATTGTTGTTCGAATTGGCTTTTCTTTAACGATCCTTCCCATGGAGATCATAAACCTGGTGTTACAAGCGAGCCATCAAGTCTATTAGAATATTGGCTTGAACGTTTTCTACAAAATGTAAACACTTGAATCGAAAAACATAATCTGAGTATTTTCTCATAATTACTTTGTGTTTTCCTTTTTGCAGTTGTTCTCTCTTTTTGTGACTTGAAACTTTGTTTCTAATAAAGATTATGTTATGTTATGTTATATAATCAAATTTATGGTCTGTACAATAAAGACCCCATTATTAATGTACCGGAGCAACCGAAAATCAGGAGAAAGTCCAATCACAAGATATTCAAAAACGTTGACATAACCGAAAAAGAAAATTGTGTGTAAATGAGAAATTTATTTAAGAAAGCATATGTGAATGATTCTTTTTTTATGATTTTATATTGACACTAAATTTCCATATTTCAAGGAATTTATTTTTGATTTTCTGAATTTAAACAAGAATGCTAAAGAACCAAAGAGAAGTTTGGCAGTATTCACATTGAAAAGGTGTTTCTGGTTTGTTATAAATTATGTGAAACACTCTGTATAAGCTTAAAATTTAAAGTATACGTTATCGTCCTCGACTATTGAGGATTATTTTCGAAACTTTCACCAACGTACATACGGTGTTATAGTAACTAAATTTAGAACTAAATGTAGTAAGTAGTAACCCACACGTATGTACTTTAGACAGAAAATATTCAGGGTATGTACAAGTAATTCCAAAACTATTTGACCAATTTATTTTTATTTAAAATTTAAACCCGTAAATATTTACATATGGCATTGTGTTTTTTAAAATTTTTTTATTGAATTCTGTATTTCTCCCTAGCATATTAAATGCACGCTTGATCAAGTATGTAATTATCGTAGCGTATGCGACCGAGAAATACAAATAAATTATTACATAAAGTTTTAATAACAGCTTATTACGGTGTTAACTGCATTAATTATTAGTCTGCGACGAATCAAGGCGCCAATGTGCAAAAACAATATCAGCTGGATCAGCAAGACTTCGCTCAGTCTCTTGGAATGCAATCGACTTTCATTCTGAAATATATTTGTAGCTTTCCAGATATTAAACAACCATATGCCGAGGAAATGATTATAAATGCCACGGATACAAATTATATTTATCTATTTAACCATTGCTTGCATCGTATATTAAGAAAAAATGCTGTCCAAAAAGAAAATATATCAGGTTTAAAATGCAAGAAATTCCTATGGGAGTTAAATTAACACACATCAACATCGCTTACTGCATACAGCTATAAAGGAATGTGATTTTAAAAGAAATGTAAATAAAATGTTTACCAAAAGAAAACATTATTTGGAGGCCGACTTGTAGAACTTTGTTTGTTTATGAAGGAGGTCTATAAACATTAATAACCCCGATTGAAAAAAGGGAAAATAAAAATAAAACATGTGCTTTAAAACTGCTTTTTCCAACTTACATTGTTCTTTTGGAGTCCCCCTTCCAGTATGATTTGTTCGGAACTTCCACGCGACAAATGGTCCAATTCGCTCGCGGTAGCATCTCCAGACGAGAAACCTTCCAATTTCGATGGACTAGAAGTAGTTCTCTGATGATTAATCACTAACTTTTGCTCCGGTTCACTTATAATAATACCACTATTGTCAGCGCTAGTTTTCCTTTTACTAGTCGGTTGTACAAACGATTTGTTTTGAACTGGTAACGTACTTAATCTGTTCTTAATTTGAGAGTCATCGATCGATTGGCTCTGGCTAATCTTAGACCTATTGTTATATTTAGGGCACTCGTTTGAAGACCTTGGGGATAACGATAAAGTACTAGAGACGTCCGCCTTGAGATCATCCAAGAATTTCAGGTCGTTATACTGATTTTTGCGCCCGGTCTCCGGTTTTTTCATCTCCGCTTCCAACATCTGCCCGTATGGACCACGCAAGGGTCTTTTGGAATATCTACGGGTGATGTGGTCTACACTTATTCGACTTTCGGTATCGGAAACGTCAGAGGGAACATTAAATTTATCAGATCTCCTATCGAGTTGATCAGATTCACTTTCTGATAAGGAATTCACGCGCAACAAAGTCTTTCTCATGTCTGATTTGTCTTGATCTTGCACATTAGGCCACTCTAATACCTGATTTTGATTATCCTCCGGGCTCGTCGGTCCTGTATTAGAGTCATCTTGGTGCATCGTAATGTCACTGTTTATCTGGAGTTGGGGCACTATTTCTGGCGACGATCTGGCTTCGAGGAAATTGCAATCTTGCAGCTGGTTGATGATGAGGCTATCGTCGATGTCCCCATCGTCTGGCCACTGGGATATGTACATGCCCTTCCGTCGACGCGATTTATCCCGCTTCTTCTCTTGGGCTTTTAATTTTTCCGATTCTTCAGGGGTCGGAGGGATTTCTTCGTGCTTCTCTTCATCATTCTCTTCGGGGGTTTCGTCGTAGATGTTGCTCAAGTCTACCTGCGGTTTGGGGTTAGTTTTGGTTCGGGGTAGGCTGGCGCAATCTGTCGAGTGGGACGTGGAATTGTGCGGCGTAGTCTGCGGTCTTCTTCTAACATATTTGTTATCGTCGGCGGAATAGTCCACTTGCGAGAAGGAAGCGCTGCGCGTTGGTAAACTGCAGGTGGACGTCTCCTGGGTCGGCTGAGGCTGTGTTGTTTTGTTGAGCACGTGCCTGTTACGAGGGGGAGGCACCGGTCCCCTCTTCAATCGGTCGGTTATCTCGCGTAGACGCTGCTCATTATCCTTTTTATCTCTCGTCTTGCTATTAGTACCGCGGTTGCCGCCGAAGCGGAACCTAGGGAGGCGATCCAGGGTTGTACCTGTCTCCTCCGTTTCTGTTCTGCAATCGCACAAGCGGGTGTGCCGTCTCAGATGGTTTTTCAACAGAGACCTGGTGGAATACAACACTTGGTCGCACACTATAGCCCGTTCGGACAATTCTGACGTAGCATCCTCGGCCATCCTCACTCTATTTACGCATCTAAATATACCGCGACTATTAATATGCGACGTACCGAGGAGTGGATGCTGGGAGACGGGATCGGGGCCAGGGGCAAATTGCCAGCAGCATTGGGAACGGTACCTCGGTCCAGCGCCCGGAGGTGGAGGCGATACGGCACCCAATCTTATACCGTAACGTACCGAGCCGACTGTTACGTACCTTAAAGGAGAGAAGAACACAAGAAGAAAGTGTTTTTATTGTTTTTTTTTTGTTTTCAAACGCGTGCTTCTTAACCTCTAATAGAATGTGTGGTGGTGCGGTGCGTGACTTACTTTTTCGATAGGACCCGTGTTGTCTTTTGTGCGTCGCCTATTTCTCCGTCCCAGCTCAGGCAGGCCGTGCAATCTCCACATCGTTTCGTACACTCTTCGTGCCACCTGGACATGTCGCGAGTCAAGTTACTTCACCACCATCGCCACCTGTCATGTTATTCGCGTTATTTGCGTGCGACGATCGCCACTACGGGATTAAGCAACAATATGGTACGCGACCACGACGAACTATGGTCACCCATAACAACTGGGGAACAGGTAAAACCGACAACAACCCATCCGATTGGTCACTACAACCAACCGCATGTGACACTGTAGTATGCACATACATATACAGTCCGTCCGGGCGGTTTATATCCCCCACCGTACACCGTACCTTTTAACTCAATCAACACGAACTACTGGAGAACTGGACCCTCTACTGCCTCTACTCACAAATCAGACAATCACCACATACAGTCCCTCATAAAAAATTTCGCACTCATTTAAATAGCATCAAAATAGACATTCAATGTTAGAAAAAAAGACAATACATATTTTACATCACAAAACACGACGATTATTTTTAACGCGGAAACATCTGATGTGAAGTCCTATATTAATTTGATTGAAATTTAGATGACCTGTAGACAGGCTCTAGTTCTAGTTGGGCGAATGGCAATATTATAAAGTAAATATCAGTATTATGAAAAATACAAGTGCAATAATGTATCCAAACTTAAATTAATAATTAACAAAAATATTTAAAAACTTACAAGAGTCTAATTTTTCTCTTATTGTGGCAGTTCAATTTATAAATGGCTACGATTTTAGGAATACATTTATTTCGATTTCAATTGATTGAACATCATAAAATATAAAGGTAAAATTAATATTATTTAACAACCCGTTTGTTTGGGGAGATAGATTATTTTTGGGAATGTATTCATTTAATTAAGCCAAACAAGTATACATTCTAGAATTCCATCTTGTGTCACTAACCGTTTTAACTCAATTGGTTTATATACTGGGTATACTTGTTGTATAGTGCTGAATGTACTGTATGTACACTGTTGGTCCAGAAATAAATATTCCAAACCACTAATGAAAATGTTACACTCTTTTAATTTCTTTACAAACATCTACTACGAAATTCAAAACGTGATTAAAGCGATGAACATGGGGAACATTTTCTTTAAATAATGCTTACACTTCCTTAATGTTGACATATGAGTTACACAACACTAAAATGAATACAAATTGTACGTATTATACTCGGGATTTTACAGTAAATACTCCCTGACTTTTATCAGGAGAACGATTTTTCAATCGGTCAATTGAAAAATCGTTTATGCTACTCTATACATCATTCACTTTAAGAAAATAGCGTTGGGCAAGATAGGCTTATATTTTGGACGTTTGCTATTGGCTGATACGTAAGGCACAATTACACAAGACGAAAAAAGCTGTCTGTGCATACGAAATTTATGTTGGATATAATGAAATGGTGAAGTGCAGATGAGTAGATGAGAATTGTTTTACCCTTTTTAAAATCAAACTGTGTTATTGTAATGGATAATGTTAAGCGGTAATCGAGGAATTTTGGAGGAACGTAGAGACCGAACCAGAGGGTATATATTTTTATTAATTGGCTTGTTTCAGGAAAAATTTATTGCCACTAATACTGGATCATCATGCGAAATGTGATCTCTAAATGATGCTTCTGCATTATCAATATAAAAACAAAAGATATTCGAAATAATTTAAGAACAATTTTAATTTATGAAAATGATATTTTAAAATCTGCGAAATCCATCGTAACGCTGTTTGTTTGAATTCAAATTTCCTTGACTAAAATCGTTGAGTTAAAATCGAAGGATGACACTTTTTCAAAATAATACATCTTAACCAAATGGCGGGAAAAAAATTAAATCACACTGAGATTTAACGCCTCTTCAACGGGCCTAGATTTGATAAAGTATATTTTGTCAAGATGCGAACATTGCATAAATATAAACCGCAGTTCAAAGGACTTCAATCGCCGATTTCTACCAATTCCTTTAAAGTGATCGCTTTCTAAAAATTACCAAACACTTCATCAAGATCGAAGTGACGTAACATATCGAAAGAAAACGAAATGTGTTTTGGTAGGGGCTAAACTTAAGCTACTTTTAACTCATTCTACATTTTAAATAGGTTTATTGTAATATAATATGAACACAGATGATATTCTTGCCTTATACATGGACGTACAATTGGTACAGAAGTTCACCGAAGTTATATCTTTCGTTTGTCAACCAATACTACACCCGTTTGAAGAAAGAAAATTTATCCTCCCACAGTTTCTGTTATTTATTTCGAAAACGCGGCGACAAATCTACGTATGTTAATAATTAATGATAATTGTTCAATTGGCAAACAAAAACCCAATTACATGACTAAATTTAGAGGTAATTACTATTGATCCGTGGTCTTTTGAGTCCCAGTACACATTGCTCAAACCGCTCGTGATACCCCTAGAATTATTTGATGGAATATTATCTGTATCGTTCGGCTATACAGTGCGATCATTTTTAGTAGTCATTGCCGCTCTCGTAATAGTATGACAGGTTTTAGAACGTGCCGCTCATATCTTTAGAGGTTAAAATTATAACTGGGCCATCTGGTCATTTAATTAGCGTTTCGTTTTACTTTATTGAATCAATTGAAAACATACTCCTAAATTTAATTTTATGAAATAATAAATAACTAAAATAGAAATGTGTGTGTATTAAATGTTCAAAATATGAAAATGCGTTAGCAGAGGTCATATCTGTTCTTCTTTCATATTTTCAAACACCTTTATTAATTAAACGCACTGTTCGGATTACTCCTCCCGCACAAAATATTTTGTGCGGGAGGAGTAATCCGAACAGTGGATTTATTGTGTTGCCCCACAGTCCTTGCAATCCTTTATTAATCGCCCTTCTGTAATTTCGGCTGGCGAAATGGCATTTTTCAATTCATCTAATGCATGTAACCGGTTCCAATAAATTTTAGTTTTTAAATATAAAATAAAAAGGCGACCACATTTAGTTAAATTCTTTCAGCATAAATATTTCCTTGCCGTATTTCGAATATCCAGTAATTGATATAGTCTTAGAAAACAAAACAAAAATGAGGAATTTTGGAAAAATACAATTTTTAAGCGGGTAACAGACGACTATGACGAATTTGACATTAGATTTACAAGATATCTAGTCAATTCTCTAACCGCTAACTTCACTCTGAAGAAAGGAAACAAATATTGATATCGGATTTGTGGATGACAATCAAGAACTAAATTGATCTCACTGTATTAGTTCGAGAACGTCTCACTAAACCCCTTCTACACTAAGACGTTGCACCTGCTTCGGAAACAATTGTCCGTTCTTGGCCCAATATAGCCGGACATTAGTAATAATGGAGAGAGAAATGAATTCAGCCTTCGGTACAGACTTATCTTTAGCTACATAGTTAAATTGATTCGGTTGGTAAGTAAGAATTAAATAAAATCTAATTATTAAATCAATATTTATTAGACTTATGACAGTATAAATCAGTGTTATTTAGAATTTCTCGAACATAACGTCAGCAATAATAATTATAATGATAATTAAATTTATAGTCAACAATCTGCTTAAATATTTTTGTTCATAACAATTCGTCATCTCAAGAAGATCTATTATGTTTATATACATTATTAGCTTATATTTATAAATTTTAATCAATAATAATTAAATACAAAGAAATATATTTTAATATGTAATTTATATTTATAATATGAGCCATCTAGATGTACATAAACCCGGGTAGAGCTCAAAAATTTAAAAATTCGTCAAATATCCCACAATATTTATGATTGTTACTGAATTATATCGAAAAATTTTCCAAAGAAAACTTGATTTGGGGGGTTTCGAAAAATAGAAGGCTCATATATTAACCAACATGCGTTATCATAATATTTAATCTCGGCCAAATAAAGAAGATATAGTATCCAATAGTTGCACAGGCAATCACAGCTATATTTACTAAACAATTCTTCATATTATAATTACCCTTTTATACGCTGAATATACCAAGGAACAAAGTAAATTATATCTGGACGGGTATTCAGAAATGTTTCGCTATGTAAAATCTGAAAATATCGACATCTTGTATAAACCATAAATCAAATTCATCACCGTGCATTAAAAAATATTTCTCTCAAGTGTGATGTTATTTCGGCTATTTTCGTTATATAAATATTTTGAACAGCGGCGACGCTTTGACCGCCATCTAGTCCAAATATCCGCAACTATGTGAAATAACGCGGAGAATCCAAAAATTAATGGAGCAGGAATATTTTAAAGAATCTTATTTATACGTGTGGATATTTCATTAAGAAAATATTTCTATAGATGCATCTATATATATATACAGATTTAATATGTATAACCAATACTGAATACCATATGGAGTGAGTTCCGTAAGTAAAAAAAGAAAATTGAAACGTTTTAATATTCGATACGAACACCCATATCAGTGACGGACTATTTCATTTTTTATTATCTCGAATTTGGATTATGAAAGTTCCTAATTTAATTTTAATTTATTGGTCCTACAAAATAGAAATACATCAGTGTTATTGTTATTCCGTTTATACATGTATTATATACAGCGTGGCTAAAAATTAAGAAACAAATTCCATACATTTTCTTGAAAATTTCAAAAACCAGGTCAATTTTTGTGACAGCATAAATAGTTTGACAGATTGCAGAAGCATTTTAAGTATTTTATTGATTAATTCTTTCAGTTTGCTAGAACAGAATACGCATTACCTTGCGAATGTACGGCTTGCTTCATCTTTATCTAATACATTGATACGCCGGAGAAATACATTTCTTGTCCGACACATTAGGCCCCCTAAGCGACATTTATTTGTTATTAGGAGAAATAATTTTAAAAAGACTTAATAAAGGCGTGTACATTGAACACTTGGTGAAAAAAAATTCCCCATAGTGGGCCAAGCAAACGACAGACTCTAATATATTGTGAATATCCTAAGATTGAAGAAGATACATTTGGTTTTTGCATGAACGCAACAGATATGCTCCTATTTCTGAAGAAATAATTTTTACCAACAAATCATCAAAAACGATGATATCAAAGCTAGTGGTTATAAATAAATTAAAAATTGAAGTGCTAAATCTTGGACCAATGCATATAATGCAGATGAAAGTGGTTTATTTTGGAGGATTTTTCCCGAAAAAACATTTGTTCATAGAGCTGAAAAAAAGTGCACCTGGACGTAAAGTCGCTAAAGATCGGATCGCATACAACAAACTGCAGTTATTGGTAATTGGTAAAGCTAAACATCCAAGAACATTTTGAAAACTCAAATCTTCCGGTCATATATAGAATTATAAAAACCAAAGTCGAACGTGGATAACACTGGATTTTTAAATAAAATTTACCACATAGAGCCTACCTAATATTATATAATGCTCTCGGTCGCCCAAATGCTGACTAATTAAAATCAGAAGATGGATAATCTTCTTACCGCCACTTTGTGGCCAAAATCTCACTCAGTGAAATTATGTTACAGAAAAAGCCTCTTATATAGTGTGGGAAAATATACCTGCCAAAACAATTTCTTCCCGAACAAAATTATGGCGCAAAATTATCAGCTTCAAGTGATATGGTCACAGTCAAAACAGTTGAAAGTGCAGATTGGATCCTAAATTCTGATGTCCAGGAATCAGTAGCAGATTTTTGTCAAAACGAACCATTAGAACCAACAAGTGCAGACATAAATTCTTGTCTGCTTGAAAGTGAACAAGAGAATTTCCAATTTATGACAGATGACGAAATAGTAAACGATGCAGTTACAACATGACAGTGACGAGAAGGAACTTGAGCTGAATACCCTACCAGAGCGTCCCACATCTGTCGGAGTAGCAAGATTTGTATTTTGTATCCTTTTGTATTGTATTTTCATAATTGTGTTATTTAAAAAAATATATCCTTACATAAGTCGTTCAAATATTTTGGAAACAAAATGAGACATCAAAATATCGATCGTAATGTAGGAGTTGGCATTTAGAAACAAAGAGGACGTCATCACATTTACACGAATCGTCTTGCATTTTCAACTGAAAATAAAAACTGTTTTCTTTTGGAATTTCCCTAGAAATCAATTTCATGGAATTTATTCCTTTTACTCGCACTGCATAATATATAAGTATGAAACCGTTTTCTTTTTCTTTTAACTTATTGATTTATGGTTCTCCTATTCTTGTTGTTAAGTTATCGTACATAACAAAGCGTTATTACAAATATAAGCGCTAAATATTCATTATTTTTAGATAGATTTCAAGATTTATTTTTTATTTTATACTGAAGCTTGTAAATATGTAGTCTTTGTTGTAGATAAATAAAATTACCTAATCTAATTATTCTTATTATTATTATTACATTGTGCAATATATGTATTTTGAAAGAATTAATTTTAACTATCGATCAATAATAACAATATCAAAAGCCTTATATAATTTTACTTTAAGAATATCATTAAATAAAAAGCAAAAGAGAACCCAATATTTTTGTACAACATTTATCAAATTGTTAGTTATCACCTTGTTTATCTATTTATTTATTTATATTTTGTTTATATATTTATATTCCCGTAGCTACTTTATATCACAATTATATTGCAAAATTAACTCATATTTTAAAGAATTTCTATTGGAGATTAAGATTCACAAGGGAATTAACATTATTTCTCTTTTATTTTTCATTTTATTTATCTAGGCACCAAGTTTTCCGCGACTAAACCTTCCAAAACAAGATTCTTAATTCCAAATTATTTTTCATTTTTACACGAACACTGGATATCATACAAATTTTTTCTGGTGCACATCGAAGCTGACATTTTTGATTACAAATTTTTTATTTTGGAAAAGAGAATTTTCTTTTGCTACAAAAATCTTAAGGAATATCATCTTGTCCGAAAGGTGTGCAAACTTTTAAAGAAGAAATTTAAAGTTAATGGCAGCTGTATACCATATCAATGAAAGTTCTAGTTTTACGTCAAAGTAAAGATATGTCATGAATGTTTCGTTTTAATTGAAACGAGTTTGTGTAAATAACAGTAAAATTTAAAAAGAAATATTCATCACAAAGTAGACTAGTGTGTAGTATGTCCATGATAGTTCCGATGTTACATCTGAGTGTATTTGTATTATTTCAAATATGAATATCTAAAACATTAAGCTCCTCAATTAGGTGACCGTTTAAATGTCTATTCTAATGAAATTATTCTTTTTGGGACAGTTATTCAGTAGTTTTGAATATCTTATCCGTCCGTTCGAACAGCGGACATGAAAAAACTGTGCGCGAACGGATTACAAACGTTCGTTGTTCAGAGTTAAGAAAACCCTTTATTTAATATTCTTTGGTTCCTTCAAAAGAGTTATTAAGATTTTAGAAGCGTTTTTATTGTGGATTCTGCTATAAATATAAATCATTTTTCATCTCCATACAATCATATTATTTTTAATTTCATAAAGTATTATTATTACGTTATTATAGTCCTTGTCAATAAGCAATGTAATTAAATTGTTGCATCTATCGTTTCTCTGTTCTAATGGGTGGGTTGTGTGCTTGAAACTACTGGCTATGTGTAACATGGGCTAGCTATAGGGGACTCGCTCTTACTATATATAGATAGGTTTGCATATAATAGGTTGTATAAAGTCACATTATTCTTGGGCCAGAAATGGAATAAAATGTAGGATATTTAAAATATGTAAGTTTGCGTACCTTTGGGACACTATACATTCGAAAATATATTTAAATTATACAGCCTTGGATCGACCAAAATTTTTAAGTACCATTTTTTTTACAAAATGAGGAAGAACTGTAATCAAAAATCCAATCAACGATGAGACAGTGTATGCAGTATACCAATAAGCCGTATTTGTTACGTTACTTCACAATCCTCGCAACCTATTTATAGTCCGTACAATATAATCAAATATTTCTAATATAAATAATTTGCTATATCGAAAAATAATATTTTGTTACAATAGTTATAAACAGCAATAACTATTAGGAACTGATTTTTAAATATATCCTAAAATATACAGTATGGAAGGGGAGGAATATCTCTTTAGAGGATAGAAAAATAATTATAAATCTGTTCACCCTTCCAATGAAATTATTAAAACGAAAAATATTTCCGTCGGGTCGATATCTGTGAAATGCAGTAAAAGAAAGAAATCATTACGTAAGCCCCACACCTAGCCCTCTCCCACCCAACCTTGTTCCCTTATAAATTCCTAACACATAATCCGAAATGTAGCCATTCGCTTTATGATAGCCGAGAAATACGTTTCCGATGTTACACGTAACATGAATTCGTCCCGCGAGGCCCAACTTGTGTACCAACCACGTATCTTTCTCATTGCATAAACGTAGTACGTGACGGATTCGAAAAAGTTCACCTCATTTTACCAGATGAATAAATAAAAAGGAAAGAGTGGCGGTTGTGGAAGGCTCAAAGGAAATTATTGCTCTTCGGTTTATTATCTGAAATTAAATTGACTTGAATTTTATAATATTAAGCTCTATTTTCTTTTTGAGCACACACACACATATAGGCTATGATAATAAAATATATTTGGAATAAATTGGACTGTTCAATGTCTTCAGTTAGTTTTATTTGGTATTTCGGATTTTTACATTCACATCTCCCTATATATTTTGTTTGCTTGTGCTGCCACTTTGCCATTAATATATTTTGGTATTTTCTGTTTTTTCTTAATGTTCAACTTGTGCGAAAACTCTTTCTATATATAAACATTAAATATTGCAGGACATCCAAAAGAAATGTCAATATGCAATGCTTACATAGGCAAATTTAAGTTTGTTATAGTTAATTGTTACTACACATTAGGTGCAATTATAAATGTTAAAGCCTTATCATATGATGTTCAAATGTTGTTTGTTTTTTTTTTTTTTTGGCTGACAATAGAGGAAAAAACCTATCGTACGTTTATAAGAATATATGTTTATAAGCGACATATTTGTTCTAAGCGTTTAAGAGTGTACAAATGAAACACTTATCATTAAGCTAAAAATTAGATGTCTGCTATTGGCCCTGCAGTTACTGAAATGCTTGTCGTAATAGTTCTCTCAATATGCCTATAAGAAAAAGAATTTTATCGCTATACTAAAGTCCCAGGTGCTTTAAGGCGGTGGTGTCTAAACTTACCCTTGGATCGAGATCGAATTAACCACACCATCTACCAGACTCTCCTTGCTCGGCTCGTCAGCCATGGCAACCTTGAAATGGTGTCCGAATCCCGCTAGATCTTCTCGAAAAGCTTCGCTGGCAGGCGTTAGTTTCTCGCTGGTGGGTTGTAATATGGTTTCCGGTAGTTTCTCGTCGCCGACACCCATGTCCTCGGCGTTCTTCTTCAATGGGGCTTTTTCCTCGTCGTGATTGTATATTTTAAAGTATGCGAACGTTAGATATATGACGGATAAGATAAAGGACGGGATAGGGATCGCCATGGCATACACCAGATTCATGTACACTTGCCACATGTCCAGGTGACTAATCACTAAACCAGGGTCCACGCGGCTGTAATAGCAAGTGAAGTTCGTACCCAGATCTTGGTAGGTCTTGTAAAAAATACTACAATTGAGCATCGGTGGATACCCGCATCCCTTCACGTTCGGAAACAGTTTCGCTCCGGTATAATACCATTCCGAACTGTCTCCCATTAGACCAGTAGGTTCTACTTCGTTCTGGTACTCTTCCTCGATCTCCTTCTTATCGAACATGTAATCGTAGTCATCCCTTAGAGCCCTCTCCTCCCTTCCGAGGAATATCATCTCCGTGGTGGAGACGGTGTAATTCTCGGTGACGTTTCTCTTGTAATTCACGCGTATCTGTGTGCATTCGTAGACCTCCTTCGTGCAGCCCTCGCGACAAGACGTCCAGGTGCAGTTGGAGGCGCCCTGGCGACTTTCCGTGTCGACTGTCACGCACAGGGCAGGATTCTCGTCGAATTCCATGAAAATCGTGGTGAAGGCGGGATCGATGACGAAAGGCACGAGGAATAAGAACGAGAACAGACTGAACGTACCCAATAGGACGAAGAACGCCGTGATGTAAAATAGGATCTTCTGTTTCCAAGTTTGTTTCGGTGGTCCTTGCTCGCCCATTTTCGCGGTGCAAGCACTGCCTCGGTCTTGGACCCCACCATCTGCATTCACAACGATCTCGCGTGCCGGCAGGCTTCGAATCAACTATCTCTCACATCGTACCCCGTGTTTTTATCAAAGATTTATGCCCGCACCACCTATTTGTTTCCCCTTTTCCAAGTGGAACGATTCGCACGTATGTTTTTACGATAAGGTGGTAAGACCGTACATTGAGGCGCTACTACTGGTTGACATAGTAGTCAGAATACTGCAGTCTACATATATAGTATCGATTTATTCTCCGACCTACGCCAGATGTCTCTCTAAGCTGTTCCAGTTCAGACGTTTGATAATAAACTGAACTTAAACCGGAAAACCTAGGCTGTGATAAATTTAATCATTAATAAATGTAAGTATCCTTATCTTGGTTTCAGCAATTATATGGTTACTTATTTTGTTTTGTGACAATATCTTTTGGTTATCAATTTTTTTGGGAAATGATGACGCGCAACCGTTGTTATTGATTTGACGGGCCGCAGTGCTGTATTGATCTCTGGCGGAGGGAGCGCTATCTATGACGCATACAGCACTGATTAAAGCCAGTAGTTGACATGCAAGAACGGCGAGAATAGTGTTTGCGAGAATGCCCAAAAAGAAACCCATACCCGTCGAGGAGCTGATTATACCGCCACAAGACGGTAGAATATGCGGTACGATATGTTTGTGTCAAATGACTTTAGTTCTGAGTAGCGTAGCTATTGTATACCTAACCGTTGCGATATACGTCCCATCTTCGCGGGTTTTTCAATCTGGCATCACAGAAGAACCGGTTATGTGTACCACGACAAGGGCGGTAAACGTGGAAAATTGCGATTGGGGATCTTGCGGGGAATGGTGTCTCAGTAAAACCTCCGGGCCCTGCCTTCAAATCTACGTCAACCTTAGATATAACGGTTCTTCGTTACTCTTGGCCAATTGTACCAATACTGCCAATAAGACTTGTTACGGCATAGATCAAGAGAACGCCAAAAGAAGTCGTTGCATAGCAGACGAATGTAAGAACTTAACTGGTACATTCAACTGCAGCCAGGGTATGTGTATCAATATAACAGATGCTTTCGAGTGCATATTTACAGATACAGATCCCCCTTTGAAATGCTCTGGACGGCGTGGAAAGATCACGTGTATAGACCTGGAGGGTCTATTCAATTGCAAGAGAGGTACCTGCGAGAAAATTAGGGTACCATACAATTGCGATCGCAGATGCGTTGATATACCGACAAGGAATAAAAATGTAATTTTGCTCAGTGGAGACAAGGTTTACCTATCCCAATGTCAAAGGGCGCTCGAATTAGAGACCGGGGAGGAAATTTGGAACGAATCCCAAGAGAATATAATGATGACCTCCTGTTATAACATCATGAACACGAGCAGGGGTGTCGTGGCTGTCGATTGCGTCAATGGATCACTATTAGCCACCAATATCCTGAGTGATTTGACAAATTTCACATACCTCAGTTACGTTAGCATATTTAACACGGTGCCCTTGGACGAGAAGAGGCGCATAGCGCCTCCCGAACCGGATTTGCTCATAGCCAACGAGAGTAGGCTGCTCATCAATCTGGAGGGATGCGTGAACACGCTCAGAGACGAGTGTAAGGAATTCCTGCGTGTGTATGGTAAAGACGGGGCGGATCACAACGCACGTGCCCGATTCCCATGTTTCTACGCCTCGGAAAATACGGACATTGTAGTGGCCCGTTTCGACCTGGCCACCACCACTAAACAATTCCTCATCGGTTTCGTTTTGCCCTCTGTGTTATTTGTGGTCTCGTGTTTGACTTTGTTACTTTGCCAACGCACTGTCGTTGTCGGAGATGATGCGAAAATGCGTTTTCAGGGTTGCACCTCCGCCCAGAATGAGTTCGAGAAGTCCAGCTCGGCCAACAACATGGCAGATCGGGGTGGAAATTCTATAATGGCCCTTTAAACATATCCAAGTAAGTCCAATTTACTAAACGCATACTTTTTGTCCAATTAGGTTTTAACAAATATTAATTCTGTGTTGTTTCTTCTTTCATTTTAGATGCCAGAGCAATGAAGATGATGGTAAAGAAGATCCCTAAGCTAATTTCATTAGTAGAAACAGCGAAATTTTATGTCTCTTTATGCCTCGGGACGATAGCCTTCATTTCGGTCTTCGCATTCCTTTTTCTGATACCGTTCGTTGTAGACCCGGCGATCTCCAGTTTGATGGC
This sequence comes from Osmoderma eremita, assembly GCA_031763485.1. NCBI lineage: Eukaryota > Metazoa > Arthropoda > Insecta > Coleoptera > Scarabaeidae > Osmoderma > Osmoderma eremita. The sequence goes on along the minus strand of JARFOC010000198.1, from coordinate 1,392,761 downwards.
CCAGTACGAACCGGACCCGGTGACCTGCGTCGCGACACATCACGTATACGCGGAGGGAATACGCAACTGCACGTGGGCGTCGTGTAGAGAGGGCTGCACCGGCCAGTTAACAAGATGTCATCAGATCTACGTCAACTATTCGAAGGTCCCGTTCCGCCAATTCAAGCCCAGTCCGGATTTCGAGTGGAACATCTCGAATACGCGCCTTCTGGTCAACGCGGAGGGGTGTGGATATCCCCCAACGGTCAACTGTTCTCTATTCACTCAACAATACGGTTACCAAAGCACAGGCACCCCGTTCCCGTGTTATTACAGCAGGGTCTATCCAGATACTGTAATAGCAAGGTATTCGTGGGAAGATACACTCCGCCAACTAATACTTTCTATCGCAATTCCAAATTTGCTTTTCGCCACTTCCATAGCTATACTGAGCTACTGGTATTGTCCTGGTTGCGGTCGCACTTGCAATAAATACATGCATCATTTTCCAAATGAGTAAGACAACATTTTTCCGAATTCCAACACATTTGACATCTTCTATTTCAGGGACGATTTCTATGAAGACGATCTGTATTGACCTTCGAATGTAATATGTAAATATATACCGAAGAGCATCGTTGCTTCGAATGCTTGAGTCGTTTCAAAACAATAAACTTTAAAAAAACTCGCGCCTTATTACAAAACTTTAAGCTGCATGCGTTGTAGATGAAAAAGAGAATTTCGAAATCATGTAATAGAATAATAAAACGATATCTTTAAGTGTTTTACTCACTCAAACAACATGCTTGATTATTTAAATAAGTAATAGGCGTAGATACCTTTAAGATTCGATTCCATTAATGTTTAATTTGTTCTATAATTATAATTAAAGGTACAACACTGACAACTTGTACAAATACTAATCAATACACTGTATCTAAAAGGAAGAGTAATATTCATAGCCGAATGAAACTGCAATAAATTTGTTTAACAAATCGTATGTGTTTGTTTTAGTTGTATTTATTAATGTCTAAGAGATAATTATATTTCTAAGATAACTGGAGACCAAATAAATGATGATGTCATGTTCCAATTTTTATATTCCAAGATTTAACTCCAAGCAACGGATTACGTTTGCAAATTTAAAAAAAAAACCTTTTTCTCGATCGCCCCTATATAGGATGTGTTGCATTGTATAATTCTTATAATTATACTTTAGATACTTTTACTGATAATTTCACCATATTCAAGAATGAACATAAAGCAAAAGAAGAAAAACTATGGAACGGTAAGGTCAGTATTAACTATGATAGTGTGACATCGGCCTTAGTGATCTTCGAGATTTGACAAAATAAAATTTGATAAAACATATTACAATGTGATAGCATCTTACAGCTATACAGCGGGCAACACAAGCGCGCAAATTGTGGATGCTGGAAATATATCCAATTAGTATAATTATAGTAAAAACTAAAAACAAAAATATCCTTACTACCTTGATGTTGACCCCTTGTATTTGCAGCAGGAGGTTCTTGCTTCCTATTCGATGGGACTTTTAAAAGCTGTAGTACAGAAGAAAGAACAAACACGTATCAACGATTTTTCTTCTCATTAAAAAATAAAATCAATAATTCCTTACCAAAAAAATGTATTTTGGATTTTGAAATTGCCGCAATTAATGCTTTCGAAGAAGTTTTTCCGGCTACAGTTATCAAAGGATGTAACTTTCATTTTAATCAAGCCCTTTGGCGTAAAGTACAAGA
>JARFOC010000198.1:1366719-1382728 GCA_031763485.1 Osmoderma eremita | reverse complement strand
TTCCGTAGCTGCTACAAACTGCTATCGGTGGATAGCAGCTACAAAATAGCAGCTTCGCTCGTAGCAGCCCATCACTACTTGTCGGTAACAGGGTCCGTGGAAAAACTAAATAATTAATTTTACAAAAGCCCCGAAACTTTTAAGAAACAAATGATCTCTATAGCTTCAACCCTCCAGCCGTAGGAGGGTCAGCCGCAAAATTGTTTAATTACAAATCGACGCTTTGTATGAAATTAGGTTTATAAATATCAAGGGAAACATGGAAGGGAAATGTGGTATAGTGAATATTGAAGAACCGAGGCTTTCCTTATACAATCGCCCAGACATGTCAATTTTTATTAAACAGCAACACTATTTTGGGGAACAAATGATCTTCAACCTCTAATCAGAGCGGATCTAACTCCAAATTTTTTTTAATTGCATTGTCCTATGTCCCCGTTCCATTAAAAATTTATATATAAAAAGGTCTTGATTCCTAACTATTCGCCGTATTTAGAATTTTTTTTGAAGTTTTTATTGTATATACCATAGATATCTTAAAAAATTAATTTCTCAAAAACGGAAGGGTCAATTTAGAAAAAGCTTTACATCAAATTATTGCAAATTACATAAGCTTTTAAATGAGTTATCACTCAAACCCTAGTGCAATTTAAATATTTGGGTTTAACACCCTTACGGTTAGAGGGTTGAAACTATCAACAGATAAATTGTTCTCCAGAAATTGCCCCCCTTCAATCAAAAGTTCACGTGTCCCAGCGATTTTGTAAAAAAAGTCTTGATTTTTAAATATTCAGGCTATTTAGTTTTCCCACGGACACCTGCCAATAATATTAAAGACATTTCAGTTTCAATTTTAATATTTTAAAATGCCTGTTTTAATCAATTTAAAGTTTTAACTTCGTTAACTGGTACGTATCTTTTTTATTTATACATAAACGTCTTCTAACTGTATATAGGGGCAAGACGAATACATTTACATCGTTTTCAAACGGCCACGAATTCAAACACTAGTAACCGAATGAGTAGTCTCCATTACTGGACTGATTTTTGGACGTCACTACTAACAGAATCACCCCATTCCCGAAGAAGACAATTGTTGTATTTGATGTTCGTGCAATTAACATGGAGTATTATATATTTAGAAATTTTAAACGTGATATATTAAAGAGTGTACTGTTTCAACGTGCCTTCAGTGTGCCTGTATACACTATTTCGAATTTCATAGTTCTGCTTCTCTCTATAGTATACCCATCGACGCATGTATGTTTAAACCGCAATTTTTGCGCAAAAGAAATTAATTACAAACCATTACAACTTCTTACCCGTAGGGTGTCAAAGAAGGGCGATCCTATTTTTTGTTTACCACCACGTAACACTTTTAATCATTATTAAGAAATCCCTTCACAAATTGAATTTTTCTAAACAAAATAACTATAACCCTTTTTATTTATTAATTTGGCGATTCTTACGGCTTTTATAGTATTATAGGCACTATAGAACTGTACTTTAAAATAAAATATTATCATTCGTTAAACTTTTAAACGCCTCTATTAATCTAACAAATATATTCGTGTTATTTCTGTACCATCTCAATGTTAAATAGAATATATCAACGATAAAGACTACTAATTAAAAACAACGTATATATATGTAGGTGTAATTACACCAAATACGAGAAATCTTATGATATTTGATCGTCCCTAGATAAACAGAATCGCAAAATACCACCAATTCTTTTTATTCTATTTAGTGCATAGTTATACCTTATTTATTCTTATACACACGCGCGTCTGTGATAATTTATTAACTGCAATTTACAAAGAGATTATTATATTTATATTACTGTATCGACCAAGGACACGAGATATTTAAACTTTTGTAATTTTTAATATATAGAAGAATTTAGGCGCCATAAGTTACAACGAACGTCTTCATTTTATTGTTAAATAGCTCAATTACGACCAATAATTATTTTTATACTAAACAGGAATGTCCGAGCTAGATGAAGTGTATTGCATTACTGGCCCTAGCGCCCTATTGCATTTGTCTCGGTGCTTGTTTGGCCGGTGTCCCCTAGATGGGGTATGTCGTGGCGCATACAAGCGGCTGGGACGTTTCGCAGTAAGTTCGGCGACGCATCACCGGTGCAAGTATGTAATGCTTGTCCTTTAAAATCAGGACTGCAATCTAATCATAAACAGCAAGGATCTATATTTTTGGTAAATGTTTGTTTCCAAACATTAAATCAACAAAATTAATAATTAATTTTTTTGATCTACTGTTGGCATCGAAACATTTGCCAAAAATAGATCCTTGCTGTTTATTATTAAGATTAAAACCATTATAGAATTAAAGGAAATTTTTTGGTTTTGTGTCATATATGCTAAAGAAATAAGAAATTATGTGAGAAAGCATAAGTAAAATACAAATACATGTTTAGATATTTACGTTTCATATATTAATAAAACTCATTTATGTTAAATATCTAGGTATAATAATATACTGAACAGGAATGATTTTTAAGACCAATGCGTAACAGATATTCTAACAGTTATTCTAAATCTACATTGCCATTGTTACTCATCTGAATGTTATGTAAAAATTGATGTTGTGAGTATGTTAAGTAATTGTGTACATATGTGTAATACGTAAAATTCCAGTTTGTTAAAATAACACTCTTTTTCGTTCATAGACGTACACATTATTTATTTTTGAAGTGATTAAACGCACTTTATTATAGATATATACATATATACAAGAAAGAATTACATGTATTATATATGTGGTGTAAACAAATATAACAATAAAAATATATAAAAACTAATAATATTTGTGTTTATTTTTCACTTAAATTCAAATCAATTTGACAGTTCCTCTCAATTATCGCCAGCGCCACTCTTCGGAAACACCCCCAACTCTTGTATGTACAATGGAGAAGAAAAGTGATGACGTCGTTTGTTTTGTTTGGAAACCTAGGCAGTGCCGCCAACAGCGTAAAATGATTAGAAAAATGATATTTTTTATCATTTTAGGCTGTCTAAGTTTCCAAACAAACGAAATAGCATATTAATTTTCTGCCATTCTGTTATTTACATGTGTTTGGATCTTTCTTTATATTATGTTTATTTTCTATTTTAATAATTTAATTATTTTTAAAACAAAAAAATTGTCTACATGTTCTTTTCACATTTTGCTGTTGGTGGAGCTGTGCAGGTTTCCAAACATAATTTACGTCACGCACAACATTAGGTTATGTTTTGACGTTACGTGGTGACAGTTATAAACACAAAAATGTTCAGGGGACACGAAACTGAATCAACTGCAGAATTAGAATCCCAATTTATTCTGCGTTTACCTCTGGTTAGTACAATTTATTTAATGAATTAATTAGACCATTATACTCATTAAATATAACAGGACCCAGCTAAGGTATTACGGGAGGCAATTCGAAATAACAGCACTTTGAAGGATCGAATAACTATAAAGATAGAGAATGATATGAGACATGGAGAGGTGCGTGTAGATCACTGGTTAATGACTGGGAAAGTTGTAGACTTACCAACTATTGTCGAGTCTTTAAAAACAATTGATAGCAAAGGGTTCTATAAAACGGCTGACATATGCCAGATGCTCTTATGCAAAGAAGATGATGATTCAACAGCCGAGGAAGATGCGCCACAGAAGAAAAAGAAGGACCCTAATAAAGTCGAAAAGAAATACCTATGGCCCCATGGCATAACCCCTCCAACAAAAAATGTAAGGCGTAGGCGATTTAGAAAAACACTTAAAAAGAAATACGTTGAAGCCCCAGAGATAGAGAAGGAAGTTAAAAGACTATTTAAAAGTGACAGTGAAGCTGTATCAGTTAAGTGGGAAGTTATAAATGAAGATGATGAAAATAAGATTAATAAAGGAATTGTTATTAAAAAAGAACCACCATATGCCAGTAAAAATGTTGCCGAACAGGATATATTTGGAGCAGCCGTCAGTGATTCTGAAGAAGAGGATGCTCCAGTTAATGTATTAGAATTAGACGAGAACAGTCAAAATTCCGCAGATGATAGCCACCTTACGGATTCAAACTCCGTTATGGTAATGGTGAATTGATGAATGATTGAATTATCACATTTTATGTTAATGTAAATTTTATTTTTTGCAGAATACTTCTGCAGACAGTAAAATATTAACAGAGTTCTCAAGCGATATGTTCCGTGAAATGCAGAATTCACCCACCTTACTACATGAGGCTTTAGATTATTACCAACAGCAGCAGCAAAGTATGATCAATTACACAAATCAAAATTTAACCAAAGGTAAATCATAACGTGTTTAAGATCGGTACGAGTAGTAAATGTTAATTTCTTTCAGCAAGCATCGAAGCACGACTTGAGGAATTAGAAATTGAATTAACAATACTTAAGAACAAAAGGCAACAAGAGGAGTGCAAATTGGAAAATATAGAGAATTTAAATTTGAGGCAACGTTTTCAAAACAGGCTCGAGAGATTATTCCAAGAACAGATCGATAAAGAGAATGAAAAATATGAACTGTGCGAGTTGTTAAAGCAAGCCAACTAATATCATAAAATTAAGGATTAAATTAAATAAGAAAAAAAATTCTTATTTAATATACAAATTTTTTATTTCGATTTATTAGTATTGTTTATTTACCTTTATAACATTTAATACTTTTTTCCATAGATTAGTGATAAAACATTATTAATTATACTTTATTTATAAATGTGACTTTTTACAATATATTTAATTGTTTCCGTTTATTTTTTTTTGATTCAATTCAAAAGGCAACAAAAGCGGCAAATTGGAAAATATAGAGAATTTAAATTTGAGGCAATGTTTTCAAAACAAGCTCCATAGATTATTCCAAGAACAGATTGATAAAGAGAATTAAGAATAAGAACTGTACGAGCTACTAAAGCAAGCTAACTAATATAAGATTAAGGAGTAAATTAAATAAGAAAAAAATCTTATTTAATATACAAATTTTTTATTTTGCTTAATTAGTGATAAAACATTATTAATTATACTTTATTTATATATATGACTTTTTGCAATATATGTAATCAACTGTTTCCGTTTTTTTTTCTTGATTCAATCCAAAGGGCAACAAGAACAGCGCAAATTGGAAAATATAAGGGAATTTAAATTTGAGGCAACGTTTTCAAAACAGCTTCGAGAGATTATTCCAAGAACAGATTGAATAAGAGAATAAAAAATAAGCACTGTGCGAGCTGCTAAAGCAAGCTAACTATTATCTTAAGATTAAGGATTAAATTAAATAAGAAAAAAAATCTTATTTAATATACAATTTCTTTCATTTTGCTTTATTAGTATTGTTTATTTAACTTTACAATATTTAATACATTTGTGCATAGATTAGTGATAAAACATTAATTATACTTTATTTATAAATATGACTTTACAATATACTTAATCAACTGTTTTCGTTTATTTTCTCGATTCAAATCAAAAGGCAACAAGAATAAGGGCAAATTGGAATATATAGGCAGCGTTTTTAAAGCGTACGAACAATTGTTCGGGTACTCGAACGCGGAAAAATCGTCTTTTAAGTCTATTCGAACACAAACGCAATAGTTCTAAAAGTGTTGGATATGTTCGAACAAGACGTTCGTGCACAAATTTCACGCACCGTAACCTACAAACATACTGTTGTTTTGCTTCATTGTTTATTTATCTTTACAACATTCAATACATTTTTGCACAGATTAGTGATAAAACATTATACTTTAACCGTTTGTTTATTTTTTCGATTCAATTCAGGCTACTGAATTCTAGATATTAAAATATCTGGTTGCCTTATAAATATCCATTTAATCTAAATATAAAATATTATGCATCAAAAGTTCCACTCTATTTTCAAACTTTCGATTACATCATAATGACACGATTATTCCGTTTTTAATTTGATTTTCGCTCCGGTCATCGCCGCTAATATAACGATTCCTGCGACAACGGTTTAAAGTGGTATAAACTGGCTACCTCCTGCATTTCATCCTGGTAATTGTTTAATAGTTTTTTAAACGTCAGTTGGGGTCAAATAATTTCTGTATCACGTAAACGGCTTTTGGCACATTTCCATCTCTAACTGCTCATATGTAATCAGAAATTTTCTTCAATCGTTTAAAATTCACTGCAGACCAAAAATGTTTACTTCAATCATTTAGAAATATTTAATGAAGGTTTCAAGGAAAACGAGTTTGTTATTAAAACACTTAAAAATAGGTTTTTAAAAATTTATTTATATCTGACAAATATAATTCGCAGATACAACAGAAAACAAATAGAGCTGATAGCAGTTTATTTTAATACATATTCATACATATATAATATATAGCACATCCAAAGTGAGTGTTTGATGGTAAACAAGGGTAGGTCCTTTTTTTTGGGAATACAAATGGGGAGCGAAAAGAGGAGCGGAGCTTCAAAAACGGCTCATGCAGTAGTGCAAATAAAGTGGACTAATTTCTCTTTTTTTCCTTCATTCATGGTAAAAATGTAGTAATATTTGTAAGTTGTTTTGGTATTATATCGCATCGCTTTTTTTGTTTTTTTTTATATAGGTACATGATTCGAGGAAAATACTTCAACAATGGACGAATACAAAATAATAAAAAAATAAAGAGAAAAAAGTAAGAACTGAACAGTGTTAAATAATCTTTTAATGTTTAACAAGTTAGAAAATGATTAAGGAAATCAAATAAATTATAAAGGTATATTAAAAAAAATAATATTATAAAGACCGAAACCCAAAGCACCGAAGGTCTTATGAGCAAAACCTTCATACTGTGGGGCCCGGCCGCTACATATAAAAAAGAAAACAGAAACTGCCCAAATTGACACGTCTTGATTTGTTTTGTATATTTATGCTTTTTAAGTTTTTATTTCTTTTTTTTTGTAAGTCACACAACCGTCTCGGATGCTGGAAATATTTATGCTAGTTGTGTGAGGTGGAACATAAATTTTTCAACATTTTACATATTTCACTAAAAACATTGTTACTTAAATATCAAAAGTTTCATGTGAAACTTCACAACCAGTTCCACGAATACGTTTAACTTACATGAAATTTTTTGTAACGATTAATTTTAAAAACGGACACCACACTTTCAATTATCACCGGCTTCCTGCGATTCATCTGCCTCACCCTGCAAAAAGGGGGGAGGGAGAAAACAGATTAGAAAAATTTCAACGAGAAACATGTTTAAACGAATTCGTTACCTGATTATCACTCGTCCAAAGCGTCAGGTTATCTCTGAGAAGCTGCATAATGAGCGTACTGTCTTTGTAAGAGTCTTCATTTAGTGTATCAAGTTCTGCTATTGCATCATCAAACGCCTATAATTTAAAAAAAAATTTAAAGGATTATCGCAACTAGAGACGGCAAAAGCGCGCGGCGATCCATCAGCGTCCAAAGTTCGACAATATCCAACTCGTATTAATGGTCGAAAAAACTACCATAGCCCGAAAAAATCGTAACACTGGAAACGCTAACGCCGTTTAAAATGGCAAGGTTTCACAAACGATTTATAAAGTTGGTGCGCCGCCAGTTTTGCCATCTCTACTCAGAACTAAAAATTTTCAAAAGCGAGATATTATAGATGCTTATCGTAATTATCATCTGCTAAAGACATTGTTAGATCAAAAATAAAAGTAAAATACTTGCAGTTAGTTCAAAATAAAAAAAAAAGAATAACAGTTGTCGAATTACATGTGTCAAACCCAATGTGTTAAATAGTCTCAAATGCTCCACACAAAAATTATTTTAACTATACAATAACACATCCATCATAACCTGTTTCGCTAGGTGGCAGGCCCTGGCTGGTGAATTTATAATTTCGTAATAGAAGACCGAAAAGTTAAGGGCTAAACCTAGTCTAATCGGATGGGTCGACTGCATTTTCGATTTTGCTATGTCAAATGCTTCCTGGTACGCCTTTTGCGAATCTTCAACCACAGCTATATAACAACAAATCCCTTTAGACTAAATAACGTAAAAAAATTAAGATATATAAGTAATAAACAAAATCAAACAGTTGTGGAGATGTATAAATCAGCATTGGTTTTTTCGTCACATGTAATTCTGCACCTGTGAAGAATTTATAAAGGGAGACAATGACCTGTTTGGCTAATTGGCACGCCTTCTCGGGCGAATTTAAAATTTCATAATAGAAGACTGAGAAGTTCAGTGCTAAACCTAGCCTGATTGGGTGTGTAGGTGTCATCTTTGCTTTTGAGATTTCAAACGCATCTTGATATGCCTTCTGTGAATCATCAACTACAGCTGAAATTAATTAAAAAAGAACAACTCAAAAATGGTATCATTAATTTATAAAATCTTTGCTGAACAGAACACATTCATACTTATTAATTGGAGGGCATATATGCATATGGGATCCTGAATAACTGGGAATTTTAAAAACTATACGTACTATTTCTCGCATCACCAGTCGCAACCTCTGCCAAGTATCTGTAGTAATCTCCCTTCATCTTCAAATAGAAAACTTTAGACTCGGGATTGCTGGCTTTTGGAATCAAGTATTTATCCAACAAACCCTGTAAAATCAAACTATGTAATGTCAGATGGATAAAACTGGTATATCAATCCAGTTCACAAAGCCAGACAAATATCAGATTAAATTCATCTTCATTGCTCATCAGAAGAACGAAAGTTATTTATTAACATATAAAAACTCTTGCATCATCTGTAAAGCATCAAAAAATGAAAAATCAATAATCTTATATTACACTACAGCACGATCTTCACAGATATGGACACTAACTGCAGTGGCAAAACAAAATCGAGTATTGATTTTTCTCATCTTAATATTTGGGACAATTCCATGGGGTCAATCTCAAACAGATTTTATTCATTAGGCCATTGATACTAACTCATCATCACAATGGTGATAATGAAATATTAAATAAAGTAATTTTCTTACTTTTCATGGGTTTGCAATTGGCCCCACCCAAAATTAACAAATGATGCAAGAGAATCACTTACCAACACATCATAACATATTTCTCGCAATTCCTTTTCCACCTTCTCCCTGTATTCTTTGGCCATCTGCTGTTTCCTCTCCGACCCTTCAGTCTTTTGTTCGATTGATGAAATTACCCGCCATGAAGACCTCCGGGCACCAACAACGTTCTTGTATGCAACAGAGAGAAGGTTCCTTTCTTCGTTACTTAGTTCCACCCCTGTTTCGGTAACTGACTTCATGGCAGATGCCATATCATCATAGCGTTCTGCCTGTTCAGCCAATTTGGCACGCTGGACTAATTCATCCTTGTCTACTTGAGACATTTTCGGTTTCTTTTATCTAAGTCTAGCCTAAAAGAGGGATAAAATCACGTTAATGTTAAATTCGACAAGTGCAAATAAAAACAACCAAGACACAAAACAAAATCAATAAGAGAGGGTAGTAAGCACATAACCTTTTCGATTAAAGACCGTCTAACAGAGTGAATCGTGAAGAACCAACTGATGCGACTTTAAACCTATAAATAGCACGAATGCCCCATGCAAAATGTGAGTACACGAACCAAACCACCCCTAAAGTTATCGATAAACGAGCAGGCACGAATTATGCAGCCGGTTTTTCCAATATGGCCGTCTAAGCCACACCTTTCAAACTAAATGCGACGTAAATTATAAGAAAATCCCGTGACTCCCACAGAAATATGAACGCTGGCGATTAAACGCGGGAGAAGCAATGATTCACGACGAAATATTGAATGCTCCCAACATTTAAAACCGTTTGGGGGTAAGGTAATGGCGTGTATTCCGAATATTGCCGAGAAGACTAACGCACCCTCGTCCAGCCCAAAAATTGACACATCTTGCAAAAAATTACGTCAAAATCCTACATGCACAATCCGCATTTAAAACTGAATCACTCAAACATCAGAGCGGAATTATTCAAAAAAAAGAAACCGTCCAAAATATTGAAGGTCAAACTTTCATATAGTAACACCAAATCAAACGCATGCCTTGAAAAACAATTTGATATATCTCTTGCTTTAAATCGAATACACTAACCGATGCACACAAACTTCTTTTCTTATTTGGGAAATATACTTTTGACTTACGGTCTAAATGAAATATAATTAAGAAAAATTATACAGAAGGAGCGAGCACTAGCACATACGAGAACGACTAGAACAAGACTATACAATGGTAGGTCGATTCGGGGTCCACAAACTGTACCACAAGGACGCAAGATGGCGGATTCATTAAACGTACCGACCAATTTTCGGGCATTTATAGAAAATCAAAAAATGCCATTCGCGTTGCTTACGGGGAAACAAAATTATTCACTGGTATTACTAATAGTGACATGTAAATAGTAATAAGTAATACTTACGTTTACAAAAATATCAGCAAAGAGAACCGGCAAAATATCCTGCCCCGATCAGCACAGCACTCAAATGAAAAGAAAGAGATGAGAAGACTAGTCGCGTCTCTCGTTTTCCCGGTAACAGGGAGTGACAAGGATAGCAACTGCGCTACCAACCGCTAAAAAATTCCACCAATGCCCCACTATTTTTAAAATCACCAATATAGAAATCTTTTATTTCACTAAAACTAAAATCTATTAGGTATATAAATATATTCGTGCACATAGCGAAATTGGCGGTGTTGCAATTCGAAAAGTTTATAAAAGAAAATCGAAATAACATCCACCAATGGAACTCAATATTTTTGGAATTTTCGCAGTACAGCAGATTGGATAAAATGATTTAAATCATTTTAACCGGGCTAATGACGGGAACTTGATCGATTTTAGAATATTAAAAGTTATTGGATTAGTAATTTTTTTAACGCTGTCGCAATAATAGGTTATAAAAAAATTGAAAACAGCGTCTGCCAATGAGAATCAATATTTCTGTAATTTTCCCAATACAGCTGATTGGATAAAATGATTTCAATTGTTTTAACCGGGCTATTGGGGGAGTTCGAGCGGTTGCAATTACCTGAAATGAAGTACCTTTGATATTCGCTTCATTTCAGGTAATTGCAATTATAAAAGGTTATAAAAAAATCAAAACAGCGGCCACAGATGGGAATCAATATTTTTGCAATTTTCACAGTACAGCGATTGGATACAATGATTTGAATTGTATTACACGGAAGATATTTAATTAATCCATTTTTAACACCTAATCAAATAACTATTTATTACTCTTTTCATATTGGCATATAAAGTAAAGTAAGGTGATATATTTTTAAATATTACAGCTAGGGTTTCATAATAGTATCAAAGCAATGCAATGTCTGTAATTCATGCATATGTAAATTAAGTTGCTGTAGCAGCCAAAATCGATTACCAAGATTATGTAATACCATAAATAGGTTGTCCAGAGAGTAAATTATTGATTAAACTTTTACAATACACATACTAAGCGTTGAGAAGGGAACTTTGCATTTATGTACACATTTAAATGTTTATATCTGAACTCATTGCAGTATGTAGTTGTAAAAAAAACCTGAATGATTCTATGCGCTTGTAATTGTACAACGTTGTGCCAGCAAAAAAATCATACAATACACCGAGAGGAAATATATTTTTAGCCTGACTTATTCATTGAGATCTGTTTTCTTTTTTCCTTATTTAATGTACCATTCAAACAAAAACAAAATGTGTGGCGCTTAACGTAGAGTAAGTACATACACATAATATCTTTTTTTCCCCTTATCCCTTCAATGAATGTATTTTCAATATGTGTAGATATGCCCACGCATTCTCGCTGTTGTTTGTGCTATCTTATCGATAAAATCCTCTGTCTTTTCATAAAAAAATACTATGGTATTGTTTGTTTTTTTTTGTGTAAATGAAATATACCTGGAATGAAATAAATATCAATGAAGTGAATCCTGGGTATTTCTATTCTCTTTTTTGTATTGGAATGTGTGGAATTTCCAAGAAATACATGATCTTATTTTATTAATATAGAATTGAGTCATTTTTTGTATGATCTCATCCTTGAAGGTGGTATAACAATCTTTCTAATATTCAGGTATGAATAAGATTTATTGATTACTCCTCGTATTTTACATTTTCATAAAACTAGCGATATTTTCTAATTGGCACCCCGTCCGAAGGCAATTTTAAAAGGACGCTGTTGCGGGCGATGATATAAAAATATGAGGGCGACTGCCTTCTGCTGACGTTGTATGTGTTATCGATTTTACTGCAATATTCAACGGGTATAGCACAGCTACGTTTACCTGCCATGCCGTTGATAGTATACCTGTAGCTATGCATTTTCTCAGGACCATTTAAGCCGCTTATTGTACCCGTAGTAACAATCCTCTTATCACGAAATTATTCGGCAAGTTCCAATATCTCATCACATCGTCACTTATCGCATCGCCTCTACCTGACTTAACCTCATCGAAATAAATGCAGAGAGCTTACCTATGGAGTACAGGCGGTAGATTGTACAGATGTGGTTTGCCGTAGTGGGGGCATTTTATGTTGTCGAACTTCTATAGTGTTTCCGAGGCCATAGTTGTGTATATTTGTTTTTATAGGTAATTAGTTTGTGGTAGAGTGCTGCATTGTCTCTCTCGAACATATCATTTTCTCCCTGTGGAGAAGCGGCATGAATTAGTGTATAGTTAGAGAAAATAATTACCTGCAAAAGGTACGATCTCCACTTACATGTGATCTGGAAATATACACGCACGGATCAGCGAATATTAAAATCGATAAAGATGTGATGAATTAGCGGAAAAAAAATTATTAAGTGCGAGATCGCCGCATAAATGGTTCCCAGGGGTATCTGAAGTGAGTGTTCTTTCCTGAAAAAATAAAACAAAAGAAAATCATGGAAGACGATGTATCAGTTAGAGTTGCTGTAAGGTAAATTGTTTTATTTTATTTTTTCCGATAAAATTATTGCCACATGATGTTACTATTAATTTAAATACGTATCTATATATGTATGTATCTGATGTCGCAAATAACTCCTAATAATTTCCAATATTATAATGTGTAATCAAAACATATTTATTAACTTAATACAGACAAAAAGTGGGCGGCAAAAGGCTAAGAAAAAAAAAAACTCTATGCAACTAGGTTGTAATGTGATTCAAACAATCTGGAAAACATTTTCCAATGGCCATTTCATAATTTCTCTCTTTTTTTTTAATATTTAACAGTGCGAAACGGAGCGGAAATGATTAATAAATGTATCCTGACTATTCCTACTTTGCATTTGTACACACATATGTACGTTTAAAATAGAAATACACACGAAAAGAAAAAATGGAAGAATTCGCAAGGACAACCATGATATGATCATGTGTAATTAATCATTGTAATTGTGTTGATTGTTTGTTGTTACTTGGATCTCTTGCTCCGATTACGAAGAACACGTGTTGTGTTCAAATTTAAATGTCTTTTAGCCGAGAGAATCGTGGTATTGCTCATGACTCATTCCATCCGTTTTTTTCGTTAAACAAGGTAAATAGAATTGCAGGAATGGAAACTATTAAAACTATTAAATAGATTAAATTTACGCACAATAATACCAAAGATTTTTATTAATACTCCTTCGCCAGAGAAGATTTTCTTTCCGTTCGATTCTGACGTAATCCTTTTTTATTTATTTAAAGAGTATGCATAGAAATTAATTTGCAACTTCTAGATTATACGGAGGAATGATGTCATCTCCCATAATGCGTGGCCTTAGGTGAATATTTTTAATGCAAACTAGTTTCGCGTTAAAATATTTAACGATTTCGAAAACACCGCTTACGTGGGATATTCTTCGAATAATGGAAAATGTCCCCTGAGCAAAAAAGAAGAAGTGAAAACACCACACTCTAGACTGAAAAAAAACAGAGGAAAAACACGATGTGAATGAACCTTAACATTTGTGTTACATGTAAGTGTACCTACGGCATGTATTTTCATACTTAAACGCCGAAGAAGTGTGCTATTTCTAGTAACTATTGGGTCCCCACATATATACATCAAGACCTCGTCCAAATATAAATGCAGTCATGAAGATGGGCTTTTAAAAATAAACATTGCAAAGTTATAATTCCGGTTGAAGTAATACCAGATTATATAATAAACATTATTATTTAAATATGGCGCATTTCAATATTAAACGTACACGCCACTGAATCGTATCAAGCGTACACTTTATCTTTTAATCAATAGATATGTAAAATACATCACAACATCAAGTTTTAATAAAATCCAGTTAAACAGCAACTAAAAATGAAAACAAATTTTAGGAGAAAATGACACTAAATTCCCCTGTTTTTGCATCACTATTTAATGTTAATGCGGAATATACTCCAGCAGAAATAAAAATGGAAATAGTAGATCTACATTGCAGTATCCAAATAAAAATAAATATCAAAATATTGATCTTTTATTTTTATGACATTATTGCTAAGTAATAGTGCAAATCAGGCGACTCCAAAACCTGATTGACGACACATCCATGGTTTTTATCATGATTTCCACTAACTTCAAACTCAGCCCTCCCTGACACCCATTTTCGTACAAGGGAAAATAATGCGCCACAATAAACACTTTCTTTGCACTTCTAGGGACACATAACGCAGATACAATAATACGCCGATAAGCCGACATACGCGTAAGAAGATATATTTTGGCGCATACCGTATATTTTATTCCATTAATATATATAGTTAAACAGCTATTTCCTTAAATTTGTATTCCTAGGAAATATTGTAATTTCTACTCACTCCAACGAATACAAATTTCGACTTTCATCTATCCACAAGCATCGCTTTTATTTTAGGATGGCGTCATGCTAGATTACATAATATCAACAAAATAGATTCGTTTTTACATATGCAAATCACGTTTTTTGCACGTGCTTTTTTTAACATAAGAACAGCTTAGTCTGTGACAGAAGGACATCCAAACGATCTTCTATCTTTTGGGAACGTTTTAGAATTGGAAATGTTCAATTTTCTACAAAGGAACCTCATGTAAATGCTATTTTAAAATGAAATGATTTAAAACACGATAAGAATGCTGTCTGTATAAGTACCAAGGTTCTCTTTAAAAAAAACACCGTGGTCCTAGTTTACGAAACAGTCGCTCACTACTATCGCAAATAAAAGTGGAAAAAGAAGTTCATTACAATAGAAACAAAAATGACTTTTAAGTTATTAAATGACGTGATAATGACTTGGGCTACAAATCAAACCTACCTCAAGAAAAAAATAACAAACATAATACCACAGTGACTCGAAAATTTCCCATTTTTATCAAGTTATTTATTAACTAAACTCTTCCCTAGGGCATAATTAAATCGGTCGAATATATACATACATATTTCTACACGGTCCGTGGAAAAACCTTGAATATTTAAGAATGCAAGACCTTTTTTTACAAAATCTCCAAGACATGCCATCTTTCGATCGAAGGGAGAGAACTTATAGAGAAAAAATGATCTTTATGGCTTCAACTTTCTAGGCGTAGGCATATCGATCCCAATTTTCTTAAATTGTACTGGGAGTTGAGGGATAGCTCATTTAGATCTGTTGGGATAATCAGGCAATAACCGAATGCAGAGTAATACAACAGACCTCAAGGCCTTAAGGGATGTGAAAAACCTTTCTATGCATTGGAGTCCAAATCAATCAATCAATCAATAAGTTAAAGTTTGAGACGATACCTATCGACGGTACCGTCTCAAACTTTAACTTATTGAATGATCGATTGATTGACACACTCCGTCTAACCCTAATATAGTTTTGCATATGTTAAGAACATAAGATGCATCCGGTTCTAAACATGTTTAGAACTTGTTTGAAAATGTTATTTGTACTACGAGATTTATTTTATTCGCTCATCGGTTATTAATAAATGTAATTTCACCTTATTGGCATTGGAATACGTGTTAAGAAAAATAGATAAAGGAACAGTAAGAACAAAGGCAGGGCAGATAATAGCGTATGCTGACGACATTGTGAT
>JARFOC010000198.1:1323973-1366619 GCA_031763485.1 Osmoderma eremita | reverse complement strand
AATCATTGCTAATTTAACCGAATCTGTAGCATTAATAATAAGAAGGTTAGCAATAGTGCCCCGAAATTTTTGAACACCCGGTATTTCTATTGGAAGATATCGAAGGATTAAAATATAACATTCCTCAAAATCTAATCGATTAACACAACATTATTTGTCGGTAGGATTAAAAACAATTTATCTGGATAAATTTAAATTTAGGAAATTACTCAATTACCACAAAATAACTTTCAAACGCCACCTCGTATTCTAATGTAATTATCTCCTTTCATCGCTACATGCCTGTCGAGAAAGGTCACAATAACAGCCTACGTTTAGAAACGTTGCATAACAACTGGAAACGTATCTAATATTAAAATATTATCTTATATATGTATGTTATAAGGATGTTATATAGCGTATGTAAAAGTTACTGATATAAGTACTAAAATCACAAAACGCCCATTATTAACGTAAATTAGAGTCGCAAAAATTACGAATTAAAAAAAATATTTTCCAGGATACGGCCTCAAATTCCGCGCGAGATAATCGACATGTGCCAAGTTTGTACGTCAGTCACCCCCGGGGAGAACCAGGTCCGCCTGGGTTCAGACAAATTCTTCACCTACGATTACGTTTTCGATATAGGAGAGACCCAAGAAATAATATACAACACTTGCGTCGAACAATTGATGAATTCCGCCTTAGAGGGGTTGGTCCTCCAGTTATTTCGACATAAATCAGGGATTTACTGACCCCTATTTTTTTAGGTATAACGCTACCGTGTTGGCGTACGGGCAAACTGGCTCTGGTAAAACTTATACGATGGGTTCTGGATTCGATGTCGACGTAAAAACCGAACAGGTCGGCATTATACCCAGAGCGATCGAGCATTTGTTCAACGGTATACATGAGATAATAAACAATGCCCAAATGAATGGGATACCACCGCCAGAATTCAAAATCAGCACTCAATTCATGGAGTTATATAACGAAGAGTTGATTGATTTATATAATCCCATTTACAATAAAGTAAGTACCGATGTATTATTAAATCAAACAAAGCACAAAAAGTTGTGTAAAGCAAGGCATTTAAGCACTGTGGCATTGAATTTTCTAGGCCAAAATGTTTTTAATAACGAAACAATTTTTATTTGTTCCTTTACAGAATTACTCGTACAAGATCCAAGAAGATCAATACGGGAGCATTCAAGTCAAAGGCGTAACCACAAGGACGGTAGTTTCGGCCGAGGACACGATGCAATGTCTTAGATTAGGGGCCTTATCTAGGACGACTGCTAGCACCCAAATGAATACCCAATCTAGTCGATCGCATGCCATATTTACCATACACGTAAAACAGCAGAAGTTGATAACAGACCAAGATGACACGAGCGGTATAGAAACCTTAACGGCGAAATTCCATTTCGTGGATTTGGCGGGGTCAGAAAGGCTAAAACGCACGGGCGCCACTGGTGACAGGGCCAAGGAGGGGATTTCGATCAACTGTGGACTCTTAGCGTTAGGAAATGTGATATCTGCTTTAGGGGATAAGAGCAAGAAAGCTTCCCATGTACCTTACAGGGATTCCAAACTAACCAGATTGTTACAAGATAGCCTCGGAGGTAACAGCAAAACTGTGATGATAGCGTGCGTAAGCCCAAGCGACAGGGATTTCATGGAAACTCTAAACACGTTGAAATACGCTAATCGTGCTAGGAACATCAAGAATAAAGTTTGCATCAACCAGGATAAGACTATAAGGACTATCAGTCAACTCAAGCAACAGATAGCACAACTGCAACTTGAATTAATCGAATATAAGCAAGGGAAAAGGCTTATAGATGAAGACGGAATCGAAACTGTAAATGACATGTTTTACGAAAACACAATGCTTGAAGATGAAGTAAATAATTTGAGAACCCGTATTAAGGTGATGCAAGAAACCATTGATAACTTGACGTTGAAAAACACACAACTCCTTAGTGAGAAAGCCATGGGACATTGGATAGAATCCGACAAAGGGCATGTTACTGACATGGTGCAAGGGTATATTAAAGAGATAGAAGACTTGAAAACTAGACTAATGGAGGCGAATATAAGCTGTGATCATTTGAAGAAACAGATAAATAGATTTAAGGAATCTTCAAGCATACGTAACTCGATCGACAAAGAAATACCAACATTAATTGAAGAAGCCAAACGTAAATTGGAAAGGGAAAAGGACATTTTAAGCAGGAGTATAACCGGATTGGATAGCAGCGATAACAGCGACGGAGACAGTGAAAGTGAAGAGAAGGAATACAAAACTAAACTTAACGACGAATTAATTTCCCTAACCAACGATATTGATATGAAACAGAAGTTGATCGACGAATTGGAATTATCACAAAGAAGGATGAAAGCTATGAAGCAACATTACGAAGATAAACTGCTACAACTTCAAACGAAAATCAAATCGACGCAAGATGAAAGGGACAAAGTGCTTAATTCCTATTCCGCCCATCCAGATCAGAATGAAACTGTGAAGAAAGTAAAGGATGAATACAGCAAAAAGATAACAGATATGCACAAAGAGTTGAAGAAACTCCAAGTTGCGCAGAAAGAACATTCCCGATTACTGAAAATGCACAATCAAAATGAGAACCAATTGAAAGCATACAAAAATGAGCTTTTGGAAATGAAAAGAGCTAAGGTTAAAGTTATCAATAAGATGAAAGAGGAATCTCAGAGGCATAGGGAAACAGAATCTAGAAGATTGAGAGAAATAGCACAATTGAAGAAGGAAACCAGAAAAAATGAAAATGTCATCAAGTCTATGGAAGCACAGAGTAGAATAAAAGAGCAGGTTTTGAAACGTAAACAAGAAGAAGTTTCAATTTTAAGAAAGATACAAAGAAGTAAGTACGGTACGAGAAATAAAGGCGCGATTTATTCTGAAAAGGAGGCCAAGAGCAAATGGAGGAAATTAGAAAATTCCATAAATAACATAACCTTAAATAAGAGGGGAATAACAGAACAAGAAATCAGGATGGAAAATCTTTTGGAAAAACGTGAGGCTTTGGGTAAGCACGCAATTCAATTCAAAGAAATTACATGTGAAAGTTAACACCCCATTGAAATACTATAAACATTTATATGTTTTTAGATGTTAGTAACTAATGGTGATATACGAACTTAAAAAATATAAATTAATTAAAGGTATGTTTTAAAAATGTAAAATATATTCAGTAGATTTCCTGCACCATATTGAAATACTTTTTTTTTAAGAACAAACCTTGTTGGTTTACCGCACAAAGAGATTATTTTCTTTTATTAATATATGAAAACTTTTTTACCATACTAGTTTATTTACTTTTTAATTCAACAGGAAAGGAATTAGAGGTTTTAGAAGAGAAAAGGGCACAATTAGTAAAGAAATTCCACGACACCTCGGTTTTAGATGGTTACATAGAAGACATTCAAGACAATCTAAACTACATCCAAGAGAAAATCAACGAGACTCAACAAAATGTGATGGAAATCGAAGATTATCAAGACAATACAGACACTGTAAACGTTCAAGATATCATGAGTTCTGTATACAGCATAGATGAAGCAAAATATTTGATTGACAGACTTCTTGGAATGACGTTAAGCAAGTGTAATGTTGCTTCCCAATGTGACGCGAGATTAAAGGAAAATGACGCAATGCTCGAAGTGGTAAGTTCTCACTTCCTTATTTAATTCAATAAATCGATTTGATATTAAGATATTAACATTTATTTGCAGTTAAAACAAGAAAACCAACTAAGAGGACAATTACTGGATCACATCCTCCATTCTGAGCACATCATTCTGCAAAATCAAATGACCACATCTTCTACAACAACCAATACAGGTTCTAATGAGTCTAGCAGGTCAGAATCACCGGATGTGACACAGTATGTAGTCTCAGATCTTAAGTAATGTGAACATATTTTACTGGCATGTTTTAGGTACACCTCCGATTCTCTTTCACAGACTAGCGGTAGGTCAAAGGTGCGACGACGAACAACAGCTGCTAAAGAAATGCTATATGGCCTACATACAAATTAGCGACACGATTTTCCTCATACTAGTAACGTTTATCATTTTAATCGCCATTATTATAATGAAACGTTTGGACTGATAATTGAAAGAGATTGCATATGATTAACACAAAGGAAAGGTGCTATACAAACGCCCGTAATGTTAATTGAAACTACAACAACATATTGTATTTGGAACATCTTATTATATCACTAAAATTGATGTTGAGGTTTGAATAATTCCAGAGTTTATATTCGTGCACAAAGACGTTTACTACTTTCGTCATGATATAGACTATAACTCACCATTTCTCTGTTGCGTTCCCACACACTTTGCATTCAAAATTTATTAAAAATAACATAATAACACAAACACAATTCATAACTGTCAAACTTTCAAACTACTCAGGTTCGCCAAAATTGGAATTTAAAAAGTTTGTCTACAACAAAATCCAGAACTATGGAGTACACTTAATAGTTCCTAGATGGCGGTTCGAAATTTATATTAAATTTTTTTTAAATTATACAATACATTATCCTGTCGTTCCAGAATGGTTTTAATACATTTTTTTCACTTATCTTCTCTAAATAATAATTGACAGCATTATTACATGTTGTAACAAATTAATTGTCTTTCTTTGATAATCTAACTATATTGCTAATAATTTTGTGGTTTTGTTAATATTTAACAGGAATTGAAGGTATGATTTATAACCAAACACATAAAAATTTGTTGTAAGAACAGGGTATATTTAAAATGTTTCTTTAATTTATCCTGTATCAGTAATGTTGTGATGCTAACAATACCTATTATATATTTTATAGGAGAAATACCTTATTAAATTTAAATGTAAAATTAGTTGTACATATATTGTAAATAACAAATATTTGCTATTAAGTAACTATCCCATAATTTTATTAAATAAAAGTATACTTCGAAAATAATGCATTTTATATTGGTAGATGATTGCAGTATGCCTTATTTATAATTTATTATGTTGTTGATTTGTATATTAATATTGTTAACAATTATTTATTTTATAGTATTTTGTGAATGAAAAAAAAAATAAATATTTACATTAATTCTATTGTTGTTTCATTAATAATCTTGCTTGAAATATGTTTAATTTTGTCCAAGCTTCAGAAAATTTAGACATGCATAAATTACTTGGGTAAAAGATGTAAATGAAATACTTGCATTTAAAATTTTTGGCAAATTTTGACATTAGTGCAATCTTTGATGTAAATTGTTGTAAATATAGCTCTTACAACTAGGTTGCAACGAAACAGCCCATTTTTTGACAGCGATAATGTTAAAATCATACCAACACAACCAAACACAATTTCACATGTAGCAAATGCATAGCAGCGTCAAATCTAGTGACATTTCGACCGCGTAGGATTTCTTCAATTAGAGCGCTGCCAGTTGCATTGATAAGGTAAGTTGTCAACGCACTTACTTGACATTTATAATTTTGACGCTCTATTCAGTATTGAATGTTTTCGTATTTTTTTAACCATAACCTATATATATATATCTGTCAAGCCATATGATATGCTTTGTAATGCGTGGCAACCATGTGATATAAAGACGAAATGTTAAAAGTCGGTTCCTTAATTGGAAGAGCTGTACACAAGGGTGCAATGTAGAAACTTCCACAAAATAATAAATTTTAAATTGTAGATCCATATCTTGTATGTTGAGTTGCCTATAGCACGGTGACTCCAGTTTTGTACGATTATTTCTTATTGCTAAGTGTTGGTTTTTATACACCGCACTTATTCGAAACACATAACAAATCAGTCTTACATTTATTGCACATATTTGGGAATTCTAAATTATTTTAGAATACTGTGTATTGGCGCCATCATTTGAAATGCAAATGTGTGCGTAACCATAGTAAAATAACATATGATTCACCACGCCTTCGTTTCTTTATTAATACAATAATCTAGATAAAGCTAATTTAGAAAATTCTATAGGGTATTAAGTCCTAAGAACGTCAGATAAAATGCGATACAAAACTTGCGAAATAATTATGAAAAATAAATTTAAAGAAACGTTTCTCCGCGTATCGGAAACCATGAGTTGAAAGAACGCATGCTCAAATAAAATATGACTGTTCTCGCTACTCGATAACTAGTTTTGTCAGTGATGAAAATGAGATGTTGGTAGGCTTTTTTTGGTATTTAGCAGTTAGTTAAAGTAGTTAAAAGCGTCGGGATTGCTAAACATATGTGATTTAATGTGCACCCAAAATGGTGGTTTGTATTGTTTTAGTTAAAAATGACGTTGACCCGGTATGATTTTGTAATGGCGTTGGATGTAGCCGCATAGGCAAATCTATATAACATTTTTTACTAGAATTAGTTTCTCTGAATTGTCCAAACCTTAACGTGGGACAATTCGAGGATCAAATTTACCCAACACATCGGATATTGTACATAAAATACGATGTTTGTGTATAAAAAGGTGCAAATAATTAGTAAATATTGTGATATTAACAAAATGTGATATTTAATTTGTAATGTGCTCTGTGGTTACTATAAAATACTGTTACTAGAGTGGATGGCTGTTTCTAATTAGTGAATTTTAATTATTAATTGCCCGGATACAATTTCTGGTAAGTTTTTCGTATTCTCATTCATACATATTCGCAATATTTCTATCTACATATCACCATTCTATTCACGTTTATTATTGTTTATATAACACTTAAACTTTGTTATTTGTTGTTAATTTCTATCATATTGTTGTCAAATTAATGTATAAACCTACAATCAGGTCCGCTATATCTACAATCTATACGTTAACTGTTCTTTAAATCCATATTTATCATAGAATATTATGCCTAAATGCTATGTACACTTATAGGATAGGTATATCTATTAAATTTTTATGAATATATAAGTATATATATATATGCATAAAGATAATACATTAATTACATTATATCTTATCTTATACAGAACTGAATATTACTATTAGGACCCAATTTATTATATTTATTCAGTACAGTTGGTGAATTTATTCTAAAAATAAGCCTGATAATGCATTTTATCCTGATTTACAAATGTAATATCCTAATTGAATATAAAAATAATGTCATTAGGCCTTTGTGACAATTACAAAAACCTAGTTTGTCTGGAGCAACTGATTTCTGACAATTTCATCTTCTTTTGTCAACCCACACGTCACAAATTCTAACCTAAACAGCTGTATGGATGGCATTTTGGTGAAATTTCAATAGCTCAGTTTTCAAATTTAAACTAAATCGAAAGTGTTCGAACTCGCGGTGCTAAAATAATAAAATAACGACGAATTAGTCACAGATAGGTTATGTGTTCTAGTCAGCTGGTACGATTGATTAGCCTGTAGTTATAGTACGTATAATTCTTGTGCTTTTTCCGAGATAATGGTGTACGAAGAACAGTATTCGAGGTTCATTAGTGCGTTTCTTGTACTCATATTCGTTGTGGTAGAGCTTTTATTAACAACTTAATCGTTTTGAATCACACGGCGCGCACGTCGTCCAGTAATCATAAATATATTGTTTAAATCAGTGTGTGGCTGTATGTGTTCGTGTGTAAACCTAACCTTTAAAACGTTACTCATGTCAAACAAATAAATCCTGAACGCGTTTCTACTTCATATCCCTTCTGTCACACGTTCAAAGGGGTTGAAGCAATCATGAAACTAAATGTAACTACAGTTACAAGTAAGCATTATCATTTATTTCTATAAATTTTTTATTAATATCTATAAGTTAAGCAACACTCCTAGGCGCAATTAGCGATTTATCTAATGAAATTGTAGTGAATTCAATAAGAACTCGGTTGTGGTCGTCAAACCCCTTTTAAGCCATGTTAAATTTAATTATAATATTACGTAATAATATTTAAATTATTGATGAAAATTAATCTGTCTGAGAAGTGTGTCGTTTAGGTTTCCTCCATACGTTTGTATACACATGTAAACGCCGAAACTGCAGTAAATGTTTTATAAATTCAGTGAGACACTATTTTTAGATCCACACTAGGATATGCAAAAGTATAGACATACATATGTATATTTGTAATAATGCAACTTATCCTTAACGTAATTCTTCTAACAGCATAACAGTCAAAATCCTGTTTGTATTGTGGCATAGTTTTCAGATTTATTTGTTTATTTTTTCAGTGGAAAACAATCCAAATTAATTCGATGGAGACATATAATAAGGTTTTCATTTTTGTTAGAATAGTGATTAAGTAAAACTTACTACCTTTAGAACAATAATTTTATTAATTTTTGCTAATTGTGTACCTAAATTCTTATTTTAATATTAAAA
This sequence comes from Osmoderma eremita, assembly GCA_031763485.1. Taxonomy (NCBI): domain Eukaryota; kingdom Metazoa; phylum Arthropoda; class Insecta; order Coleoptera; family Scarabaeidae; genus Osmoderma; species Osmoderma eremita. The sequence goes on along the minus strand of JARFOC010000198.1, from coordinate 1,358,260 downwards.
TATACACTTCGTTTTATTTATAAATCAATTGTCGTTGCCTTTAACATACACCTATAATGGACTTTCGACCAGATTGTTTGTATAAACATAGATAAAATCGCTGCGCTAGGCTCCGAAATGCGAGCCTACAGAAGGGCGCTTGTATTTCATAAATTCCTCCCTGCAATCTACGGAATAATATCACCAAATTTCATAAAACTCATTGCAAGCAACTCATTGGTAAAATTTCTTTTATGTATGTGGTTATAACGGTATTGTCTGTTTCAATACCACAATAATGAATCACTACAATACATGTGTATTAATATTGGCGTTTGTAAATGGAAGAAGATAAAGAATAATTCAGTCCATTGTGGTAATGATAGCAGGTGAAAGTAAATGCATATGTCAGCCATACTTCTTTATAAATCAAGAATTAATGTTTAATAAAGCCGAAGATTGCATAGGTTTATAACGTTTACTAAAATTAAAAATAGAACTGCCACGGAAAATTGCAATGAAATTTGAAAAGCGCCACAGGAGATTTCAACTCACTCACGGTATAATTTCGATAAAATTTAATAAACCGAGATTACCTGGAAGGAAAATTAGATTCACCTCCATTCCCTTGTGTCTTCCTAGTTATGTCTCTTCCATTTCCTTCTACATTCCTCTGTGCCTCAAATAGCAATGAAAAGGGGACGGGGCCTATGTAGATATAAAAAAGAAAAATACTTTGTTTGGTTTGTTTAATCTTAAAACCACATCTTCTCTCTTCTTGCAGTGCGCCAAGATTTGTTGATAAAGAGAAGCATGGATCAGAAAAAGAATTCAAAGCGTCACGGTGATTATTAACCTTGCTTTTTTATTGAATTTTTATAACAAAATTTGTTTAGGCGCTGGAGGTGAAACGCACTCATCTAGGCATTCTATGAATTCCAACTCCGGTGTCCTGATGGTGGGCCCCAATTTTAGAGTTGGAAAGAAGATTGGGTGTGGTAACTTCGGAGAGTTACGACTAGGTGAGGAACATACGTATTTTCTATTTTGATCTGTAACGCGTTAATCTTATCGCGATATACTTTCTTTCTGTATTATGCTAGAACTTTATCATTTATCGACAATTAGATAAATAAAATAGATTTCAATTTTAATTCAAATTTATATTTGTATTGAAGAATCAATTAGGAATATTTCATGACTATACTTTCTATTACTAAAAGTACCTTTTTCTGTATTAATTTCCTCAAGTTTAGGTAGTAGTGCTTAGTTTTTATTCTTTATTTTAATCTTGTAACAATAATAATAACAAAAATTTTAATCTTGCACGGATTATGTAATTAAATACGTAATTTTTTAATTCTAAATATAGAACATACAAAAACACGCTTGTATACTCATTAAAAGTTTTCACATCAATTCGAGACTAATTCAAATTAACTTAGTACAGGGAAAAAACTCTCATTGACTCACCTTCCCTGCAAAAAAAGTTTTCTGGCTTGGTTTTTTTCAAATATATCCAATCTATTATTGGTACCAAAACATTGTATTTCATTCATATTTTGCCATGTATCCCCCCTCCTTACGTTGATTAAGCCACTTAAGCAAATAATAAACATAGAACATCGTTATACATTAAAAATTAAAATATAAGCCATCCTCTAAAAATACCTATTTTCGAGTTAAAATTATAATAGGATTAGGCTGAAAAAATATAGTTGATTCTAATATTTGTTTGAAATACCATAAGTCTTTTTGGCTCAAGTTCGTTCTGGCGATGAAATTTTTGTGTGTTAATATACAATGCCCTCCAAAGGAATATGAACAGACTAAAGGAGAGACTTCATAATCAGTTTTATGTTAAATGTTATTTGATGCACAATTGCTCTAACGAATACAATTCTTTAGTAAAGTAATGAACCATGAAATGGCCCAGGGGTATAATAAATATAAAAAATTACCTGAATTACCGATTCTATTCCATTGTTAACTACAATAATAAAATATATATGTTTGTGTATTTTAGGTAAAAATCTGTACAATAGTGAACATGTTGCGATTAAAATGGAACCCATGAAATCAAAAGCTCCACAATTGCATTTAGAATATCGTTTTTATAAATTATTAGGATCTCACGGTAAGCTTTCTTTCCTGGTTTATTTTATACAAATCTAATCACTGCCCTTACCTTTTTTTAACTAACAGAAGGTATACCAGAAGTATATTATTTTGGACCATGTGGTAAATTCAACGCTTTGGTTATGGAACTGCTCGGTCCTAGTCTTGAAGATCTATTCGATTTGTGTGATAGGCGTTTTTCCTTAAAGACTGTGCTCATGATTGCTACGCAGCTCCTACACAGGATTGAATACGTACACGGCCGCCATCTTATTTACCGCGACGTAAAACCTGAGAATTTCCTCATAGGACGGAGTTCTACGAAGCGGGAAAAAATAATTCACATCATAGATTTCGGTTTAGCGAAAGAATATATTGAAGTAGAAACGAACAAGCACATACCGTATAGAGAACACAAGAGTTTGACTGGCACAGCCCGATACATGTCGATAAACACCCACCTAGGCAAAGAACAGTCGAGGAGGGATGACTTAGAAGCACTAGGCCATATGTTCATGTATTTCTTAAGAGGATCTTTGCCTTGGCAGGGTTTGAAGGTAACGCAAATTCGTTTTTAGTGACATATTAGTTTCGATGTATGATTCTATAATGATAATTGCAGGCTGATACACTTAAAGAGCGTTACCAAAAAATTGGTGATACAAAACGCGGCACGCCAATAGATGTCCTATGCGAGGGACATCCAGACGAAATGGCTCAATACCTTAGGTACGTTCGTAGATTGGATTTTTTCGAAACGCCCGATTACGAATATTTACGAAAACTTTTTACTGATCTCTTTGAAAAACGTGGATTCGTGGACGACGGAGAGTTTGATTGGACAGGAAAAACTATGGTAAGTCTAGAGAATTCACGGCGTAAGGAACGATAACAATTCTGTGTTGTGCATAGCCTTCGAGTGTATACGTTCTTCAACAATTAAGAAATGCTCCACCTTCTGATAAGATAAAAACAAAATCTGCGAAGGTATGGCTTTTATCGCTAGAGCATACGCGAATGCAGAGGCGGCTCGTGAGCTTTTAGGTGTAAGGGGTGCACAAAAAATTATTATAAATTAAAAGTAAACCTAATTTTATTGATTGCGGAAAATAAAGTCCATGCGACGGTGTTTGTCACTCACAAACTTGTCTATAACTTTAGAATCAACGTTTTTAACACCATTTTGAACCAAATCTTTTTCAATTTTTAAGATAGCTAAAACATTTAATCGGTCCGCAGTATCAAAAAAGGCTCGCCTTGCAAAAGAGGGAGCGCAATGAAGCCAGCTCCAAAGAACCCCGAAAATTAACACGCAAATAACGAAGCAAACAATGAAAAATTACTTTTTATTTTTGATTATTGCTTTTATAAAATTTAGTCTATGCTGCAGCCCACCAGCCGCCATTGCACGAACGCCACTGGTTGTCAACGTCACATTGTTAATATTAAAATGCTAATTTAGATACGCTTGAATCGTCTTAGTTTAAAATCTGATGCACATGCCTTACTTTAGAGTACACCTGTGGCATCTCTGCAGACTACAGGACATGACATAGTGATTTCGCCGAACAAAGGTGACCGCCATATATCGAATAAGGTAATTAGAGTTGAGTATCTCATCGCCTTATTTTATTTCTAAAACTCTCTTAAACTTCGTATTTCCAGAACCCGCCGAAATCGAACGCAGCTTGGCCGCCTGAAACATCGAAGCAGAGCACGCTCGGTAATTTGACACCGGCCGATCGGCACGGTTCTGTACAGGTTGTGAGCTCAACGAACGGGGAGCTGAACGCGGACGATCCAACGGCGGGACACAGCAATACACCTATAACCCAGCCGCAGGAAATCGAGTTGCTCGATGAGACAAAGTACGTAGATTTTAAATTGCAGATCTCGCTAAAGTCCATTCACTTTAAGAACATAGTAGATAGCGCTGCAATCGGCGTCCGTATAACACTGCCAAAATGTAACTCGATTAAATAATGGCGGGTAATTTGAACGTATAATGTTAGTTTTGTATAACCCTTGCAAATTCCTTGAAAGTAACACTATAAATTCTAATGACAAATGTTTAAGAAAAATATACGTTTACGTTTATTTCAGTTTATTTAATTCAAGCAACACAAATGGAAACAATTTTTTTTTCAGATACATTCTATATTTCGCGTATTCAAATACACTTCGGAATAAAATACACTCCTATGAGACACTTTAATAGTTCTTTTTTAAAGTAGCTACAATTATCACAATTATAGAACCATGTTAAAATTACTTCAAATATATGTTGATAATGCGGAAACATCACTTAGAGAGGACATTTGCGATGATGATCCAATATTAACGATAATAATAAATTCTTCGATCACATCTTCTGGGATATTATCCAGCTCATACAACTTACTTTCTTCGGCAATGGTGTGTTTGATGCCATTTGTCCAAACTTCAGCAGTTACGAGTTGGAGTCCTTCAATTAATAATTCTTTTATCCCTGGTAATTTAAAAAAATTGTTATGTGCAGCTCTCTTTTTCTCGCTTTCTCGAGGGATAGAATAAGGACGATAAAACAATTAAAGCGATGTTTTCGTGTAACAGCAGATTCCAATGAAACGGTTTGGATTTTTGATATTATATTTACATCGGGCTTCTCTAACGTAAGACCAGGCGTTTAAATATCTGGAAAGAAATTACCGCCCAACGAAGAAAAAACATTGCAGTAATCTCACTTCTTCACGTTTCAAATAATTCAAACTGACATTTCGTCATACGTAATCTTCAAATACGTTAATTTAAATAAGTATATGTTGAAATGTGTGTAAGGAAAGAATATTAGCTATTACTTTATATTAATCATATATATACCTGTACCTGAGCTTGATATGCGATGTTTCGTATACCATGTGTATCCTAATAAAACCCTTGCAATTTCGAAATCACAGTTAAACAGAAAAACAGTCACTATGCCCGTCATCTTGCCGTTTTGCGCTGTCAAAGATGCGCGTAATTTCCATTAGTCGTCGAGGCCCTAATTTTCGCTTGAGATCTTTCGGAATAGTACGTATCGACGCCTGAATATCTCCCGCGCGTCTTGCGATGCCGCCCGGACCCATTGACGGTCGAGAATGCCGCGAAATATCTTTCCAAAATATTGACATCCGCGAACAGAATTTATCTGACGTTTTTCAAAGACGGAACGATCGTACGGCCAGGCAATGGGAGAGCGCCAGCCGCTCGCAGCGCGGTTCGATGGGCACGATTAATAGACAAAAATTCTGCCAAAGGAGGCCTATCGACATTTAAATATCATCAAAAAATATCTCCAATCTGGGAAAAATACAATCACCCGACTGGCTGGTGTCGGGAGAGTTTTGGGATTTAATACGTGTACCCGCCCTATGGATGCCTTTTAGTATATAGGATATTGAAATATCCTCTTTCCATGCAGTTGTTGGCATTTTTTCCGCCTTGATGGAATGGTGGGGTATGGTGCATTATCCATTACAATAACAATTTGGCTCTAAAAAAGGTAGAACATTTCTCACTTACTCGGTAAATACTTCACCATTCATTTCCTCGTGGTAATCGGAGGTTCTTTTTGGATTGAAAATATAGCAACCCATTTTCAACAAAACTAATATCACTCCCGATATGTAGCTATTATAATTCGACTTCCTCTTCAGCAATATGCTAAACAATTAATATAACGAGAAACGCAAGAAACAACCAAATACATAACCAAAAACAACCGAAGAAACTTGACAACTGACATTACAAAAACGTAGCGATCAGTAATATTTCATTTTATCCGACATAAATTTCGTATGCATAGACAGATTTTTTCGTCGTGTGTAACTTTGGCTTACGTATTAGCCAATAGGAAACGTCCAAAATATAAGCTTATCTCGCCCAACGTAATTTTATTAAACTAAATGATGTATAGACGCATTGTTTGTGGTAGTAGTGATCGTACTTTTGTGGATATGTTTCTTACGTAAAAACAGTTGTTCATTTTTCAGATGTTGTTGTTTCTTTAAACGGAAGAAGAAAAAGGGCGTCAGAACTAAATGACTACAATACAGTGAAACTGATCAGCATCTTACACTATTACCTTGCGGTCACAGTAGTGCAGTGACTCTGAATTGACTTTTGTTTTAACTCAAGACCAACGTATAGTTGTTATTATGTTAAGTACTATTTAATAGCTAAATGTAGGTTAGTTTTAATTTTTATTATTAGGATATTTTAAGTCATTATCTTATATATAAATATATATACATATAAGCAGTATATGTATTGTATAAGAACCTTACTCTATATCGTTTTGGCACTTTTGTGACATTACTGCTTTTTTTTTAAACATATACCTGCCTTCCTTTTTTGGTAATTATTATTGTATCATTTCGTAATAATAATAATATTCTATAATTTATTGTACTTTTACCAAATATTAGTTACTAATTAATGCTCTTATTCCCTCCTTTAATTACGTAGTGTTGTAAATATCGTCCGAAATTATTTGAAACTTTGGTACTAAATCGCACGACGCTATTGAATTCCTTTTTTTATTATTATTATTGGTTTTAGCAAAGCTTTACCGGCGCGTGAGTGAGAAGTATTAAAAATTGTTTGCATTTTTTTCATTTTATCGCCTTTCTATAAAATAGAAAATAAAACACTTCAGTAACCAAAGGGAATTCTATACAGCGCCTGTGATTTAGTATGCAATAGGGCTTTGAGGAATCGTGTTTTACAATTGCGCAGAGTAAGGTTCTGGATATGAAAAGGAAAAAAACAAATTTAGCTGATGTACATATATTAATTATTACTATTATTATTATATTGGCCTTCACACAAAAAAGAAATTAAAGAAAATGAAAATACATTTTTCCTATATTAAATTAAATACATATGAAAAGTTTGCAAAATAAAGTGAAAATATAAAAATATATATTATATGTGTACAAAGAGCATTGGCATATTGATCGTAAGTTTATTACTATTAAAAAAGAAGAAATTTATTTACACAGGAAAGTATTTTTATGATTCTATTGTAATTTACCCGAAATTTTCTTTGGAGATTCGATCAACAATTAAGCATCGATAATAGTAAAATTAATTTTCATTCAATATAACGAAGAGAGAGAAAGAAAAAAAGGTTAACAGATGTGATTAGTTATTGTATTATTGTAATTATTATTATAATCATTATTATTACTATCGCTTTATCGTTGATCTCCAATTAAAAATTTGATCAACTTTTTCCGTTTCTTTATTTTCAACTCGTGTTTCTCTTCCTCGCTTTATCAAAACTAAAAAAAATCATGACTGTTAACTCATTTTTTATACTTAAGAGAACCGGAAAATCAATAAATATGGGCAAAAATTGGACCTTGATACTTGATCACTACAATCCTATTTAAATGATATTGATTAAATGTTAATTAATACAGTTCAATGAATATATAAATATTTACACTTAAGCATGCACAAGTCCATGCTCAAGGCGGTGCTCATGCTCAAGTACGCGTTCGTGCATACTGAGCATGCGCATGCTCAAATACGTGCCAACGCGTACTTGAGCATGAGCACCGCCTTGAGCACGAACTCTAAAATAGCAGCCTAAGTGTAAGAAGTCCAATTAAGCCGCAAACGTTCATTTTTTTTTTTCTTCATTCTATTCATTTTTCTTTAAATAGGGTATTAAATAATGGTACAGAGCTGAGCTTGCGTGTATTGTTATTAAAAATAATGTGTATGTATCATAATTGTTTATTTATTAAAAATTTCATCTAATGTATTTCAAATCATTTAATATTACGACTTGTACATTGCAATTACTTAATTTAAAAGGCGTTTATAAACGAAAAAGAGTTGAGGATGGCAAATTTAAAGAAAATTGTATTGTCAGACTTCCTTCATAAGTATTATACTTGTTATAAAAGCAGCACTGATAAACCAATGTTAAAAAGAAAACCTGTTTTTTTTTCTTTTAATCTATGTGATGATCTATTAAATGCGAAATTATTCCAATATTTAAAAAAAAACAAGGTAACAGAGAGGACATGCATAACTACGGACCAATCGGTGTAAAATGTCAAGTTGGTTACTTTAAATCTTTGAATACTGCTGCCACAAATTACAAAAAGTTGTACAATTTAGGTACGCGAGGTAGCTCACAAGTAAACTGTCTGCTATTTAATAAACAGCGTAGAAGGTAAAGGAGTGCCACAAGGAACAATCTTGAGACCAGCGATGTTGTTCTGAGTGATGAACGATCATTCTGCATCAGTCATAAAGTATGCTTGGAGATGATGCAAACATAACGAGCGACAATTGCCATGTTTGATAGTTATAAAGGAAGCGAATGGTGTTCAGATCACGCCTAAATGTTAAGAAGTGTCGAATGATATATAGCATCATCCTCCGAATGAACATCTTGGTGTAGCGGTGGGTCTCGCTTGGTATACGGCGAACGGGGCTATCGACATTATAGCACCGTTTAGTTGTGTCCCGGCGCGCGATGAGCGTGTATTGTTTTGGTCAATGGCAGTGTGCTGCATTACACAAATTCAAATAAATTCGGTTGAAGATCTTTTAAAAATCCCGATTTCAGGAAGGGAATCGGTATAACCGTTTCCGAGATATAGGCAAAAATGTGAAAAATACCATTAATTTTTAAACTAAAATCGTATTTTACAAGGCAAATATAAAGATATTCCCTACTTATAGTTCAAAGAAGCGTCTTCGACAGCGAATCGACTGATGAAAATTACATTCCGATAGCTTTAACCGTTTCATTAGATTTATGGGTATGGTCATAGAAGCATAAGCGATATTGGAATTTGTGCGCAAACGCTCAAACCAAAGGATTATTTCTCAATTGGACTACGCGACTACTTTTACATGTGCAACCCATATTACAACTATTGTAATTAGTCGCGGCCGATGATTAGATGATGTTTGGGTGGACGGTGGCGAAGATAGTAAGTAGTGCTTCGTATATCGCATACTCCTATATTGCCGCTTCCGTCTAGAAAATTCCGAAATCAAAACGAGACAGAACACAGCGGATATCTAGCACAAATAGCTTATACGCATGGACCAATACAACTGTTTCACTATTGCCCGAGACAAAAATTGAAATGTTATATATCCATGTCTATTCCTATATTACCATATCAAATTGTCATAAAACTCTTAACATTCAGAAGAACATATAACACTAATAATTAACTCGACAAACGTAATCACCTGGAAAACGATGACCGTTTTTAAAATCAGACCGTGATACTCCTGTAATTCGCACTTGTCTACACACTACCAGACTCTACAGTTCCCCAGATTGACAAATTGTTTAACGTAGGTGCAACTGTTCGAAGTATCTGTAGCAACCATACATCTAAAATAAATACCATTACACCTTCTTGGCGTATTCACTATAATGAATCTAATTAAATCTTTATTGAAGTGTAAAATTAAATGACACATTTACAATGTCAACGCCTTAAGGTAGGTGTCCCAATATACAGCACCGAACTTCAGTGTGCAACCACAGATGCAACTGTAGATACACTGCAATGCAGTTTTCTCCAATAAAAATAGACATATATCTACAAAGCTGCAGGAATTATATCCAGAGATAATACATGTATATACAAGGATAATTGCTTAATAGGAAATGGTAATTTTTAAAGTATGATAGCATTGATCCGCGTGTATTTGGAACTGATAATGTATATACACCTATGTATTTGCATTTTCCTGATTAAATAAATGTTATATTAAAATACGACAATAACACAAAATCATTATTTTATTTAACAACGTATAACAAATAGGAAAAAATTGGAACTTAAACTAGTTTGTCAGTCACAAACACCCTGCCAAAAAAAAATGTTGTACCTGTGGGATCCCCCTAAGAAAGGAGAAGTTTACCAATAGAATAAAACTCCACCCTACAAAATATATATAAACCTCCACAGAAGGAATACTTAACACAATAAAACATTAACTATATCAAGTTTGGTAGAATCGCTTTTCGCTTAGGGTAACCTTTAAACTCCTTGACGTAGGCGTTATGCTTATTAACAGCCCAAATTGTCATCTGGTACAAGCCCGCGAGAGCAAAGACTAAAACTGCAAAACAAAATTTATATCATTACAACTGCACTTGAACATCTCAACCAACAGCTTTCTTTTTACCTGGAATGCAACTTGTTAAAATAAAGAAACCCATCCAAGCAGAAAATTCATAAGTATAATTTGGGCATGATACAAAATTGTACAGCCAGGTCAGCGGATTCTTATTGGGCATTGGGATTTTACGAACTGTCGACCCGGCTGGTCTCAAATCACGCAAGAGCAGGTGAATACTTAGATTACCAAGTTCGGAGATCTAAAACGGAACACTGAATCGCACTAGAATAAATGGAAAATCTATTTTTACTTACCACGAAGATGCCCATACCCATGATAACTTGTATCGATGGAGGTGGCATGAATAGTGGATGATTCACGTGGAATGCCACATACCCAGCAAAACCCCAATAATATCCGCAATTCTTAAACAGATTCCTAAGTGGCATAGTTCCGTGGGAGAAACGATGGACAAATGCAGATTCATATATACGTTTAACGTAATGGAATGTCCAACAAGCGAAAGCAACTCTGCCATAATAGATAGAAATAGCTTGCATAAGTTTGTGTCATAAAAGTATAATATTCCTACAATTAATTGGTTTTAAACCCGAAGTAACAGACATTTTAAATAAAAGGAATATTAATATAAATTATTTTCAAACAGAATATCAGCAGAACATATTAAAATATATGGAAATAGATTTTGTTCGGATAAAAGTGTCAACAGTTTATTGGATCAATTAAACGAGGAAAACGTTAAGCCAATACATCTATATACTGAGATCCTAAAACAAAAACTTACTGTGCTGCGGTTGATAGAGGTGCACCTTTATTCTGATAAATAATGCTAGGTCTGCAAGCAAATAGCGCATAAACAATTGGAGGTCCAAGATATTCTATTAAATAAACAGTTCTCCATCCAATTTGAGGTCCCAGATCTTTGACGTAAATTATGCTCCCATTCTCCAAGGCAAGACTGCTTACGGTAGTGCTATTATCGACATCCCTCCCTTTAAGATTAGCACGGATTGACTGTCTTTCTATCTGGAAACCTTTTGGTGTTCTTGCAATCTCCTTTTTAATATCACTAATTGTAGCTGTGGTCGGTATTGAAATTTTGCACAAGGAGACATCTCTTACAGTGTGGACGTTTAACTAAAACGAAATACCATTAGTTTTGCGTGTAAATTGAAAGTATATTGCATCGTCACTCTAACCTCCAAATACGTTAAAAAAATTACAATACAATGAAAACTTACCTCGAAACTCATTTTTTATTGTTTATTATACGAAGAACTATAAGAATTCAAACGACCAAACGTAGTTTTCTTGTTAGATTATAACGTCTAAGATATTTTGCTTGAAACTTATTTCGAAATCGATTTCTTGTTTTCCTACAATTTTTTAGTAAGGAGCGTATGAAAATTAAGATTTGTGGATGAAAATAGGATTATACTTCCAATTAAGTATTCATTAGTAACCTTTAGACCCCTTTAGGCATTGTTAAATAGCAGAAACCAAACAAACATGAGAAGGGACTAAATCGAATGACGTCATATTTGACCCAAAATGCAGTCGTTAAAATTTTTTCTTGAAATTCAAATTAAGTATATAACAACATTTATATGTTCAAGCTTTCAATGGATATCATAAATACAATTTTTAAATTAAATTACTTAAACAACTAAATTTACCATAAATATTTTTACAATTTGAGAATCGGATTATAAAACAGATATCCTCACATGGAAAAACGAAAAACTGTTACATCATAAATCGATTATAATTTAATAACCCATGGATTCCGAGTTTCCATGGAAGTCGATATGTTGTTACCTTGTTACCCAATTTTTACCCTTGCAAGTAGTTGTCATTAGTGTGGAAATAAATTTTATTACGTTGAACGAATGTTATTAACTCGGTTCGATGGAAGTTAAATCGGTATCCAAATTAACTTCTACTCTTTTTTCGTATGTTGGCGCAGTTTCGAAGAGGATGAAATTATGAGTGGGGTAAATAATTTATCTGTTGCCGTTTCTTTATTAAAAATTTATGTACTAAATTTTAGCTTTGATATGGTATTTCACCCACAAAAATGGACAATGGTGCATCAGAAGATAACACATTAAAGGCAGCTAGTAGAGAGAGTAGTTCTAAAGATTTAAATCAGCCTAGAAGTAGCATTAAAAGTACAAAAAGCTTAGAGAAAAATATCAACTCAAGCACTAGTAGTTTGAAGTCTGAAAAGGATGTTCACTTTGCGAGGGATGTCCTTACAACTAAATGTGTAAGTCCAGATCATAGTTTGACTGTCTCGCATAAGATAATCACAAATTGGAGAAACGCATGTAGTAAAACAAAAGATAGAACCAAGGACCTTCTCAAAAGATGGAGAACATTGCCAGAGTATGAAGACGAGGAGAATAAGAAAAAGATGAACAATCTAGATAAGGAAGAGTCGCATCAGAACGGATCCGGGTGGAGCGTTCATGTTTGGAGTACGCCGTAGTATTTTGTGATGTATAAATAAAAATGATAAATTGGGGATCATTTCAGCCACTTGGGTTGATAGATTTACTGAAGCGAATGATTTATCCGAAGACGAACATATCTACGAAATCAAATTAACACCAACACAGAGCAATAAATTTATATATTTTTTTAATACAATTCTCGACCATGATCAAGACAATCTTATCAGTGAAGAAGATTTTGAAGCTTTTATTGAGGTATGACTAAACCATTTCTCGTCAATTTGAGATGTAAATAGTTTTATTTTAGCGATTACGTCACTTTGCGGATTGGTCAACAAATTCGCAAGAGTACAATACATTGAGGGAAGTCGAACAGGGTTTTATAGATACGTTTTTACAAGACCTTGGCGAGGATAAATTCGGTATAATTAAAACATATTCAATTCTGTATGTTTATACTTCTATCTTTAGGTTTCACTGTTAACGATCATATATACATTACGCAGGACGGCTGGCTTTTTAAGTGGGAGTCGTTGATTTCTGGTTGTCGGAATCTTTCCGATTTTCCCGTATGGTTACAATATTTTGCTAAGATTTTGTTTCAAGTTATAAATAAAACTGGTGAGTATATAATTACATATTTTATGGCCTTCCACGATTTCGTATCCCTTCTGCTCGTGTTTTAGGTAATGGAATTGTTACTAAAGATGAATTGAAATCGTTTTATTCATCTGTTTTGGGATTTGATATGAATAAAGTGGAAAATTCGTTCGACTCAGTATATAAGGCTTTAACATCGGTAAGCAATATTATACATATGTTTTTTGGCATAAACGATAGTGAATTTTATAGAATGGTGATCACCCATTGACTTACCGTGTTTACCAATTATGCTTTGCCAATTATTTGTTGGGGAGATACCCGAACGGACCAGGGCAATATATATTTGGTGCTATACCGAGTTTGATATCTTCGGCTTTATTTCCTATAGATTACTCGGCTCTAAATACGCAACCCGAGGACCTAGAACAGTACGTTCCCGACCAGAAAACTAATAGGCGGAGTGTCATAGTTTAACAATCCCTCGGCTTACGTGCACATATCTCTAGTCTTAGGTTTTGCGATATATATAAATCGAAATACTCAATGAGGAAGTGGCTTTAACTAGGTAGGCTCAAAATTTCTCTATTTTCGCCCCTTGCAGAGTGCACTATTAGAATGATAAATGTAAACGACAATTTTTCACAAGTGCACCTTTTGAAAAATAAAATTCAAATTCTAAAACTATGTGATACTTTTTATGAATATACACTTAAGCTTAAATGTTATTTATTACCAGTAAATATATATTACATAAGGTTCACGAAATATTATTAACTTGTTTGTTACGACTTGATTATTATCTTTGTTTTAAGTAATTAATCGTATTCATTGTTTATATAATAGTACCTGGTATATGTTCTTTTTATATGTGATATTTGTTACTTGAAATTTATAATGTAAATAAATTATAAAACATTTATTAGGCGTTTCTGTAATGATTTTAAAACAACCCCATCTCAGAGAGTATTTATAGAATAATGAAAACAAGGCGGGTATTATTAATGTAATTTATTTGTTATCCAATATAATTGAAAATATAAATAAATGTTATAATAATAAAATAATACTTTATTTGTTTCTCAATATGATATATATAGATCTTATTAATATGCTATTTGAGAATTCATTTGTGCCTTGAATATAAAATTGATAAACAATATAATCTATACTTTGCGTTCATGATTGGTATGGTATTATTTATAAGTAATTCATGTAAAGACAAGGTGTACGTAGACAATTTCATTTTTTACTTCTTGAGATATTACAGTGCCAGCAAGAATGGCAATTTGTTTTCATTAACACAATTAATATATGTGTTAAGACAATTACATACATAATTTAATATGTTGTACGAGTCGGTTACTTAATATCTTACATATACACATTCATTTATTCCACCATTTTTTTTATAAGTACAACTTGGATGATATATTTAATTGAAAGTTTCCATTCACATAATTGTTATTCATACAAAACAATTAACATTTGCATCTTTATATTTTTTTTTCATTTTAAACATATATACATTTCTTTCAAGTCTTATAAAAAGCTAACAATTTTGCAATGGAAGTTTACAGTTAGTTCCACAAAAATGATTCTGCGCCAATCAATTAAATTTAAAAAGGGTTAACGTATATATTTATATATAGGCAGTCATCGGTCTCAACTGACTGAGGTTGGTATCAAAAAGGTCTCTAGATTGGTTATAAACTAGTTCATGTTTACCACATGTTTACACACGAATGCGAAATGACAAACAGAGTGTAGCCAATCCACGAAAGTAAATATGAACCAGTGATAACCAATCGAGCGACCTTCAACCAACCTCAGACAGTTGAGAATGATTACTGTTTATATATGTCGGCGTCCCACCGAGAACTAGATCTTTGATTGCAGCTTTAAAAAAATATTTTTTTAATGAAACCCTCACACTTCAACTTACATTTCCAATTCATTAATTTAACCAAGTAGGATGTGGAAACGTCAAACAAATTAAGAAAGACACAGATCACCAGAAACAATGTCATCAAATTAAAGCGTATTAGCCACAATGGAATAATATACAAGATGTTGAATTGAATTCTGTAAAACTTTTGTAGAAATAGTCTTTTTTCTGAACTGTAACCAAGAAACAGTCTTCGGTGAAACAGCTGTACATAATAAGTTATTCATTTAAAACTATTATCTGAAATTAACTGTATGCTTTATAAAATATTTATATATAAAAACATTAGTAACAATAACAATTCCATATATATATATATATATATATTGTTTTATTATTTAAAAACATATGCATCGGGACGTACTAAGTTTCTTTCATTTGTTGCTGCGATTCAAAATAAAATTTTGGATATTTAGTGCAATATTAATTGTAAATAAGTTTTTTAGCTTACTTCCTTGTCAGTAAATAACAGCTGAACAAGTGTACCTGGTTGTTTACTGTGCTAATAAAGCTGTTGTATTTAGTACCTACAGGTTTCAGATTCAGAAGCATTTGATGCATTCAATTGACTACTACATTAACATTTACACACAAATAGTTATATATAGTTGTTTTACTAAATACTCCTTTGGGGCAGGGCTAGGTGGTGCCAAGTTCTTGTCTTTTTCTTGCATATTATAATAAATTTTTATGCTGTTAAGAAATAGCATATACATAATTTAAGCCACCCTTATTTATAGAAATACGTAATATTGTAATACACTGTAATAATATATTGGTCAGGTATAAGTTAATATTAGTATACAAACACGGATTACAAGCACATCAGTAAAATGTTGACCTGACTTAGAAGTTGGATTACGTGCTGTTAAAAATCAGTTTTCCTCTCTAATGGTTACATTGAATAATTTCGGAAATTATTAAAGATAATTATTTATTGTCTGTTGAATATATATACAGGTGTCCGTAGGAGAACGAAACCGCCTGAATATCTAACAATAAAGACTTGAAAAATCAAGACTTCTATATTAGAAATTATGAGGTTGACACTCCTACGTCTAGGGGGTTGAAGCTATGCACATCGTTTGTTCTTTAAAAGTTGTCCCAGTTCGATTAAACATTGACGTGTCTCGGCGATTTTATGTCTTTTATTTTTTATATTTAGGGTGTTTCGTTTTCCCGTGGACAGCCTGTATCTATATATTTTCGCATTGTAAAAGGTTGAGATTGCGCGTTTAAAATTAGGAACGATAAAGCAAATTTATGATATGGTTTTCGAACACATTAATCTAAAATTAGCTAAAATTTGGAGTTCGTATTACCAAAGACTAGGTTTTTTTATCAGTTTAGTATAATATTTATTTATTTCTCAATTCCAGGTTTCGCTTTTATTATAGTAAATCTCAACCTTTTTAATTTTTTTTTGTTCAATTCGATACCAGTAGTATTAACATTGATTTTCGTTGATATATACATCCAATGATTAATATGCCTTCTAAGATGTGTATAAACATTACTGCAGCTAATATTCATTGAGGTTTAACTGGTGGTTTTCGCTTCTTATTTGCTATGGATCACACCAATAGTATGATACATTATTAATTAACTATATTTATATACCTAGAGAAATGTCAGATGTTAACATCAATTTTTGGCGACATAAAAACAATATTACCATGCATGTAGGCATTGAGTAAAATTAAAAAAAAATGTATATTAGCGACTGGACCTATATTGGGGCTCAGGCAATGAGGTTTGCAAATCAACTCCTGTGCTTATAGAGCCATCGCTAAGATCTTGATGTATTCGCGAGTGTCTTGTTCTTTTGTGGTGGGAAGTTGGATGGCATCTGCAATCGCAATGCATGACGCATAACGCCACAGATGTTGCTAAGGTGATAATAAACGGTACCGCAAAATAATGGATGATTATAGCCACTTGTTCGTCGCGCTTGTAATGGGTTAAGACCACAGTACGGTTTTCTTTGGAATGGTGGCAAGGGAATTCGGTACCTTCTGTGCCGTACATCTCCGTGAAATTCTTACATCGTACGCTCGGAGGATACCCACAACCTTTAATGTTGACCAGCAGTACTGCATCATCTGTTTGATTTGGATTAGCGCCTGAATCATTGTAACTTACGTAAATATGGGTGCAGTGGTATGCGTCGCTGGTACAACCTTCCCGGCAAGAGCTCCAGCTGCAATTCGCCAAACCTGTTAATTCCTCCCTCCTGGTTGTTACACAATTAACTGGTTTCGTGATGAAGTTCGAAGATAATGTTGATATAGCTGGATCGACGTACAACGGCACCAGAAATAGCAACGATGAGCCAGCTGTCATAGCGATGACTGCCAAGACACTGGTTGAATAGAACAAGGCCCTTTCGCGACATGACCTGTACTCCTGCACCCTATTGCGCTTCGATAACGCTAACTCTTGTAGTTTCCTCTTCCTGAGCTCCTCTTGTTGATCTAGGAGCAGCTCGGAGCTACTGCTCCTCATGTTTTCGTTATCCACTATGACATTACACGCCACCACAACACCTCGTTTCACTGACAGACTGACAGTAATGATCTATTATAACTAAAATGAATTCACCCTCGTATAGGGCGCATGTCCGACACACCAATACTTTTAGGGGTGTATATTTGAAACCGGTATTTTATTTAAAAAAAATTGTTTATATAAACGGATACTCCATAGCAGATTATATCAACAATTTTTTTTGTCAATGCGGATTACTACCATTTTACAAATCTCTGTTTGGATATTCGAAAAGCCTTTGTTTATAGATATATATCACACAACCTTTACAAATGGCTGTAGTGATGTAACATCTAAAATAAATACCATTACATTTTCGCCTATAATACAAATTAATTTAATTATCTCTATTAATTAAAGTCTAAAATTTAAACTATTATCTGTTCACCGAACAGATGAAGTGATCACGTGATGATCATGCATCGTACATTTATTATAAATACAAAGTATATTGACACGGTTTTACCTTGCCCATTATATTGTATGTGCTAATAGAGTCTTGAAAAAGACACAAATATCGAATATACAGGAAAAAGACAAGATCAAAATTGTAATGAATAAACACATGACGCCGAAGGGGTTATGTTTAATTATATATAAACATTGGGCGTTCTTGGTATGCAATACAGCCATGTATTATTTATATATTTTAAATCAATGAATTTAATTTATTATTATCTTTCTATCCTATTTTAGCAGTGGATTTGTTATATTTGTTTTTAGCAAGAAACAAACAGAAACTTCATCTTAGAACTTATGATGCTATTTTCACCCTTATTTAAACAGTCTATAGCATCATTCGAATAATCGCTTCTTGAATTTTAAAGGGCGCTTTTTAATACGATTTTTCCATTTAAATCGTTTGCAATGGAATTTTCTGGAGTTCTTTTCTTACCAACCAACGTATCACGCATTTTTTGTACTCCATCTGTTGGGTGAATAAAGTATAAATGGCAATTGCGGACATTTAAATTTATTCCACGCCTTAAGTTAGACGTCCCATCATACAGGCCTGTGTAATCAATTCCCTTTGAGTTTTGTTGGTTAATGTAAATTGATGCAATTCAGTAAATTTTAAACAAACCTCAATTGATGTTAGAAAAATATTTGTTAAATTAAACAATGTCCAATTCCGACGATGATTACATGTCTGATAAATTACTAGCACCACGGTATATCTTTCAAAATCTATTTAAAACCATTGTAGCTAATTCACCATTTGTAGCGATGACCAAGATATTAGACCAGGATTATTATTTAGTAGAACTCAAAAGAGGACGCATGAAATACATAAGAATAAAATTCAGCAAGCTGCTAAACGACCTAAAAGTTATCACGAACAAGAACAGGAAACTAGAGAGAAGGGTTTAAATACCGCTATATCATCTGACAATATAGGATTTAAGCTACTACAAAAGATGGGTTACAGAGAGGGTAAAAGTTTGGGCAAAAGTGATGCAGGCATTAAGGAACCTATAAATATTGCTTTGAAGGAGAGTACTTCTGGTGTGGGACGGGAAAAACACTTGGAAAATGTCAAGCAAGAAAGGGAGCAACTAAAGGAGCAAAGTTTAGAGATGCGAGAACGAGAATATTTAGCTGCTAGATATGAAAAAACTATACTGAACATATTGAGGAAGGATTTTTTTAAAGTGCAGAGGGTGTGTGAAGAATTAGATGAAAGAGAAGTATGCTTTAGTTAATGCATTTCCAATGGGAATCTATATCCATACTTGTTATTTTAAGGGTATAACAGAGCCTGATTATCCATATTTTTGGACAAAACAAGCTACGAAGTCGGCAGAAGATTCAAGTGAAGATAGTGAGTCAGACAATGAAGAAGAGATTATAACAGAGGAAAATCTTTACAACATCATAGACTATGTACGAGAAAAACACTTATATTGTTTGTATTGTGGTTTGAAAGGTACAGATCCTGAAGATTTGAAAGCAAACTGTCCAGGACCCTATAGAGTAAATCATGATCTAGAATGATGAAGTTTAATTGTAAATAACTTATTTTTTTACATAGAATTTAAAATATATTTGTCTTAATGTTTATCTATATTATTTTCTAAATCCCTTCATTAATATTTATTCAAACAACTTTTTTGCTCAACAAATTTTATTAAAAAAAAAAAGGATATATAAAGTTTAAATGAAAATGAAATAATTTATTTAAATATTATTGTGAACTTGTCGAAAATAAGGCTAGTAAGCCAGCAGTGACACCGATTGACAGTGCATAATTCACTGCAGGGGTAAACGACCTAAATACATAGAAACTGGCAAATATTACGATAGCTAAATACAAAGCATTATTGTAAAATATTGAAAAGGTCGTTGCTTCAAAATCCGCGACTTCATTCTTCTTCCACAGTATTCTCTCATCTTTTTCTTTCTTACTCATCTTCTTATCCTCCGAGAGCTTCTTGTTCATATCCCTAGTGACTGCATCTTCACGTTTCACGGCAATCTTATGTTTTAGTATAAATTTGGTGTTACGGTAAGACATTGCCAACAAATAAGTTGACACTCCCGTTATCAATAAAAAGAGCAGCAGAGACGTGTACACATCTATCATATGGATCCTCCAAAAAAGCCATATGGGCACTGCGGATACGATAAAAGCGTTCCCATAGAAAAGAGCGGAGGACTTCGTGGAAACATTTCTACTAAAATCCTGCAGAAGTAACTCTTCTTCTTTCGTAAACGGCTTGTTGTGTGATTTAGTCATTCTTCGTTTCGTTTAAGGGCACTGTTTCACTCACAAAATCTAAATACCGTTTGAATTTTGTCGACTACCGACTATCCATGTGATTACTACGAGAAAGTTGACACGAAACCCGCAACTTCCACGTTTACATGTCAATTTGTATTGCCAACTTGCCAACAGTTGCCAACTCATCTGTTTATTTGTGCTTTTAATCCAATCCACGTTCTAAATTCGACTTTCCAAATTTATGATCATTAAAATATGTAGTTAAATTAATAGTGAATTATTTGTGTATATTATTATAATAAATAATCAGAGAATTTATTAAAACTATCATTCTTGTATATATATTTATATACAACGTATGAATAGAATTCTACTATGTGGAGGGTAATAGTTACACTGTTACTTCAAGAATCTAATCATAGGTAGCGCGTGGTATTATGTTAGGTGTTTTTATTTAAACAAAATCAATTAATATTTTGTTGTTTATTTTTACAGTTTTGTTAATGATACTGTATTTTACAATACAAGAAACATAGTATAATCTTTAGAATGCAAGGATAAATTGATTTACTTGCATAAGAGTATTTTAAAAGGCAAAGGGTGAAATTCTTATCAGGAGAAGAATCATTATGATCATTAATGTGAAAGTATATTGGTTCAATTGAATTGAAAAGTTTCAACAATGTTATAATGGGGTTCTCACAATGGCTGTAGGTTATGTTTACTGCAGTTTATGTGTAGTAGGTGGTATTTTAAATACATAAGGTAATAGTGAATTGTGTATAGGTGTAGTGCAGTGGGGCGCTTCTTTTACGTGTCCTTATCTACACAAAAATTGTGTAGAATTGAAAAGTACGCCACTGATTTTAAATGTGAGAACCGAAACAGATCATATATATGATCCTCCTATATACACGATACATATGATCTAAGACCGAAACATTTTGGTGCTCCTCCTTGGAGTGTATACGAAATAGAAGTGAGTGTGCCATCTATAGCCGTGTCAAAAAGCTGGAGCTACTTGAGCGCGGAGGAATCATACACAGGTGTGTCGTGGTCATGCATTCCTTAACATTAGAGACGAGCTGTCAGGAAAAGGTTGTGCGCGGTGATCAATCGTTTTGTTCGGCTCGCAACGTAAACGCATTCGCATATACAAAAAAACGGATCCGTGTTCTGTTAGCAGCACCCCTTGGTTGACCTGTCTGCGCTCAAACAATTAATATTTACGTTGCGTCCCCTAAAAATCGAAGGGGACAAGGACTGTGGAAACAGGGCCTCGAGCATCGAGACCAGAGTAGTTCTTTTTTCGAGGCTGTGTTTTAATTGACGGTGGCTTAGTGCGTCCGGAATTGTGATAGTGTCCGTCTACTTGGAGTGCCGAAAATGGCATTAAACCCGGATGAATCGGGTAAACAGGTGGTGACAGTGGACCAAAATTCTGAAACGGACCTACAGGCTTTGTTCGACACCGTGTTAAAACCCGACAAAAATAGACCTCTGCAAGTGCCATGGAGTATGAGAAAACTTCCAGATTCGTTTTTTAATCCACCTTCCACCGGATCTAAGTCGATAAATCATTCGAGAGAGAACTCTGTCGATTCGGCATTCGGTTCTACGACCGGTGGTACAACGGGGGCTGCTGTTACAGCTATCAACACCGTACCCTTACAGACCGCCCATAACAGGGCACACAGTTCCCCAGCATCCCTGCAGCAAACATATTCCGTCGGCCAGCAACAACAACCCCCACCCGGCCATCACCACATCAAACAAAGGTCCTATGATGTGCCCACAAAATCTGAGGACACCCAGCCTTTACCACCGGGTTGGGAGCAAGCACGCACCCTGGAAGGCCAGGTGTATTATCTAAAGTAAGTCCTATTCATGATTGGCATCCTACAACTTTTCTTTTTGTTTAGAATCGCGGAGAAAAGGACCACAACGTTAAATAAATATAACTTAAGAAGTTGTATCTAATAATACATTTATATATCGATTATGTTTAATAAATTCTATTAAATTATTTAGGTGGTCTAATACTATAAGATAATATACACGTTACCTGTTCTGCAACTTTCTATATTTACATACTTCTGTCTCTTTCTGTTATGCGTTCTTGCTAGCCAACATTATCATTTCTTTTTTGATCTATTGCTGCTCACTGTATCGCCCAAATTACGAAGCACTACCCTTAAGACTGATATAGAATTTAAAATTCATTCATCTATTTTTCCTGATGGTGTAATATAATTGTATCGAGACGAGGTACCTTTGTTACCAAGGTAGAACTTGTTATATTGATTAAGTTTGGATATACGCTGAGAAATCCACAAGGAAAAAAATGTGGTACATATATACCTGTTTTTAAATCGTTTCTACCTGTTTCGTAGGAACCTGTATGGGATTTGGGGTGTACCTTTTTCTTTTTCTTCGAAGGAGGTACAGGTCGATGGATTATAACTTGCTCCCCCTTTGATTTCGTGTTCTGTATACGTATAAATATATTGTTTGTTTACGTCATATTCTACGTACATTTCCAGTAATAAGGCGGTGCCGAATATACCCCCTTTCAGTCTGTTTAAACCTTGAGGTGATAAAAAATCATTTTGGCAAGTTGGGCTTTAGCTTCCACATCTATGTAATTAACAGACCAGACAACTATTTTTAGATTTAAAATTTCGAGGCGCCTGTCTCGGCCATCGAACCCTTTATAGAATACATTAGTTTAAATAATGAATTTCTATTCTTATATGTATTTATATACATGCAACATAGTAGTACATACAAACGGTCAACAGAAGCGTCTATACAGGCTGTTCTGTATAAGTATTGGTTGGTTCCAATTTGTGTTTGTGTTTCGAAACAATGCTTATAATAGTCTAATCGTCATTTATTAGACTTTTCCAACTTTCCCTAATTTCAATCGATTTTTTTTTACATTCTCACTGTGGATTGTTCGATAATTACACTCTGGAAAATTAATTTTATTTGTATATACTCCCCGAACATGTGATTTGTGTTTATAATACTTAGATATTATGCGATGTGTGTGTGTGTGGTACATGCATTCACATTACAACGCTTTCTAAAATCGGATTTCATGTTTTCAAACATCATCTGCGCGTGTTTTTAAACAGGGCTTAATTGTATAACACTACAGCGGTATCCATTTCGTATTTATTAAATTTTCATACACGACACACACAAACAGGGATATTGATGGTATAATGTTCCCTTTGTTAATTTTGCGTTTCGAATTTTCGGGTGTTATTGCTTTAGAAATGAACGAATGGTCGGTCCCCTCTTGCCTCCCGTGCTACTGGCCGCTACGAAAATTTATTGAAAAACGTGACTACATTTTCGTAAATATTTACGCATGAAAAAGTAACATGTACATATGTAGGTTCTTTTATTTGCAGTATTGTTTAAATTATTTTGTATCCTCGGCCTGTAACTATATATTAAATTCCTTGTATATAACGTACATGGGTATATATAGGACATGTAGGAGCCGTATATAATGTAAAGAAAACAGGCGCTTCAGTTTAGTAATGATTTGACTGCCTCTATGTATATTGATGCTGTTATTTTTAGTTCTATTAGGTATTTTGGAATCATCTGAAAATCTTACGTTTATATATTTCAGAACGCTTACACGCATGCGCCCATGCCCACTGTGTATATAACATTTTAAAAATACCGGTTTTTTAATTTTCATTTTAAAACGCAGAAATATTGCTCCTGTCGTACCACCGATTCCTTTATAAAAATATCATGGCTCTAGATCGCGTTCGGTTTTGTATGGTAATAGCAATTAATATTAACGGAATCTGTTTGTGCTGTAAATATATATTTACAGTTACGCCTTGATAGGTGGTTTTAATTTAAAATAACAACACACACCTATCTTTCGTTCGAGTAGCAAACACAACAGTTACTATCTATCATACATGCAATAAATGTACATATTGTTAATATTTATTTACATAACAATCACGCTTGAGACGAATGTACTACAATTATTGTGACTGTTATAATCATAACGGGATTATTTAATGTCACTGATGATAAAAACATCGCTTTTCCAGCGTTCATTCATGTTTTTCCCTTACTAATTTTTCATTACAAAAAATTTTGCCAATCGCCATGAACCGTATACATCATAAAATTATTACTCATCATACCAGTTATTGTTAAGCAGAAATAAAAAGAAAAATACTAAAATAAATGCTAGAAGATTTCGCATGTGTCATAAGTTCGCTTCTGGGAATCGATCTATTTCGGAATATACACTTTCGATACGTGAAATTTTGGCATTACGTACTGTTTGCTCTAGCTTCTCATTCAGTTCTAGAAGTAAGTTCAAAAGGCGCCGACTATAGTAGTGTGTGTGCGTATATATCCCAAACCACCTCTACTAAAACTTACTTCCGGTTACAACTGAGCCTAAAGCTACATTTAGAATTCCCAAAATACCACTCCCGACAAACTTATACACTTATTTGAAAACTCCGAGGTACACTTATTGGCACAAATATACGGTATAATCTCTTAGTTTCTCACCTGAACCCTGGCGGTGCTAAAATTATAATGTATTAATGTATACTTTACGCTTAAAACCGCGAAATTGTGTAGGTAAACCGACAACCTTTACGTACTACATAAATCTCAGCCATGGAATACATTTCATCTTGAATTATACATACTTTTAGTCAATAATAATAATGATATGAATTTGAAGAGGTAGTAAGAAAGTAATCGACCAAAAGATGTAAATGTCTGTGGGATCCATTAACGATGAGCGACAATATATTAAGAATCGAATTATGAAATACTAATAGATAAACAAATTCGAATAATACAGCGCCAATAAGCTGGAAATGTGGGGAGCACTAATGCAAATGAATGACTAGTTTCTACAACGAAGAAAAAGTAATTTACAAAAACAATTGTCCAGAAAGAAAAAAACTATTTTTAATCCTAAGATTAATTTAAAAAAATTATAAAAAAGGCAACCTATCAAGTTCATTACCGACAGTATCAACACACAGCCTTGGCCTAAACTATTGAGCACCCTATATTATATCGAAATAATTCATAAAAACAATCAATATTTTGTTTGACCACGCCTGGCCTTTACGATGTCAGCTATTCGATTCGGTATGGCACAAACTATGGTACAAATACAACAGGTAATGACATGCCTAAATTGCTTATTGTATTTGTACAACGGAACAAACCTACTTCTTGCACTTCTCATGTCGCTCCACTCTTGTTAGAGGTATGGATTTAGATCTTCTTGCGAAGATATCGTGTTTTCGGATCTTATGTAGGGCAATGGTGTGTAGGATCCCTTTTAGATGTAGACCAACATTATGAAGTATCATACAGTTCGATATACACGCTTAACGTTACCTGTAGGAAATATAGCACGGTGTTTCAATCTATCCAATACTTTGGGCTCAATTATTTTGGCCAAGGCTGTATATTTTATACATCCTATAATGTTGCTAGAACAGTACTGCCAACCAGCGTTATTATTGCATTACTCGGCTGTAGTCCCAATGATGGCTGTGTAGTTTTTTTTACGCCTATCTACGCTTTACAGGGGTATGTGTGGGCGTTAAATAAAGCATATTGTATATGAAGTTACATGGCTAAGTTTGAAATTTATAAACAACGTACGGATATATATCCCCAAGGTGAATAAGATTGGATAGCGGATCTTATTCACCTTCTTGTACAGGAAGTGACATATGCAATTTCTCACACCTTATCATTTGCAACGAAAGCATTATATCCTCCCCTCTCTCTTTATTTACTACTATCCCGTGAGAAATTGAATTGTTTAAATTCGCACGTCCCGAGATTTGCCTTGCAAATTATTCCCCTGTTTCATTTAGTTTGTGTTTGTTGTTTCGGGTTCAAGTGACTAACAAACACGTGTTGGAAAATTTGGCGCCTTACCATATTGACAATCCCTATTATAATAAGATATAGGCTGATTGTCAGAAATAATTTATCATACTCCTCGACCTAAAAATATCTCAAAGTTATACCTTTGAAACCGACCGTCCGTTTTTTTTTTTAATTTTTTTTATTTTTATTTTCTACGTGCGATATTTTTGCTTCCACACACATAGTAATATCCTATTTATTAACTGCAGTGTCGTATTCTTGTTCTACGTAATATCTGGCGTGTGTTCTCTTTTTTTTTGACGTTTTTATCAGTCATCCATAAAGTTTATTGGAAAATATTGGCGTCAGGATGTTGACATATGTATTTATTTTGAGTCATAATTTTATAAGCATATAGATATTTATTTTATTTTGTTCTTTTTTACATCTACAATTTTGAGGACTATGCTTTTTTGAGGATTATGCTTCTTTCGAACAATACTGTATATAATCTTATAGTTATCCCTCAAAAGTAAAAAAAGCAAATTTCATAATATATTTGCATATTTTTTTAATGCAAATCCCTAGGTCATCTGCTAGTACTAGTATTTATATTGTAATTGTCATTTTTCTCTATGCCCTTTATTATTTTTGTGGAACTTTTTCGAAGCTACTGTATCCTTCTAACGCGCATTTATAATGCAAAATTGAGATTCGCAGGTGTTATAATGTAATAAATTTTTATGCTATGTAAATATCAACCTTGACGTAAAATGACGTTCAGTATTCAGGTGTTTGCTTGTTAGTTACTAAGTGTATTGTTACATATGCACTTAACTGTATATTAGTGATATTTCCTATTTATGTACACACACATATATACATATATATGTGTTACAGTTATAAATCCTTTAAACTTTGTTGGGAAAGTCCTTGCGGGTAGAAATGCTCATTAATTCATAATTTCTGGCGTAAACTTTTAAATTAAAAAGTTAAGCACATCCAACACGTCAATACATTTTTCTTTACTGCTGATATAATTCTATTTTTAAAATTGTCCAGAATATTCATTTTTATGTTTGTACTTTTAATCACTGTTTGATTATCAAAGTCTCAAGTCAAAGACTTACAAAGTTATACCCGTAAACATTATTCTACACACTCCCACAATTAGAAAGTGTATACAGGGGCTTTTTTATTGTAACGTTACACATAGGTATTTCCGACAGGTAACGTTAGGCGACATAGTAGACAACCCGGTATACATGGGTGCAAAAAAACAATTCTTTTTGTCAAATATTTCTTTATTAATTTATTTTTTTATATTTATTCATACATCAATCACAAATTAAATACATTTTATTGCAAAGTCGAAAAGTACCAGCTATAGTTAGCCTGTACACCCTGAAAGTTTCAGCTCCTTCAGACCCTCTGGTTTGGTCTCTACGCTCCTAAAAAATTATTTAAATTATGAACAGGTGGCAATGATATAATGTGGTACCAGAAGAATAATAATTTAAGACTGATTAGGGACCTTTTTCAGTCAATTATCCCGAAGGCCTATAGCATGTGCGAAAACTATGCTCAATATTTTTTAACAAATTCAAGCATATAGTTGTGTTCTCATAGAAAAATAAATAAAACCAATCAGGTTTCAACAGAACACATCAATCTGTATACCCTAAGCTATGTAGAGGAACGGTATGCAGGATCGCTTTTATATGTAGACAAACATTATGAAGTATCATACAGTTCGATATACAAAACCGTGAAAGAATTCAATTATAAGCCATACAAAATACAAATAAACTGAACAGAGATTTGCCAAACAATGTTTAATTTGTTAAATGAAAACGTAGGAATTTTGAATAAAACACTTTTTACTGACCAAGCTACATTTACCTTTGTTTTGTTTGTCTTAATTAACAATTGCAATAAAATAATTTCTCCATTCAAAGTTGAAATTTTGCACTTTATTGAAAACATAACCAAAAAAAGGTGAATCCATCTGCAGGCAAGGTCATGCCATCAGATTTTTGGGAAACGCGTGGAATAATTTTCATTGATTATCTTTACAAAGGAAAAACAATCAATGGCGACTATTATCCCAACTTATTACAGCGTTTGAGTGATGAAATCAAGAAACAGCTGCGTGTTGTTTCATAAAGACAGTGCGCCAGTTCACACATCCGGTATCGCGATGCCCAAAATCAAAGAGTTAAAGTTTGAATTGATTCCTCACGCACTCTATTCCCCAGATTTAACTCCCTCGGATTATTTTCTCTTACCAAACTTGAAGAAATGGCTCGGTGGTAGCAGATTTGCGGGCTATTTTGAGGAGCTTGACAGTTCTCACTATCGCCGGAAAAAGTGTATCGAATTAAGAGGAGACTATGTTGAGAAATAACGATATTTCCCCCCAATTTTTTGTTTTTTCTTGTTAGGTCTGGTACTTCTGGGAATGGAATGTTTGAAAATAGTGATTTCTAATGTATTTTAAACAATATAAACGTGAGTTCTTCTTTATGTCAATTTGACACAAACCGGGCAACTTCTGTACGGCTGACAACTTTACTTTCCGACTTTTGCAGTTTGTTTATTTTTTCTTAATCTCCTAATTTTCGTCACCATCACAACAGCAACCTTTTATCTCATACCTTTGTATATGATATCCACTGCACCGCGATGTAAATGCTACGTCAGTGGTTTTCGTACTGTAACATCAGCCAACGATTTTCTGTTTTTTTTTCCTTGTATTCTATGGTAGCAACTTAGGCTCGATTAACTGCACTGGTGTTTCATTCTTCGTCCGGTAAATCCGTGGTGTAATGTACGAAATCTTTCCGAGCCCCTTTTTGTGTTGTGTAGTGTAATGTATGATGATTTTATATCAATTTACAATTTATAAAAAAAAGTATTCTTTGATTTATAACATTTTTTATACTCGTTACCTGTTCCTGGCTGGAATATTACAATTATTCCCCACATAGCAGAGTTCGTCTTTATCGACTGAGTCTCGCATATTTATGGTTGCGTTCAGGAAGGCCAACATGCTGAAGCGCTGTACTAAAGCGCTATATATTACCTGGACGGTCAATCATGAAACCGTCGTACGTTCACTTACTTAGTTTTGAATTTTGACAACAGACCCACAACATGACCTATATCTGAAGGTATCGTATCACCCTTGCGCTCGCTTTACTAATGAATTACTCCAGAGCAGTAGGTACTTTATGATAATAGTTGAAAATTTGGGTAAACCGAAGGTGTAATTCTTTTTGTAGGTTCCAACAAACTATTACATTAAAATGCCTTTAGATCAACAGCTAGTACTTGCAGTATTTGATGATGATTTTGATAGTATACACAACAATATACTAATAAATAATGTTGCAAATATTTTTTAATATTAATTCTTCTACAGGGTTTACATTTACTGTATGTAACGTATCCTCAAACTTATTTACTTACTCCTCAAAGTTATGGTTTTGTAGTCGTCACTCTCCATTTGTCCGTACCACAAAAGTGGAAGACTTGGAGTATATAATATAATAACATAAACAAACGAAATGTGTGTTTGCGCTTTATTACAGCGCTGGATTGCAACGTATAAATTTTCCGCTGGAAAAAATGGCGGTCGCTTCAAGAAAGCGCTCAGTATAATGACGTCACTAGTGCCCGTTCAGAGAGTTTTAACATCAAAGCGCTACAGGCCTGTGTCTACCTGAACGCAACCAATGGCAACTCCAATATTAAATTCAAATAACATTAACCCTGATGATAAATAGTTTAACGTTAGTGTCCGCGTCAGCTGCATACAAATCTAATACGTTAACAACGATTTTTATCACCGCAAGATGCTGTAAAAGATCATAGTAATATGTACATTCACATTGTATACATATACAGAGTGAATTGAATTAACTTGGTGTGTTCAAAAATTCGTCTCTATTTTTGGAACACGGTATAGTTGACCTCAATTTTTTGTATTTTGTCATAGATTTCTTATTTTAAAACCAGTTCTTTACAAATAATTTTGAAATAATTGTTGGTACACTTCAATGTCGTCGGAGAGCTCGGGACCGTCACTGGGGCAATGCGAGGAGGTAGATGATCAATTCACGTAAAACCAAAGTAGTAAAAATTTGATGTGGCGGTTAATTTAAACTCCACTATATTTACATTCCACGATTGATTCTATTTAGTAAAATTAATGTTGAAACAAATTATCATTGTTGTTATCAACTATTATTAATCACAATAAGAATGATAAGTGATAATCCGTCCATTAGATTAACAATTTTTCAATTAGTAATTGAGATTTTCACGTGTAATATCTCAGAATTCGTTTCCTTCGAACAATAAACACGCCAAGGATGAAGTTAAATAAAGAATTTACTATAATACTTAGAAGTACCCGATAATAATTAAAAAATTCTTAACATAGTTAGCGTTAGTAATACACTTTAACAGTCGCACTGTCAAAATAAATATTTACTCGCCCAAAAACACAAAATGTAATTCTCACTTCTTAGAAAGATTCCGATTCTTTTTTTTATTGACGGGAGGATCTTTAATGAAAAGGTCGATAATATTCAAACTCGCGCGTAGATTAAAGGTTATTTTTTAATTATTTAATTATCTTTTTACAGTCACATAACACGGACGACTACATGGGAGGATCCCAGAAAAACGTTGGCAGCTCAAGTGGCAGCTCAGCAACACCAAAGTGCCGAACAACTCATTTCTTCCCCCCTTCAAGTTAGTCAAACCCCAACGCAGGCTTCGACTACGTGCGCAGGTAATACCAAAAAAAAATCTGAGTTAATCCAGGCAAAATTAATAATACTACAAGTAATTTATATAAATAAAGCAACATGAAATTTTAAATTTAAAGGAAAGAATAACTTTTTCAGGTGTTAAGGGAAGTTCTGATGTAGATTTAGGGCCTTTGCCTGAGGGATGGGAACAAGCCCAAACAGCTGAAGGAGAAACCTACTTCATAAACCATCAAACACGCACCACTTCCTGGTTTGACCCACGGATACGTATGTTTCTCTTTTGTTTCTACATTTCCCCCCCTCTTCTCTAATTCCTTATTTTACTTTGATTTATTGTTTTTATTGTAGAAAAAGTTGAAATCTCAAAACCGGCCTGGAGTAAATTTGGAATTTGTGGCGTATATTTTGGCGAAAATATTTCAAAAAAATGTGTAGAACGTTTGCAAAAACTAAAACGTAAAACCGGGCTGGTTTTTTTTTTAATTGCATGAGGCGTTGTAGTTTTATTTGGATCATTTTTGCCAAAAAAAAAAAAATATGTTGTTTTATTTTTATGTAGTAACTTGTAGGTTGTTATTTTATTATTATAAATGATAAATTTTTATCCTCCCATTTAACGAAGTAGTGTATGATGGAATAGAATAGTCAGTTAGAAAAAGACGGCCCATTTGCATTGGAAACTATATTTAGTGTATGATTTATAGTGAAAAAATCTCTGCATGTCGAACAAATACGCATTTGTAGAATTTTATTTGTTGATTTTCAATTAGCCATACTTGAAAATTGGTCCCATTCTGCATCTTGGATATTTATAAATATAATTGGCTTCTAGATCGTTTCGGTTTTGTGTAGTAGTATTTTAAATTTCTTTAGAACGTAGTCACACTTTTGCTTATTAAAATAAATAGTTCTCTACCTCACCTTACTTTTTTGTACGAGAAGAATTTGGAGTGTCTTTTGATTTACCATCGCAATTACAGTTATAAACTAAAAATTTACTAAGGATATTCGAGCCATGGCAACTGGTTACCTCTTGTAAGAACTAATGGACAGATTATTACACTCGCAGGCAAGGGAGATGATACTGATGTAGATTTAGGGTCTTTACCTGATGAATTGGAACGGGCAAGATTTCCAGGACATTTATTTGATGAAATATTAAATCGGGATTTTATTCTCGATTACCTATGTACAGACAGTACCCATCATATATACGGTAGAATGCCAAAGTATGAATCTATACAAGGAAACTAAAATTGGACATAGTTTTCAGTGCTCATTTATCATTGTATTATTTCTTAAAACATGTTTATGTTAAAAAAATTATTCCTCTGGGATTATAAATTATTTTAGTTTTTCCTCAGAATATTTTTGTCGGAATAAAACCGGGACTGATTTTTGGTATCCCTTTTATGTAGGAGTTGGGTAACTTTGCTGGAATTCCTGGCCAAGCTTCTATTACCTTAAACATCCATCGGTTATAGAAATTCTCAGAATTGCTTAGTCAACTTGTTATTTTCTAGGTTACCCCTAACAAATCAATCGATGTAAGACCTACAAGAACTTTAAATATTATTAAAGAAAACACTTTCATATTCATTCATTTTTTTAAATACACGTATCCTGTATATTGATTATACTTGTATCCGAAAAAAGGTAAAACTCCTGTTTACGACTCCCAACTGTTCCCGGGCACCTAATTCGCATGCGCAAAGGTGTCAGATTTTGTTTAATACTTGTAGACCGATTTAGCGGAATTTAATTTGAATTTAAAAATCGTCGTTGCAAAACAATGGAGAACGAAATGAACGAATACAAATCCATTCCAACTTCCGCAAGTTTGCTTAATGTGCATCTTAAACGCATGCGCACAGCAGCCACACAAAACGATACATGTACAGTACACGTACTGTAAGAAAATCGAAGTTGGAACCAAGCTAGTTGCATCACGTTTAGTACACTTTGTATTTTTCATAGGATTGTTTGATTTTTTGTGTAATATTAGAAAGCACTTTTTTTTAAAAATATTTTGTCGTTGGATAAAATAAATAAAACAACTATCTTGAGATAATCGTGTGATATTAAAAAAAACTTCAGGTTCTTTATTGCACATTAGTTTTCAAAACTATTTGTTGGTTTACGATAGACGCTATTGCTAATAAGAGCCCAAATTTGATCAAATATTTTTTTTATTACTACAAAGCGTATTTAAAACAGAACATGTACAATGTCTCTACAAAGTAACGAAACCCACGTGACCTCTAATATAACATGACGTAAATTTTAAGTTGGCAACGAATTAAATATTCCTAATATTTCTGTTTAGAACGCTAAATAGCCGATATTTGACAGTTGACTTTCGTAGGCTGGGTGTTATATTTCGTTGATTATTTCTGTCTTTATTTTATTCCTACGTCTTCGTTAATCGAATTTGTTATAACTTTCACAATATAATTATATCCCTATTTCTTGCCTGTATATAATTATTTATAACCCAAAACTTAACCTATCAAATTTTTTCTGTCAATATATACACATGAAAATCTGTACAGGAATTTTATTTTTGAGTAGTAAAATGCTGCTAACTAAGTTGAATACTTAAAAGAGGTCACGTGGGTTTCATTATTTTGTAGATTCATTGTATTACTTCACATATTGGTACGCTCGCATCCGCACAGAAGATTAATGCCTATTATGTTTTAACAAACTGGAACATCTAGCTGTTTCTTTTACTCCTTACCGAGCTTACCCGCAATTGGCAAGAATTCACTCTGATCCGACAACGTTACCTATTTTTGAGCACCTTCTACGCATGCGCGAGCATCGGTTTGAAATGGAAGCCGTAAACAGCGGTTTTAGAAAGAATATTTATCGGTATCGTTCCCATATACATGGCGGGTACTGTATATATCACATAAAGTCCTGATACATACGTAAGAACAATAGTAATTAGTATTATTTTTGTTAGTCCAAAATTGTAATACCTACGCGGAATAATAAATTCTAGTGATGGGTAAAACTGCTCTTTTTGCGTAGCAGCTACAAACTGCTACTGCTACGTTTGTGTAGCAGCTTAAAAAA
>JARFOC010000198.1:1303841-1323873 GCA_031763485.1 Osmoderma eremita | reverse complement strand
TATTTTATAAGGTATTTGATATTATTTCATTCGTTAAATTATATGTGCGTATTATTGGTAAAGTAACATTTCAAAATGATATTTTCA
This sequence comes from Osmoderma eremita, assembly GCA_031763485.1. Lineage (NCBI taxonomy): Eukaryota > Metazoa > Arthropoda > Insecta > Coleoptera > Scarabaeidae > Osmoderma > Osmoderma eremita. The sequence continues at coordinate 1,323,786 of JARFOC010000198.1, read as the reverse complement.
AACGCATCTTTAGGTTTCTTGATATAATTCAGATAAATTACAAGTTTTGATTAAGTCACTAAACTATCAATTTAACAATTGTCAATTATTAACCTTTCAGAAACTGCCAGGCTCGTGTCAATTTAACATGTACAACAGAATCTAAGTTTGTAATTATTATTATTATTTAAAATTCATTGCTAAATTATTTTATTAGCATTTTGAAACATAACAATATATAGCTACTTCGACCGTTTATACAAATGCGTTGTCCTTGGCAGTTACTGAGGAGAAAGAGCTCAATAAAGAAGCCGGTGAACCAGAAGATGAATTTACAGGCTCGGGAGATGGAACGTGGAAAAAGGTTTTTCATCTTTATTCGGCGTCACACTAATTGCAAAATATACCGGCAAAGTAGTGGATGCGTGTGTGTTAAGTAGTTTTGGTCAGGGATGTATTTCGTGGAAAAATAAAAAGGAGGACTATCCACAAGCATATGAAGAATGGTTCGCTTCCCATGAAGAAAATTGTACGATAAATCATACTGGAAGTTCTGGAAAAATGGAGATAGATGCCATCGTGAAAATGTTCACACGCTCAAGAGAGAAACATAGCGTCAAATATTTAACGCACATTGATGATGGTGACAGTAAGACATTCAAAGAGAATGGGAACTCGGCTTAGAAATGCAAAGAAAGCTAGCAAGGGCATAGGCGGAAGAGGTGAGGGTAAACTCACTGATAAAGTAATTGGCGAATTGACAAAATATTATGGATTGGCGATTCGAAGACATCCGGATTCCGTTGCTGATATGAGAAAATATATTTGGGCCACTTTTTATCACAAGATTTCTACAGACAATAAGCGACAACATTATCTTCATTCTGGTGCAAAAGTTGTGCTAATCTTCAACGAAGGGTTCGAATCTATCCTAAAGCTGATGGAAGTCATGGGAGTAAATATTGGCCTAAATGCCCAAGCGTTCGTCTATTAGCGTAACGATTCTCGCATCGACCGCTCAGAGAGACGCTTGAGCGATTTCGCCAAGCAAGCCCGGATATCAAACAGAGAAGAGAAAACGGCAATGCATGACTTCTTTGAAGAAGGTGTACTCTATGGTCCAGGCATAGCAGATTTATAGTGAGACCATTTTTTTATTATGAATTCCATACAACAACTTTCAAAAGCGTTTTTCTCAAAACAGGATTTTTTCAAACTGCTGCCATGATATCTCAAAAACGATTTGAATGATTCTGCTCAAATTTATATAGCATCTTTAGTACAAGTTGAACTAAAATAATTAAGATTGCTTCGTTAGTTTTCTTTTTATGAGCTATATAGACCAAAAAAATACGAAAATTGAATTTTTTTCTAGAGCGTAAAAAGAAATTACTTCTTGGAATTGCAACTTCATTTTAGTTCCAGGTAGAGTCTCAAGTCTCATCATTAAAATTGCCTTTGGTTTCAGATAAGCAGAATGGCCGGAATCATGGCAGCAGTGGAGCACCTCTTTTTATATGTGTTCCTGTTGGGCGGTGTATCCCCGACTATATTCTATATAATGACTTCAAAAAATTTACAAAGTTTGTTTAAATGTTAATAAACATGATATACAATTTATAAATTATTCTATTTTAATGGTTTGTCAAAAAAAATCTCCAAAAAAGCACTAAAAAACGACCTTCACACCAGACGACCACATTAAATGAAATTTTTATAAAAATTTTAGTAACTAGGATTCCTGTGTATCGTGAACAATTAAACAGGTATATAACAACTTGTAAGATTTCGCGGCTCTTGTGTAATAACAAAACTTGGTTTACGGGTTGAAACCGCGCTGTTCTATTGTCGTTTTGGTCTTGGGTGCTCGGAGTTTATTTTGAGCTGCATCGTTAAACGCTGCTGAGGTTGCAACCCGCAAGCAAGTTTTGTCAAGTATGTAACATTTGCAGTAAGCACATGAAACGATTTCTTTATCTTAAGTGTAAGGTCTACGTTAACCGACCAAATGAGATCGAAGACTTAAAGAATAGGATAAAAGACGAAATCAGATTGATAGCACCTAACGTAGTTAATAACGTTTTGCAGAATTTCAATATCATCTCGGATACTGCCAGGAAGTTGGTGGAGAGCATTTCCAACATTTGATAAAATAATTTTTAATTTTTATTGCACTCTACTCCTGGTTCTAAGTAACTAATAATATTTTGATGTTTCAAGTTACAGTGTATTTTTTCTCTGAATTCAGGTATAGGAAATGATACATAAAATACATTCAGAGTTTAGCGTAGAATTTTAAAATGAAATAAAAAAATTTTTCCATTAAAAAAAAAGTGACGTGTCATAACATGTATTTGGGTCATCCTGTATACATGAAATAATCATCAGGAAAACGGCAACTAAAATCAATAAACGACTGGTGGGAGCGTTTCTTAGAGAAAAAAACACGTGAATTTTAAATGGATTTATTCCAACCTTTACATGCTCACTGTATAATACTCACAGAGTTTCCGTAATAGCTTAATTTAAATGACTGAAATGATGCTAAATCAACAGCGAAGACACATCTGCTTACTTAGCACATGCAATGCAAAAATTGTAAAAATACACAATCGAAAGCCAATACTATATTAATAATTTTACCCAAAATATAATAAAATATTTTGGATTATCTCTTTTTACAGCTAATTTGTCGCCCTGCTCGGCCGGTATGATGGACTCACGCACGTTAATCGTATTATACAAATCGTTTGTCAAAAATGCAACACATGAAATCCCGCTCGGTTACCCAATACCGATGAGGAAGAATCTTGGATAAGATCCTACAGAATATCCCACTGCAAAATTTGTAGATGCACCAGGTGTTTGGAACACCAAACAAGTAACTATACGTCAAAGTGTAAAAGGAACCATTATATAGATACAAAAAATATGAATATATTTCATAATGCATGGAATCGTCGATCTACACCCCTTGACAAGATAAATGCTCGCAGGTACGCTGGCAGTCTACGGAAGGCGGAAGATGAAGTCGCACAATCCACACGTGCTGCTCAACTACTGCAACGCTATGAAGCATCTGCCAGTACACAGTTAAACACTTAAAATCCACTCACATGTGTGTATCTGTGTGTGCGTCTCTAAATTATACATTATATCATGTCGAGAAGAAAAGAGACGGATAAAGGTCGTAGACGACCCGCCGTCTCATATTACATCTAAACAAACCACACGGCAATCTGGCATGTAACGAAAAGAAAACTACCGTATTACATTGAAAATTTGGTCCTGCACTACTAAGTAAATATTAGTCTACCTATGCAACTTTAGTCTAAATGTTCACGTATTTACTAGCAGTAAAGGGATACATAAAGTGCTATGCGCAGAGAAACCTAGATATCTAAGGAGCACTACGTATGACAGGTACCAAAGGGTAGCGTAATATACTTAAAAAAACTAATAATAGCTACGACCTTAATAAGACAACTGCAAAAATTTCATTTTTTTTAATAGAATACCAGTTCATCATTCAAAGTTCTATAATTCCATGAGAAATTAAAACCTAATCTGTACGTAAAGAACAATGTTTTATTTAAAAAATACGTCAAACTACGCGGTAAAGCTAACGCAACAGTTGCTAATAGTAGGCATTTTAACGATTTAACCTACGTCTCAATCCGCGTGTATTATTTATGTGAGTGCTATACTTCTTGTAATTGTTTTCCATTCACGCATTATCTGTTATTTCCAAAAGAGTTTGATGTGAAAAATCGTAAATTGTAAATTGCAATTCTAAAATTAACAAATTGGGTATCATTCCAGGGGTAATTAAATAGGCTTTAAAATGAGGTGTCACTCGACTCCCCTTCGTATTTTAAATTTTAAGTGTCAAGCCTAAGGGGTTGAAATGAAGAGGACGCAAATATTCTATGAAAGTATCCGAAATAAAATTGACGTGTCTCTCCGAATTTCTAAATTAATTACTAAAAGAATGATATTAGACATCAGGACAAAGACAAGCGAAACAGTTCATAAAAGAACAAAATCCTGAATTTACAAAATATCTATTCAACAAAGACAGGAAGACTGTTAAGATTATAGTAGGACTACGGTCATTGCAGACTAAATAAACAGAGGTACATACCCCATCGGCTCGTCAGAGGACATTAGATGAAGATTCTGAAAAGCAGAGGAAACCCCAACCCATATTCTGTGCCACTGTGATGGCTTGGTAAGGATAAGATTTCTAATACTCTGGTCGAAGAGCCGAATGAGGAGCCGCCCCTCAGAGGTTATAGGTATAATTAAGAAGAGAGCGTCCTCTAGGATAAAGGGGAATGATAATACTTCTTGTAATTCCTTTCTATTCACGCATTACCTGTTATTTGCAAAGGCGTTTGATGTAAAAAATTGTTGTAAATTGCAATTTTGAAATTAACAAATTGGGTATCATTCCAGGGTTAATTAAACAGGCTTTAAAATGAGGTGTCATTCGACTCCGATTCGTATTTAAAATTTTAAGGGATAACCCTAAGGGGTTGAACTGAAGAGGACGCAGATACTCTATAAAAGTAACCGAAATGAAATTGACGTGTCTCTCAGAATTTCAGAATTAATTACTAAAGGAAGAATATTAGACAGCACGACAAAGACAGGCGAAACAGTTCATAAAGAACAAAATCCTGAATTTACAAAAGACCTACTCAACCAAGACAGGAAGACTGTTAAAATTATAGTAGGACTACGATCATTGCAGACTAAATAAACAGAGGACTTTAGATGAAGATTCTGAAAAGAAGAGGAAACCCCAACCCATATTCTGTGCCACTGTGATGGCCTGGCAAGGACAAGGTTTCTAATACTTTGGTCGAAGAACCGAAGCACCGGAAGCTATATGAGGTGCCGCCCTCAGAAATTATGGGTCTAATTAAGAAGGTAAAATTAGAGAGCGTCCTCTAGGATAAAGGGGGATCACAATAGACCTGGGAAGGTCGCAGTGATAACCATCAGTAATGGGTGCGATGAAGATATTGAAATCGATAAGAGAATCGCTAAGGGGAGCAGGTGTAATGCGGTCCAAAACCATATCACGAGGCACAAAAATCCGGATTTACAAAACGATAGTTCTTGCATCGGTATTGTATGGTAGCAAAGTGTGGGTTCTAAGTCAAAAGAACCAAGAAAAAAAGATGGGAAAGGAAGGTGCTTGGTAGGATTTTTAGTGGGGTTCCCGACAGGTAAGGGAATTGGAGGAGAAGAACAAATAAGGAGGTGATGGATATGTACAACCAACCAAACATAATTCAAAGAATACGAAGCCAAAGGGTACTATGGTTGGGACATATTTGGCGAATGAACAACCACAGGCACGCAGAAAAATCACTCCTCATGGGATATGGCGGTAAGAATAAAAGGGACAGACCAAGAAAGAAGTGATCCGAGGAAGTGAAGGAGGATCTGAGGCAAGCAGAGGTCGCGGTATGGGAGGAAAGGGCAAGGGATAGGAAAAATGTAAATCCGTGGTGAAGAGTATCAAAGCCATATTCAAGGCCCCCAAGATATATATATTTGAAGGGCAGGATCTTATACAGTGCGCTTTCAAAGATCTTGACAACGTACGTAGGGTTAATGGCAATGGGGACTATTAGGGTAGCATTTGGAAAGAAATCTGGCATTGAGCCATAAAGTTATGGGATATCAGTTAGTTGTCAAATTCTAATTTATGAGAAAGAAAAAGCTGAATATCACGAATTTTATAAAATGAAAGAAAATTAATATTTTGATGATGTCCGCTCGTTATGACAATGATCGTGTAACACACCTCACAGTTTGTTCAACAGTAAATTACAATATGAACAAAATTTGACAACTAACTAACAAATATCCGACCAAAATCATGGATGGATGTCTCGAAAAAACTAAATTTATCAAATACAATATTGACAAAGAATCCGATGTAATAGTTCAATGACATGTCTAGTGTCTACGTTCATATTTTTCATTTACAATTTAAAGGATCCGTCTTATAATGAGAAAAAAAATGGAGTTGAAATGCAGTCTCTGTACTGAAGCCAATTAAATACGCTAATGATTGTGAAACAACACACCACTACCTTACTTGTTAACAATTAATGCGACCTTAACGAATGTGTGTAAAAAAATATGACGGAACGATGACAACATGGAGGTGATACAGACCTGGACAGTTAGCATGCGGACTGCGTGCAGCCCGTCTGTCTACCAGGTTTTCCGGTCCACATCGCATCCTGCAATGTCGAAATCCTTTTAATGAAATCCCGACATGCATGAACAGTAGGTACCCACACGACGTTTATATTAAAATTTTATTCCCGACAGTTTACGAGATTGCAATTTATAGGCAGTATGACGGAGCGCGGGTGATTGCTTTTCTTAGGGGATCACATCTGCTTAATACGTTAATAAGAACACTTGAATCGGTAGCGGTGGTTCCAATGCACGCACAGACTTGCCCCAGAAAGCACGTGCATTTTCGTAAAATTACCACCTGCCTTCCGCGCGAGCGAGATGAAAGAATTTATAGAATTATGAAGAATAGAGCGATGAAACACCTCTTCTAAAAATGTATAAATACTATTAGGCCGAAGTTAGCGGATTGGATCGTTTTCTGTCGAATTGATGTTTTGCGAAACTATTGTGACAGTAACTAGTAAACTATTGTAAAATAGTGCAGAAGAACTGTTGTTATTGCTTTCCAAGATATAATAAAATAATGGTACATTATTAGTTTTTATGGCGTACGAATGTTTTATGGAGCCACAGTATGTACATGAGCTATTGAAGGCCATAATAATTGTGAGTCAGAAATATATCATCATTTACATAATTAAAACATATCCTGCGCATTGGATTTTACTTCTCCCATGGAAGAAATTGAAGTTGACGCTTTTTTTTAAATAAATTTCCCAGTAACGTTTTAATTTCTGATTACAACTTTCAAAAAAAATTTCCATCAAACTTTATCTGATATGACGGGTCTCCTATAGTAACCGATAATTATTCACGTTTAATTTCGAATCAAGCTTCTTATTTTTGTACGAGCCGCAGTGTTCTGCAATTCTTTTTTCAAATGTTCTACCAGTTTGACTAACGTACAAGTATACAAAATTTTCATCTTGGATCCCGATTTCATTGTATTATTGCTAGAACGCCAAACTATACGGATCGCCCTTTCTGTGATACCGGCGGCAGATCCGTTTCGCTTCTATTAGCAGATGTGAAATTTCCAACTATGTATACCTTCCTTATTATTTTTAATAAACTTTGGCAAATTATTATTAGCTTTGTAGGAAATATTAATGTTTCGCTTTTTTATTTATTTAGCAATATTCTGTAAGGGTTTGTAAGTAAAGGTTTTGAAAGGTGGGGATTTAGCGTAATTGGTAATAGGATAAACTGTCGAAATAGTTTCGCGAAGTAATTTATCATTCAACACAGTGTCTATTAATCCTGAACTGTAACCGTTATTTACTGCAGTTTGTTTTATTACATTGGAAATGAATGGCACGCTGCTAACTTTTGTTAGAAAGGATGTGCTGATGAATTGTGTAGTGTGGTGGCTGTATATGATTGTTTATGGTAAATTGGCACGTGCTTTGGGAATACGCAGATTGCCACCGTCAACCGTATGACCCGAATTACTCAATTTATTAATTTATATATGTGAAGAATGAACCGATATATTCTGTTTACTGTACTGCCCTACAGTCCTTGCAATCTTGTTTGAAAGTGGCTTTCATATAGATTTCACTTAATTAGGTTTTGTATATTTTTACTTTTTACACCATTTATTCGAATTTTCTAGTTTTATTTCTTTTTTTAAAAATTTTAAAAATGTCATTAACCAATTTAATTTCACTTCTTTTTTGACAGTATACTTACTCGGAACATTTTAACGTGGGTTTAAAAAAATCATCTTCACCAAAAAATAGAATTAAGTCGTGAACATTCTCGTGTCATTATTTTTTACAATTTTCGACGTAGATTATTTCAACAACAGTGTATCGATGAACTTAATTCGGTATTTGGCGATGAAGCACCATCAAAAACTAGGTGGTACGCCGAATTCAATCGTGGCCCTGCTTCACTCACTGACGAATTTCGTGAAGGCTGTCCAAAATCAGTTGCGAAAAACATTGATTCTGTACGTGAACTGATATTGCAAGATCGACATGTGACGTACCGTGAGATTGAGGTATCCGTGGGTATTAGTAGGACCAGCATACATTCAATACTGCATCAACATTTGGTCGTCGAAAAAAAATTGTTCGCGTTGGATTCCACATAATTTGACAATCGGTCAAAAGTAGGCTCGTGTGGCTTGGTCGAACGAAATGCTCCAAAAATACGATCACGATACTTCAACACATGTCTATGACATCGTAACAGGTGACGAATCATGGATCTATGCCTATGAGCCCAAAAGTAAACAGCAATCGACTGTATGGGTCTTTCAAGATGAGCCAAATCGAACAAAAGTTGTTCGCGCACGAGGCACTTCGAAGCAAATGGTCGCCTGTATCTTCGGAAAAACCGGACATGTGGCAACTGTACCATTGGTGCATCGTCGGACGATCAATTCTGAATGGTACACAACCATTTGTTTGCCAGAAGTATTCGGAAAAATAAGGGAAACCAACCGCCGAAGACGGATCATTCTCCACCAGGACAATGCGAGCTCTCACACATCAGCTCGAACAAGAGAGTTTTTGGCAACTGAAAATGTTGAATTGATGGGTCATCCGCTGTACAGCCCTGATTTGGCACCCAATGACTTCCTTTTGTTTCCGCACATCAAACAAAGATTACGTGGTCAACATTTTTCGGCTGAAGAAGCGGTTGATGCTTTCAAAATGCATATTTTGGAGGTACCTCAATCGCAGTGGAAATAATGCTTCGAAAACTGGTTCAATCGCATGCAAAAGTGTATTGATCTTCATGGAGAATATTTTGAAAAACAATAAAGCCATATGCTATGATTAATTTTAGTTTCTGTTCTCTATTGCCGAAATATAAAAGGCATCCCTGGTGTTATGCTTTTTTATTATTTGTTTATCTACAAATTTAGAAGAGTTGTAAGTCCGCTACATCTTTTCGTTTTATGGCTGCGTTTAGAAGTTTGAACTGTGAACACCTACTATTGACAGAAAACAGACCAATTGACCGCGAACACGCTGCGAACACCTAAGCCACACCGCAGCATCGCATCATCCGACATATCCTACCCGCTCGACTTCCCATCCACTTTCGATTTTGTTCATGGTACAAATATTATATTTGTACCATATTATATTTGTACCGTACCATGATTTTATTTAGAAATGTAACTATTTATAATAACTGGAACCGCCCTCTATTATGCGCGAAAGGTACATTCCGAAGGTGTGCGCAGATGATGGATATAAAGGCACATTTCATTAGCTCTGCCAAAAAACTCTTTGAAAATATATAATAAAGCAATTAAGGTAAAATTGTTATGATACTCAAAACATTGCCTCTGTTGCCCGCAACTACGTCAATAATTAATTTCTCTGAAATTTAAGAATTTTAGACAGGGTGACAAACGCTAGAGGGCTGAATTCCCTAAAACACGATATACGTCATCTATGATGATTAACATACACCGTAGTGCTATAACTATGTAGACGACTTAGAATTTGTATTATTCCCAAAGGTTAATGTTTTCTCATTCATTTTTCCTAATTATATTATATATATCAAGATTTTAACAATTAACAATAAAAACTAACCTATCCATAAATAAATTATAAGCAAGGCTTTCATACTGTCCTTTCCGTAATTGTGCAGCTCAATGTAAGACGTTTCACAAGGTAAAGCAACTATATGACAATGAATTTAAAAAAAAACGAATCGGAAAATAATCGAAATATCAACAAGTATTGCTCTTCAACTATACAAATCGTAATCGATTTGGCCTTTACGAAACGTAGTTACTTTTTACGTGCATACTAACTGTTTCTTTTTTTAATTTGCGTGTAATATGTGATTAGCAATTCAAAACAACTTAAATTACCTTTGCACAATCACGTTTGCCTAGGCATTCAGAGTATGTAGGGGTTAATACACAATTTCTAATACCTAAAACCTCCTTATTTACACGTTGCTTGGCGACAAAACTGTAGGGCGGAGGCATTTCGCACCTATTTACTAATTTTTATAAACATGCGTAGTAATATTATATTTTGGGAGTGAATCTTGTCCCCCTCTGGGGTAGTTTTAAAAAGACTAGTTAATTTTAAAGGTTCATTTAAATATATCATACAAATTGCACAATATTCCGGTACTAGGTTTAAATATTTTTTAATTAGATTGATTAACCAATAAATTATTAATACTGTTGTAATAAAACTATAACAGATAAAAATTAAATATAAAAATAAACATTCAAATTTTTTAAAAAATATGCAGCGCCATCCATGAGACATATGCTGTATTAGATGGAAGCGTACCCATACCCTTGTTTATGGTAGATAATCGTTTGCAGGTTCCCTTGTGTGATTGACAGATGGCGCAGTAGGTGAATATATTGCAAAATATATTTAAAAAATTTATAAATATACTTCTGGGAACGTATGTGCAGAAATCTTTTGTTGACAATAAAATATATTAAAACTATGCAATAAAATTACAGAGCTCTGCAATTATAAAAATTAAATGATTTTATAGAAATACCATTTTTTTACTTTGGATCCAATTCTTTATGTTTATCAAAAAGAAATTAAATAAATAAACACATTATTGAGATATACATATAATATATTCCACTAGTATATTACATAAGAAAATATTTACACATAAGTTGAACAAATTACAGCAAACATTATGGGCAAACAAAATGTTTGAACACACATCTTTTTCTTTTTTTTTTTATTCCTTTTGGATCTAATCTTAAAACCGAAGTCATTTTATTTCTTATATTACATGGAAAACGGCTTAATGATTTAGAATAACTTTCAATATCACGTTCTTTTTGTTGCACTTATTCTTACTTAGTTTTACAAAACATAAATCATTGAAACCGTAGTAGTAATAACAATTATTATAACTTAAGAAATATGTAAGACTGCTAGATATAATCACAGATTAACAAGTAACATATTTTACAAAACTTTACAGTATGCACATTTTTATTTCCTTTTTTTTATAAAGTATGTAGTGATTGATCATTCTAGTGTGTGATGCAATCTATAAACAAATATATATAAAGGAACGAAATGCTTAAGATGGATAATAAAATTTATAAAAATATACATAAAGTGTTACAGATTTCTGTAACAGTTTTTGCACCTTTACATATTTGTAGATTGCACTACATACGAGTGATTTCATAACTTTTAAAATTTCATTTTAAGATTATCGCAATTTCTTTAGAACTTTTCGATGTTAAAACTACTAAACTAAAAGACAGATACATCAAAATTGTCATGTTACTTTTACTATTTCACTTTATAGTCCCATTTTACAGTCATTCCTCAGTAACATAAATAAATAATCAAATCAATAAATATACTAAAAATTGTTTTTAGATATAGATATTTGTATGTATTAATTTGAATTTCTTTTAATCTCATCATCTTTCACTAAATTTAAAATAGAACGGTGATGGCTAGTATTTTAATCACTACCTCCGATATTTTTTTTATTTAAATGAATGTTCTTATTTAATTATTTATTTAGGTTGGTGTCGGTGTCGTAGATGAATCAAGGTTAATAAAAAAAGCCGACGTTTTGCGTATTCCAAACAGTTTTGGTGAATCTTGCAGGTCCGATGGCGACCCATTGGGAGAAACGTTGTTATCTGTAACCAGAAATATTTGGCAGTCCTGCAGATGAACCTAGCCACGGTATGGAATCTAAGCAGTAGTTGCCCTCGACAAAATTATACAATTTCTTTGGAACTTTACACAGGTTATTGCCCAAGCATTTCGCAATTTCAGTAGATGTAAATAATGGATAGGTGATAAAATATAGTAAGATAAAGACTAAATGCTGTAAGAAAACAAAAAAGCAGCAGCAAGATAGCAGGATAATCGCTTAAGGTGCCATGAATAAAACAAAACCTTTGATCTATTTAACATAATAAATATTACGGTCGTTTATGTAGATGTCTTCTAATTTTAATATTTTATTTATGTAATTTATTGTATACATAAATTAGACTAGAATTAATTTTGTACGTTTGAAAGAAAAACAGTAACAGAAAGATTTAAAAATACCTATTAACGTAATACAAAATTGTAGGTAATTTCATGCTTTAATGTTGAAGTCACTAAAAATAATAGCGGCAAATTTGAATTTTGCTGTGTGGGTTGTTTTAAATGTTTCCTTTCAAAGAAAATACAATAAAAGTTCTTTGATGAAATTTTGCCTCTTATTAACAATAAGTGTCTATCAGTGGCGGCTCGTCAGAGGTGGCAGGGTAGGCACTGCCCACCCAAACATAATTAAATAAAATGAAAATTTTTAGATATAATTCCTTTATTTTTAATAATGATAATAATAATAAATGTTCAGTGTTTGTGTCTACCGCTGCCCGCCCATTAAAAATATTCACGAGCAGTTCTTTAATATATTTTATCCTAACTATATGCAAAAAAAAGAAAGTACTCTTTACTACCACAAACTAAAATTCAAGTAATTCTGTGAAAAATACAAAGTGTACTAAACACGATAAGGTAACTAATGGTTTCATTATTAAGTTATTTTGAAGATAGAAATATAAAGTTGTGTTTACCAACTTTTAACAATAAGATTATTTAAAAAAAAGCCAACAACCGGAATTTTAAAGTTCAAATAGGGCTACAAGTATTAAACTAAGTCTGACAACACTGTCCGCCATTGCGCATGTGAATTAAATCTCCGCGAACAGCTGAGAATAGGTTTGTTTATTTGTCTTACTCCACCTGGTCTGAGTAAAAGGAGTAAAATTGATGCGCTTATTTGTCCGAAATCTACTCCAACTGTGTTTGTACTGGAGTACTGTTTTGAGGACAAACTTTCTGCTTCTTTCTGCTCCAAGTATAAAATCTGAGTAATAGGAGTATTAGGTTTTTTTTTTGTTAGAACGATCAAAGTTTGGGAAACATAACCTAAAAAGTATTTGTCTGAAGAATCCATGTTAATCACATAGAGCGGGTATTTTTCAACATGCGTTATGATGCGTTGGTTAGGTTAGTTGTCAAGTTGTTTATTTGCCCCAAAAAATAATGCTACTCTAAGTTACTCTCATTGCATTTAGAGCAAGACAAATAAACAAACCTAATGGAAGCACGATTCAAGGGTATTTTCCGCGAATAAACTTTATTGTTTATTATTATTATTCTTTTAATCATGTAAATACACTTTTAACCAATTTTGGTTTGCAAATGATAAATAGCGCTGCTTAGAAAACGATTATAATTCGTATGTACCTAATGACGACCGTAATTTTATGTTAAGTGGATTTCAAATTTCATTTAAAGCGCGGTTCAAATTCATTGGGCAATAACCTGGGCGAAACTCAGAACGCTTCCAAAAGATCAAATGCGCCGACAGCAAGTGCGACTACTGCTTGGATTCTATACCGTGAACCTACAGCTCTCGCAACGAAACAGCCGACTTTTGACAGCGATAATGTTAAAAGCATACCAACACAACTTCACATTTAGTAAATAGATAGTAATGTCAAATCTAGTGACATTAAGGTGAGTTGTCAACGCACTTACTTGACATCTGTCATTTTGACGTTCTATTTAGTATTGAAAGTTTTCGTATTTTTTTAACTATAATCTATCTATACAGGATGACGCATTAGTGTGACAAAGCTCGATATATAAAATATCAAAAGCATAGTTTTTTACGAAAATTGTAGGCAGTCCTAAACTTAACATTTTAAAATTATTTTCATATATAAAGGCTATCCCATATCACCAGGGTGAATCAAACATACGTTTTCTTAAATGGAACAGCCTGTATAGTGGACCAATATCAAAAATCTGTTTGTAAAAGAAAAATATGTGTGTTTGCAGTATACAAGACCTTGAACCTACAGTGATTTGCATATAAAATTGACCATAACTTCTCAAACACGCTGTATAATTCAATGAAATTGTATATTGGGGGTGTGTGCCATGAGCTTAACCTAAATCCGAAATAATATACAGGATGTTCCATTTAAGAAAACGTATGTTTGTTTCACCGCAATAATTTCAAAATGTTCACGTCATATAAGATATATCGAGCGTTGCCACATTAATGCGTCACCCTGTATAATTGTCAAACCATATGTATGCTTTGTAATGCGTGGCAACCATGTAATGAAAAGACGAAATGTCAAAAGTCGGTTGTTTAATTGCATAGCAATGAAACTGTGTTCAAGCTATAGGGGCAATATTTTGACCTTTTGCTTTAGTATAGCTCGGGCGTTCTTTTAAGAGATGTAATTCGGGACGGGTCCATTTTATTCAAAAGAAAAGAAAATCGGCAAATTCTTTTTTAAACAAGTGGATTTTATTAATTTCTTAGGCTTTAAAAATAGTCTTAGAAAAAAAAATACACATGGTCTTATTAACAATATTATTTATAAACATTTACAAAAAAAAATCATACATTGTGCCTTCTTGCGAAAAGAAACAGAAAATTTTCCTAGATATTTATAATAATGGGATTTATTTGTTTTGTAACACCAAAAACAATATTAGGAAATAAATTAAAAGGAATTTCGGCCTCCAATTATTTCTTTTAATTATATTTTTAAAAGCCCCCGCATACACTGAATGACTTTAAATTCATCATATGGTGAAATTTAAATTAAATATTTTAAATAGATACAGTGTCGAACATAAGTTAAGCAACTTGAAAAAGTATTGAATTTACTTGCAATAGTAATAATAATAATTTCATTTCCAAATAAATGCATTATTATTTTCTTTGATATTTGTTTTATTTTAAATCCGTTTTATATAATAATTTCGACATCATGCACAAAAGATTACATCCAAATTTAATTTGTACTCAAAACAATCGAATAGTGGTCTAATAACTTATAGCTTAACTTGAGTTTTGTTGCCAGAATTGAATTTAAGTCTGAATCCGTCACTTTATTTCTATTTCATTTTTTGTCTTTTGGGTATCTCGAATAAAACATGCCTTGGCGTGGGTGGGTTGATTGCTCAATTTATGTCTGATACTGTTAGAGATTAAATCTAAATGTATAT
Source organism: Osmoderma eremita (assembly GCA_031763485.1). Lineage (NCBI taxonomy): Eukaryota > Metazoa > Arthropoda > Insecta > Coleoptera > Scarabaeidae > Osmoderma > Osmoderma eremita. The sequence goes on along the minus strand of JARFOC010000198.1, from coordinate 1,308,553 downwards.
ACATATTTCAACAATATTTTATCATCGTAATCTCATTCTTTAGACTAAGAAAATACACTTTTTACAAAAAAAATATATATATATATTTTGATTGGGAGTAGCAGAAATTGTATACACATTCTCAGTTCAGCCTTAAATAGGGAAACAAACAAAACGAAAAAGAAAGGAGACAGGGGCGAACGACATAGCGATTGGGAGCTAAAAAATAATTACATCTCTAATATGTGTTCGTTACAATATGTAACTTGCATATATAAATAAGATTAAACTAATACGTATCTTGTTTGCGTAACGGAATGTGCACATACAAACATTGCTACTGCCGATAAAGAAAGGACATTAAACAACTATATAACTAACAAATAGAGGCAAAAATTCCCAAGAAAAAAATCGTAAGAAATGCAGCGTAACTAAAATATGAAGTTATGTCTGGCAGCAACTGGTAGACAGATGGTAATCGATTAATGAGAAAATTTTTACCTGGTAGCTACTCACCTACTCCTACAACAGACAGATTGCCTGTAAGTGGAGTAGGAGATGGTGTTACTTGTGACATCATGCGACACTGTTCCTTAACAACGGGGACTGGAAAGAAACAAACGTGTTATTTATTGTATCTTAATCAGGGCCCGGATAGACGGCTATTCCTATTGCGCGCGTTGCACATCGAGTAGAGCGTAGTACAATAGATGGTACAAATATAGGTAACGATGATGGAGGGACGTAGCAGTTAAAGTGAAGGAGAGCGTCTGCGTAATGTAGGGAATTTGACCCTGATCCAGTCGTAGAGGATCTGGAAAGCTTCCTTATGGAAGCGGCGAAGCTCCGTTAGGGGTGTGGAGACATATATAAGTAGAAGTAACCAAATGTTTCTATTTTTAACTCAATGCCGTTACACAGATTTAGATGCAAGTATAAACTTGAAATCAAAGCGCGTGACTGCTCTGTCTCACTGTTGAGAGTGCACACTGCTTGCGATTGCATTTGCATCGTATGTACGACACTGCGCGTGCGTCTCCGTAACGCAATAGCAATAGGCGTCCGTCCTGCCTCTTATCATAACACAGCAAAATAATTTTAGAAAAAATGTACTTACAAAAGTATGCATGTTCCATCGCATCACGTGCTGTTAAACGTTCCAAATGGTCGTAACGTAATAATTTATCCAAGAAATCCAGGGCTTCGGGTGATATTAAATGTTGATTCTCGCTATGCACGAAGCGCTCCCATCGTTTACGGGAGTGCCTATGTTGATGAATTTTAAATTAACATCGACAAACTAAAGTGCGAACTAATTGTTACTTACCTTCCTAATATATCGTTAAAGCGCGGATCCAATTCTATGTGATACTTATCGAGATATTCAAATAGTTCCTCGGTCCCCAGCACTTTGGCAATACGAACCAGTTGGTCGTAATTATCGTGACCGTGAAAGAAGGGTTCTTTTCTAAATATCATTGAAGCTAACATACAACCCAAGGACCACATGTCTAAGGAATAGTCGTACATCTGATAATCAACAAGCAATTCTGGTCCTTTGAAATATCTAGAAGCTACCCTAACATTATATTCCTGTCCCGGATGATAGAATTCGGCCAGGCCCCAGTCGATAAGGCGTAATTTCCTATTTTCGTGGTCTATCATGACGTTATGTGGTTTTACATCCCTATCGCAACAAAAAAAAATTAAATCAGTATCCTGTAACATTAATTACGATCCGAGTCTCACCTATGCATAATACCCATACTATGGCAATAATCCAGTGCTTTGAGCAGTTCGTAAAGATAGTAACGAATATCAAAATCAGTGAGAGTTTGGTATAGCTGTTTAAAGTCCGTATTATTCACATGTTCGAAGATTAAAGCCGGCGTCCGAGATACTGGATCCTTTACAACAGCTTGAAGCGTAATTATGTTTGTACCCCCTCTAAGGTTTTCCAATATTTTTATTTCCCTTTTAATTTTCTTCTTTTTAACCGGCTAGAAATGATAAAATATGAAATTTAATTTCCATGATATTCTTGATAAGCATAGCGTATTTATTCTAATTGGCGCCGCTATTCCAATAACCGCCGCAAGAAAATATTGCCGAATGAAATAAACGCCGCATGTTTATGCGAAGTGCGTACTAGGGTTAACGCAAGCTAGCTTACGAGGCCTCCATACATTGGAGTAACGTCGTGCTGTCTCTATTGAGGCCTCAGGCTAACTCGCCCCACTACAACGTATCGCATTGTATCGGGAAAGGCTGGAGCTGCGTATCTTGTCCGTTGTGCCCACCAGGGTTTAACGGACAAGATACGCAGTATCCAAGCTGGTTGGGGAATCCCCGTTAACCACATTCAATTTGAATTCCGTAATTCCGTAAGTTGCAATACATTTTATTTTGAGATGGATAGGAAGAATAATGAATAAATAAAAATGAGCATTTGATTTAAATCGAAATAAACGCCGTACTCTAATAAATGACGCACCTCTTTTAAACCCCGCAGATAGACGCCCTAAATGATTAAACGCCGGGGCGCCTATTAGAATAAATACGGTAAATCAATTATCTATTCATTCTGAACGTTGCTTCTATATTAAAATTCTAACAAAAAAGATTATTGATATGGAAGAGCAGATATGTCTAATGTTGCTGAATACATCCGACAAACCAGTCATAATATAAATAATTTAAAATTGATGAAATCAGTCACTTTACCGTGTAAACTAGATACCCAGAACTTGATGTATATTAAAAAGAATAAAAACCTTTTTAATCGGGAGGAACGATTAGTCAGTTTCCTTCAGTTTGATGGATTTATGATAGTAACAGCACTCAATTAAAATTGGTCGGGTGGGAGTCTTCCGGGGGTGTGTGAGCGGTTGTAGATATTTTATGGATCGCTAGAGGGAAAAAGAGGAAGGGAGAAAGTACTGCATGCTTTTAATAATAGTCGTTTACATTTATCGCCCTGAGGATGAAAATGGAAATCCATGTGTTCCCGAATTAATCAATCTATTGTGAGGTGAGGAGTAATCTCATACAGTGTGTTTAAGCTTACCTAAGTTAATATATCTAAATAACCTATAAAATCAATTAATAAATACACGGATACTCACCTTTAATATTTTTACTACACACTTCTCATTATTTGTAACGTTAATAGCTTCGAACACCTCACTATATTTACCGCGACCTAACTTTCGCACCAACTGGTAGTCATCCTGTTGCCCCCAGTCCACCACATAGCTCTCGTAGTCCCAGTACTCCCGTGGCTTGAGGGAATTAACATCTGTGTACACCCGTGATCGACTTGGTACAGCCATGACTGCGTTGCTCACAAGTCGTAGTACATAAGCTTGCACTTTTTCAACAGCTGTCACTGGAATAAAAACAAAAACACTATAATTATGTAGGTAGTGACTTAACACAATCTTAAATAAGAGCGCACAAGAGTAACACTGGAACAAGTTACCTTGTTTTAAGCACAGTTTTGCTAATCTAGAACAAACAATCAGCATAACTAAATATCAGTATCTTCGAATATTGCAATCCACATTTTATCAAATAGCCTTTGTATAGGCAAGCACACGCCATTCGTCTGTACTAACTTTTAGAATGATTATTGCATGGATTATTGGATACAGCCTACACTTGCAACTTAAAATCATCATACCTAGTTCATTCCGAGGGGTACTTTAACATCAACAATATCGGGTATAACGGCACATTTGAACAATAATTACGAATTTAAAATTTGCTTAATTTCTTTTTAGTTAACAAGAGCCGGCTTCTGAATGATTTCTCAGATTGTCCGATCCAAGATGGAAGTTACATCCCGCCACGGTAGACTGAGTAAGAGGCTAGCAATGAACCACACATTTCAGTATATCGCGTACCCCTCTAAAAGTACATTGCCAGACAGCAGGGCCGCATTCCGATCGTGCATAAATTTAAATGCCCGAACCCAACGCGAATTGCAGACGTTACGTTTACCGATTGAGGATATTTAACTTAATTTATTCAATAAATTGAATTATTTCTTACTTACAAATCCGGTAATCGATTAAATACAAGTCCGAAAGAACTATCCACAAATTAGTTTGATACGACTCTGTAGTCGATGATAAGCATCCTATCTTATCGACAATATAAAATCTCAAATGACTTTTGATTTTTAAAAGAAATTTTTGGATATATGAAATTGGTATTTTATTTTAATTAAAATCAAACTAATCGATGCAAATGTATACAGGCCCAAAAATATATCATATTTTCTACAAAAAATTTGATTTTTACTTAAAGAAAGAATAAAGCATGGTACAAATATAATAGGTAACTGTAATGTCCATACATTGCTAACATTCAGATTTCCCGCCTAGAGCTGTCTTCATGTTATATGGAGAATCAATTAGAGTTAGATAACCAACTTCCACACGTGTAATAAGTAGTAATAAAAGATACTGGGTATTCGGGTATTATCAACTTGTTTATTTAATTCGAGTGACAACAATACAGTAACTTGATGACATCAAGTGGTGAAAAGTGTAGCCAACCCGTTATAACATAATGTAGGAATAATATACGAAACTAAAGCAGAATTGCCACATATATGGCAATAAAACATTTTCTTCCTGCATACACTGGGTGAAATCACGGTAGAAATAATACGGTATGCTAAGTTTGGATCTCAAATTCGTCAAGGCCGGTCAGATGATGACAGTGCT
>JARFOC010000198.1:1291709-1303779 GCA_031763485.1 Osmoderma eremita | reverse complement strand
TCCCTCTAATTAATTTTGTACTAGGCGCGATTTTTGCTCCGCAGTGACGTAGGTCTACATGCGCGTGAGCATACCGTGTTATTTCTACCGTGGGTGAAATGAAACAATTTAATATACGGTTAGAATACATATATGTAGGTATTTTTTCTGATATATTTGATATTGAATGTGGACAAAAATAATTTATTCATAGAAATCAAGGTTTATAGGGTTTATTTTAAATTATAGGGATACATATTTGCAATAGAAGGGATGTAAGAATGGCTGCGTTCAAAATACACAAATGGCTGCCCCAACGTTTACAACGCGTTTACTCAACATGTTAAGTGTTTCTGAACGCTCATTTCGGGATTTATTATGATTTTAGCTAAGCTGGGAATTTAAATATAATAAACACATTGAGGTTCTGGCATTACTGTGTGTTTCTTATTTTTTCACTTAAATTTGCAATGGAAAATGAAATATTTGTATTGTATAACACCCCTTCATATTTACACGATATTTCCAAATAAGCCATTTCTTAAAAACGTCATAATAGATATAGGTTATGTTTTCCGCTGTATTTCAAACGTAAACAAAGCAAGTTTCATATCCGCTGGAAAAAATGGCGTCCGCTTAGTAAACGTTGCATACAACAGTCTATGTATACGACGCTAGTGTTCAGAGAAAAACACTCAACGGTTGGCTAAACGTTGCGTCTTTCGAACGCAGCCAATGTGCTACCACCCTTCTGACAAATAGACGCCGCAGTGTATCTGCATTCAATCCTGCCTAATTATTTGTTTATTATATTGGCTGCAATATGTGGGTAATGACGTCAAGTGGTGAAAAGCCCGAAAGATACCAATTTGCATTACCTTATGTGATTACTTACTATATATGTACCATGGTGTAAAGGTTGCAAGGATTGCGGGGCAGTATAATAAATACACCGCATCGGAGATACAATGTCTTTGTTGAAGGGAAAAATAAGAAAATATATCAACAATTACTTTATTTTAAATACTAAAACAACAGTTAAAGTACAATATATTTTACATAGCATTAAATACAAAAAAAATAAACGAATTATTGAACATTAACACAGGATTATTACATAAACGTCTTTGATTTCTTCTTTATTTATATTCCGTATAATAAAAATGAAAAATAGAAGTGACTATTTCATTGTTTATTATCATCTTAACTGCCTAGGGCTACAATTATAGATGACTGTATTCGACAGGTCTGTAACATGGCAGTGTCCGGTTTACACTCTATCTGGCACCAAACTTCTAAATATGATCCTAAATCATATGTCCCCGGACCTAGCACAGCCAAAGTAAGTTCGACGACTTCCGAGCTCATTGGAGCTACTGTCTTTATCACACTACCTGCCTGGATCCATCGAAAGTGTTTGGAAGGATACGGGGAAAATAATGTAAGCCGATTACTGTAGGATGAACTAGGGCTAAAATCGTTAACAAAGCATTTGTTAGCACGAATTCCATCACGAAATAAAAGAAAATACCTCAACGCCTCCAGTGTTTTCACAGTTACTTCTAGGTTCGTATCGGAAATACTATGCAGTAACATCTTAACGTGTATAATACACAATTTTTTGCTGGTGAAATCGTGTAATATCTTAACTGGATGTATCAAATTATAACTAATTTGTCTTTCCAAAAATACTAAATCATTCGTTTCTTTTGCATCGACCGCCAAGACATCCTGCTCTCGCTTTGTATCAAAAATCACAACCGGCCCTACATATTCCTCCTCCTCCTCTTCCTCGGTCGATTGAATTATATACACTGGAACTTGATTCTGACCATACACCGTCCTCTTGCTACCTTTACTATCTATCACGTGAGCTTGCCATCGTAATATCAACGTCGCATCTGATTTCTTCGCATTTTTAGTGTCATCGATATTATCGCTAGTATCAAAAATATTTAATCTAATCTGTTCGTTGCGTTTAGCAAAATCTAGGTAAGCCGAATTGGAATATTGCATACTTTGTTTTCGAGATAGAAAAGATACCACGCTATACGAATCCTTTTCTTTCGATTTCCTTTGTGCCTTTAAGAGTATATGTACAGATTCTTGCGAGTTTAATTTCACATTTGCAGGTGCCACCTTCTCGTTTAAAAGTGTCCAGTTGTCGGCTAGTAAAGCAGCATTTAACATAGATATTTCCGTTATGATGGGGTGATGGATTTTGTTCATATTTGTACCGGTTACAGACAACGTCAACTGCTCAGAGGATTTAGAATTGCAACTCTGCTGTGCCGTAACATTGACCTTAATAGATTCTTGTATCGATAAATTCCAAATGTGTCTAACTAAACGATATCTGAAAATTACATGATAAATACCAGTATAAAATAATAGGATACGGTGGCTTAAACTAGTATAAATAAAAATTCCCTTACCACCTTGATGCAACAAATTGTGGGTTATGAACATAACAAGCACAAACAGGTTGTCTTCCATTGTTGCAATTTTTACTCATTATAATTAATTTAAACTGCTCTGTTAGATAATAAAAATATTATCATTAAGTGGATTGTTACCGTTCAGTGAGCGTGACGAAGTACGCTTAATGAACCGGAACGATTTGGTAGTATATATAGACATAGATTGCAAGCCGGAACGTAGTATTATTCAAATGGTATTCTATGTGGTGCATATCTCCCAGAGTGCTTCGTCCAACATTATCTTCCTTTGTAGATTCTGCTGAGGTTGGCAACTTAGTTGCCGAAATACGTATCATCAAGGTGGTAAAGGAATTTTTATTTTTACTAAATACCTGTATATTTTCGGATTTATTGCGATTTGAATACTTACTTCGGAATATTTACAGGGTCAACGTTTTCGTAGTAAATCAACAAATCTATGTAAGTAGGGCCTATGATATCGGGAGCTTTTATCCAGATATTAATATTTTTACACTGCCCGGGATCTAACTGTTGACTCGGTAAGGGTAAGTGGGTAACATGGTATTTCCTGGATTCTTTCTCTTTTGGGGCAGGCGATTCGGCATCAATAGTTTCATCAAGCGCATCGTAGTCTTTTGAAAAATCACAGCTTGATAACAGATGTGGAGCAGACGTTGCCATATATACTCTATGCAAAGGCACGCTGCCTACGTTCCTTAATTCAACCGATATTTGTTGCAATTCATTTCGGAGTAACTCAGAATTAATCTCGCAGAAACTAACCTGAAAAGTAATAAATACATAGTCAGTCACAAAAGTCTTCGTACACCCCACAAATTGCTAACTTTTAGGGAAATAATTACTATTTCAGCAACGGAATAGCTGTATTCAAACATACAACTGCATGCACAATACATCTTTATATACAATTTCAAACTTAAAGAAATCGTTATCACTGAAGTCACAAGTCATCGTACACGGCCAGTTGCCCGGTAATTAAACGGGTAATACCCCTACTCTAGCGATTACTTTAGTGGTGTATGTATTGAGAAACTGAAGCAGCGGCCTGCTTTAGTTTGTCATCAGTTAGTAGTCTACTACACACGCTTAGCAAACTGTAAAAATGAGCGCGAGAAAGGAAGCGACGGTTATTTAGAACTATTAAACACCAATCTGAAGATAAGTGCGGAGAAATTACATTTAGGGCTGCTGTATGTGTCCAAACAGTTGCACTTCCCTCCCCAAACGGATATGAATCCCATTGAGCATGTATGGGACTATTTGGGAAAAAAATGGAAACATGCTATAACAAATAAGGCATCGCTACAAAGCGCCTTACTAGAGGTATGGGCAAAAATTCCAAGAGAATTCACAGAAAAACTCATTGCATTCGATGCCACGGCGTTTAAAGACAGTTCTTCGATCACAAGGAGGACCGACTGAATATTAAAGTACTATATCCGTGAATACAATGTAGTTTTTATATGATGTACGATGACTAAAACGTATTGTCCATGCAGTTGTTGTTTATAGGCAACATATTCTTCAATAAATATATTTCTAGGGTAAAAAAGTATTATTTCTGTAAAGATTAACAATTTGTGAGGTGTACGAAGACTTTTGTGAGTGGCTGTATATCAGAAGTTAGGCATTATACCGCAATGAGCTTTACCTGCAAGCAAGCTGCTGGTGGTACTACGTTTATATTCAATTTCTTATCGGATTTTACATCGTAGTTAAACTTTTTCTTTTTATGTTCCTTAATTTTAAATACTTGCTTCCCCTTAACTTCTATTTGTTCATCTGAATTATTCGAACAAACTAAACTGTAGCAAATGGCCTTCAACACAACATGGCCAACTTGTAAAGGAGTCAAAGCCAAAACAACATCTTGTGTTGAATTCGCTTGTAGAATTGTCGATTTGATATAGTGGGTCTTTACAAAGTGATCCGCTGCTGTTCCTGTTATTTCATTTGTAACAAACTTATTATTACCGTCGGTGTATTGCCATAGCAAATAAATATCTTTGAGAAGTAATAAAATTTGCAACGGATTCCTGAATTGCACCAAAACCTGTATCGGTTCACCTAAAATAGCTGTTGGGTTCAAATTACAATTCTTTTGGGTGAATAGAGTGACTATGGGTTTGAATATCATTGGCAGTGAACCTTGTGCCTCTTGTACTAGCATTTCCTCCAATTTCTGCCATCTTGCTGCAGTTGCCAGGTCATCTTCTGTTAGCAGTGTGACCCCCATCGCTGGTACTTTACCCGGGGTGCGTAATGGTAATGTAGGTGCAACTAAGATTTTAGTACGTTCAGCATCCAATTGGGGTAAAGGTAAGGTGTTCGTAAACACACCAATTTGTTTCTTACTTAGAGTCTATAAAATAAAATCAGTGAAAAATTAAAGTTACGTTAATTTAAACTTACACTGTGTATTAACAAATATTCCTTCAAGAATAAAGCTTGCTGTTGCGGTGATTGTCGACTCTCTTCACTTAAGAGCTTAGCATAAGACTCAACAGCCTCCTCAAGTAAATCTAAATTATTTGCTTGCTTCCCGATTGTACAATAAATATGATCCAACGCTAAATTCCATCCTTTATTCTCGTAAACTTGATACGCCTGCTTATAACATCTAAGGGAATGTTTCCTTTGCGCCGCTTTTGAGAATCTATGTCCAGCCAATACCATGTGGAAAGCATATTTCCTCACCATCGTTGGCTTGGTAGAATGTAAAAAGCAGTAGGCGGCTTGCTCTAACAGCAACGCAGATCGTAAATCTGACTCCTCACTAGTCATTCGGATTAATTGGTTCGCTGCGTCTCCATAGAGCGAACGACCCTTTAAGCACTCGAAACTAAATAACGTAGCTCTGGTCGCGAATTGAGCCATTCTGAAATGGTGTAACGGTTTCTCCTTTAACAATGGTATACATTTAATAGTAACAATGCAAAACATACTTGCAAGGGTTTAAGTAAGTGATTATGCTTTCTTCCATATAATCTAATGTTTTTCTTGATGTTTCATTCGCCATAAAAGCCGATAGTGCTGCCATTTCTAGAGCCCCCGCATAATGCAACCACGCTTGGTCTGCGTTAAAATCTCTTTTCGCCGTGTGGTATGCTTGAAAGGCCATGGAATAATTCCCAAACATAAAACATAAATCACCAAGTCTGCGTACTTGAAGTTCTGGTGCATCGAGGTAATACATCGGTGCATTCGTGGTTCCTGAACTTCCCGGTTTGTGAGGAGTGAACCACCTTTTCGTTGCACTAAACAAAGATCTACTGACTCCTTTCTTTGTGGTAATATACTCATTCAAGCTGGCGAGTTGTCGTTCGACAAAAGGCAATAAAGCCCTAACACAAAACTCATGTATAAGCAATTTTAATTGCTCTATGTCTTCCATGGACAAGCAAGCGCCATGTAAAATATTACCAACTGTATCAGGAATTTCCTCCACCTCCTGATCGCTATTAAACTGGAAAAATTCATATTTTTAAACACTAATTGTATTGAACTAAGGAAAATTACAAACAGACTAGAACGGGAGGTAAGGAAATAAATCAAAATAAAATGAAATATATGGTTATGGAAAAAAAAAACAGAAAAACACTTGGGAGGTTCTCCTCCCAATAACCTGGTAGTGAGCACAAAAAACAACAAAAAATATGTTTTCGAGTGTAAGAAAATTTTTCTACTTAGGAATAAATATTGAAGAAAATGGGCTTGAAGAACAAAAAATCCAGGCAAGAATTGCAAAAGGAAACCTGAAGTACGGAAGCTTGAAGAGTCTCATGAAATCAAAATATGCCAAGAAAAAAACAAAAGAGAGAATCTATAAAACAGTCATAAGACCTATCGCCACATGCCTGTGAGACGCGGGTGCTGATAAAGTGGAAGAGGAGCAGATAAAAAGATGGGACAGGTAAATGCTGCGTGCTATATATGGAGTAAAAACCGAGGAAGGATGGAGAAGACGCACAAACTTAGAAGTAGAAGAAGCATATGCAAGCCCCAATACCGTAGCGTTTGCCAAAGCCCAAAGAAGAGGCATGTAGAAAGACTAAGCAGAGAAAGGTTACCAAAGTTAGCGCTTACCAGAAAACCTATAGGGAAAGTGAGAACAGGAAGACCAAAAGAGAGATGGATGAATAAAGTGGAAGATCTAAAAAAAAATGAAAATAGGAAATTGGGAGGAGATGGTAGGGAATAAAGAAAAATGGAGAAATGTAGTCCGTAGAACACTTCAAGAAAGTTCCTAATATTAGTATTTTATTAGCCATAGGCCTTCACGGCCTGTAGAGCAAATTATTATTATTATTGTATTATATCTGTAATAATACTTACTAACAATTTATCCCCTTCCGGGCTGAGTGGATGATATGTTAAACCAAACTCATCGGCACACTCCAAGCTCAAATCTACTGCCGAAGATGATGGTGACGCTTCTGGCGTTACATAATCATCAGAATACTGTATTTTTGCTGAAATAAATTGACTCCAGGGATCTGGTAATAGATCATCATTTTGACTTGCACGTCTTGAATTTGTTTTTAACAAAAAACAATTATAAGCTCCATACGACATCTTTAAGGCATCATAACATTCAACGGCACTATCGATAATTACATCAATAATCATGAATTAATATTTTTCTCCACTATACTTACTGAACATGATTAGGATTCGTAGTTTCATGTATGACAATATAATACCGCATCACATTATTGCTGAACCATTTTGGTAACTTGGGAGACATCTGTAAATCATTCACCTTCTGTGATAGATCTACCATCATTCGCACAGGATTTTCATCAGTAGTTGCCACGACTAATATACATGCTACGAAATGTTTCGTAAATTCATGATCAGAAGGAAACTGTACTTGTAGAAATGTATCACGCCAGGCTTCGAACCAAGGTACTGAATGAGGAACTTGTAATGTATAATCTCCAACCTTTATTGTATGTATACGAGAGTCCGTTATATCACTTACAGATGCATTTAGAAATTTTCTCGCAAGTACTGGCTGAGGGGGACGAGCACTAATATCTTGTAGGGATATTTTAAAGTTTCTCATCGATACTACAGCGCCAGTAGGATCTTTGTAGTGAGCTAAAACATCTATTATTGAAGTATTTTACAAAGTATGTTACAAAATATAATACCTTCTGTCCCTAATTTACAAAACGGTTGCAAAAGTTCTGTAAAGGATAAGTTGTTCTTTCTGCAGGTTTCTTCCGCTTTGGGGCTACAAATAACAGCTACTTGTGGCGTAAAAGAATTTTTTATAAATTCCTGTGGCGATAGTTTACACTGAGCCATTTCTAGGTTATGTCTGTCATGAAATGTCAGGAACAACTTAAATCATTTAATACCAATCATTTTAAATAAATTTACATGAGTATGCAACAGTAATAATTAATTTAAAAGATTACTTGTGCTAAATTTTTACTTGTCAAAATCATTTTAAGATAAAAAATGACTTGTACTTGTACTCTATCTACATATATATCATATAAGCACAGTATCAGGTATTTGTACAGAAATCTATATTATCGACTGCAGGGGATAATTTTCCCAGCATTCTACTGTGTAGCTCAGGCTCTCCAAATATATAATTAGGTTTTGTGTATTTTAGTTCAAGGCATTATTTTGGTTTCATAGGGAGTGCCACTTTACGGTGCTTTTTTTATGTGAACAGTAATACACGTTAGTTGTGTTTAAATTCCGTTCAATGGTTTTATATGGAAAGCTGGAGCCACTGTACTTTCATGTCAAAATGACACGAAAATGTTAATGCGTAGGACCGGATAGAGTAAGTCTATCATTATATAGGTAGTCCTGGTTAGTTCCATGGGTGAAGCACAGATGTAGCCGATATACATCCATTAGGCCGGCAGAATATAGGTTCGTTGGATTTAGCCAAAGGATTAAGCCAATTAAGCATCCAAACGCATGCATATGTCATTATGTTTTGTTCAAAAAGATCTATTTTCGAACATAAAATAATTACTGGGCTTGTGGATACGTTTCGCTGCGTAATACTACGGCCACATTGAACGAACCTTTCGCCCATGTAACATGATAATACACAATGATAAATAAATAGTTCCCTAGACGAGTTATAAACTAGTTCATAGTTACTCCGTGGATTGGCTACACTCTGAAGTAAGCTATGGAAGTAAGTATGAACTAGTTAATAAGCAATCTAGGGACCCTCTACATACCAACCTCAGACAGTTGAGATTGATCACTATGTATATTAATATAATATTTGTTAAGACTCTGCTTGCTTGTGCTGCTTTTTCTGCACAGATCACATGTGATATGTGTTATTCTGCAAGAATGTAATACCACGTTATATTATATTGGCTGTTTTAATCATATTGTAAGCAAGTATCTATTTTCTATAATTATAACTTTGATTGTGACGATACAGAAATGTCGTTCTCATACTTTGCATATGGTAGCAACTTATTATCAAAGAGGATACATATAAACAATCCCAGCGCTGTTCGACGGGGCATAGGCAAGTTAGAGGTAATATTCCCACTTAAAAACAACAATTTCAAGTCACTAGTACATCCACGTCAATACAGAATTTTAGGTTAGACTTTATAACGTTTTCGTCAAGATGGAAAGGTTGTTCTGCAACAATTGTTCCTACTGTCGGATCTCATGTATGGGGTGCAGTTTGGGAATTAGATAAAAACGATTTAGAATCACTGGATCAGTGAGAAATATGAAGCTATTTATTTTGTGTCTGGGATAATCAAAGAAGGATTATTTTAGGCAAGAGGGGGTGGCTGATAAAATATATTTCCCAATGGAAGTTAATGTACTTATGCCAGATGGAAACAGCCAATTATGTCGAACATATCAGCAATGTGCTACACCATCGTTTATTACAAATATGTTTGATTTACCAGTGCAACGTAGACCTTCGACTGTGTACTTAAATACTATTTTATTGGGTGCGTTAGAATCAAAATTGCCAGATGATTATCAAGAATTTTTGAAAAGTATTCCACATAATGGTTATGATGGAGATGTGGAAATTAAACTTAATCTTTCTATAACTTAAGAGATAAGATCCTTTTATATGGAACTAGATATTACGGAAAATAAATTTTTTGTTGTTAATGTAGTTTAATGATTTAATTCTACAGGGTGAGCAAAAAACCTGATTGCCGCTACATTGCGATAGTGTAAATGCTGCACATATTCTGAATTGCACTTTATTTGTCTGCCATCTATGTTTTTGTAGGCAAACTATATGTAATTTTTGTTGCTTTGGAGGAGTATCTAATATTCGATTAAGTACAGAACAAGGAAAGAAAGGGAGAACGATAATAAAACAACAATTTAAGACTACCATAAAAAAGGCAAATACTAATTGACAAGTGACAGATTACAGATGATTGACAGCAACGCTGGCGGAGTTATATTTCATATCTAAATTAAAATAATTTTAAATTGGTTGGTGCTTTTTATCTAACGGGTTTTAATTTAAATGAAACTATTTCGTTTCATTTACCTTTACCGAAAGTAGGGTTTTCAGTTTTTTTAAATTTCAAGCAGGATTTGTTTTGGTGATGCTGATTGTATCTGACCTTCATAAATTCTTTGCAAATTCCTGAATTATGGCAAATTTGTCAATTTGGTTGTCATGATATTTTGTTTTAGCGATTCAGTTGGTAATAACAAATACGTTTTAATGATCCCAAGTCAAATATGTTGACAAATTAAAGGAGAAAACCAAAAACCCGAATCCCGAATCAAATAGGGAAAAATTGTGCCAACGCATCTTACGCGGTGTATCGGTTTTTAAGAATCAATAACTTGTTTATTAAAATGTACGTTTAGTTTAGTCGCCGTTTGATAAGTGAAACATGATGTTTGGTTGAGATTTGGTGGTAGATTTCCCTAATATAGTATAATGTTATAAAAGCTAATATATGGACCTAACCTGTGGGTAAACAAAATGAATATGATTTTTCTTCGAAAGTAACTTGTTTTTAACTATTTGTGTGGATTGAACATAATGGCCTCAACATTCAATCCAGAAGACAAGTCGAGGTATCACCTGCAGGTTTATATACATGTGTGTGTCTGATTCAATGTATATTTTAGTTGGTATTTCCATCATATGAGCAGACAGGAAGCCACCGACTTACTCTTGGCTGAAAAGGAAAGCGGGGTTTTCCTTATTCGTGACAGTACTACATCCGTGGGAGATTTCGTGTTGTGTGTGAAGTATATTCTCTTAACACCATTGCTATATTGATTATTAAACTTTATTTGTTGTCGTAGGGAGGATAGTAAAGTGAGCCATTATATCATAAACAAAACACATCAAAATGATCAGGATTCGTACAGAATCGGCGATCAACAATTTAGTGATTTACCTAGTTTGCTGGAATTTTACAAGCTCCATTATTTAGATACTACGCCGCTAATCCGCCCGGCAACGAAGAAATTAGAAAAAGTAAAAGCAAAATATGATTTTGAAGGCCAGGTCAGGAATTTTTTTTTTGCGTAACTCCCTAAAACTGTATTGATTTGGTTGTACCTTTATTTTAGGACACGGATGATTTGCCGTTTAAAAAAGGAGACATATTAACTATTATTTCAAAGGATGAAGAGCAATGGTGGACGGCCAAAAATTACCTTGGAAAGAAAGGATCAATTCCAGTACCTTACGTCGAGAAGGTACTGTCATTGTTTTGTGTTTACAAAAAATAATACATCGATTTTGTAGATTGATGACTCGCAAAGTACTTGCGACTTTCCCAGACCATCGTCGGGTGGTTCTATTCCCGGCGCACCAACGGACACTGCTTTAAAACGTAATCAAATGCAGGTATATGATAATAGATTGGAGAAATACAGGTAATTGTGCGTTTTAGTGCTCCTATTTATTCGCCATTCGCGGGGATTTAATACGCATGCGCAACGGTGGACCAAGTTAGATTTCGTTTAATACTTAATGGACATATTTGGCGGAATTAATTTGAATTTAAAAACACGTCTTTTTTATAATCTTAAAAGTTAAAGGTTACTAAACACAACCTTATATATAATATTTTATATTCACAATGAATTAATAATAAACTGTTCGTTACAGTATCACGTGTAATACACTTTATATTTTTCAGATTATTTGAATTTTTATAAATGTTTAATATACTTTCTTTGTTATATTATGGGGTTAGGATAAAATCAGGAAAAAATATTAAAGAACCGTCTTCAGATAATCGCGTAATATTAAAAAAAACCCAAGGGAAACAATACACATTTAAAACAAAACATTTATCACTTCACACATTGGTACTGGTGCTTTTCTTTCAAACGTAGAAAATTGACCGTGGTATAACTTATATAGGGTCACGCATTAGTGTGCCAAAAGGTCGCAAGCAAGGTCTTGTATACTGCAAACAACACAGTCTGAACTTTTTTTTACAAACAGATTTTTGATATTGGTCCACTGTTATAGCAAAGCGGCATTTTTTCAAAATTGTCAAAATTGAATACAGGACGAGTCAAATCTCAAATACTTTTATTTCTCAATTATTTTAAATGGATCAGCCTGTATTTTATATCATAAAAAGAAAGAATAGTTTAGTTACTTTCATTTT
>JARFOC010000198.1:1246556-1291609 GCA_031763485.1 Osmoderma eremita | reverse complement strand
TTATATCATAAAAAGAAAGAATAGTTTAGTTACTTTCATTTTTATTAAGCACTCTATATCTAAAGTCATTAATTTCTGAAATTTTAAAGTCGTTTTATAAAAGTGAGATTTTTTGAAATTATTTTAATATAACGAGTTAATCGTGGAAAAATGACAATAAGACTTAAATCTTCATTACTAGCTAGTAGATTAAGTAATTGCACCACATTTTTTGGAAGGGCGAGTGAATGGTCAAGTTTATTTAGACTTTTTAGAAAATTGTTTACCGTTGTTATTGGAAAATGTTCCCCTAAACGTTCGTCAAAGGAACAGGTATCTGCACGATGGAGCTTCGTTACTTCACACTAGGTTAATACACGACCATTACCTTGAAAGATGGACAAGGAGAGGGGAACCAATTGAGTGACTGGATTGATCACTGGAGTTCACTAAAATTGACTTCTTCATGTTGTCATTTTAGTAAGATAAAACATTGTATAGCAAACACCCCAACTACACGAGGTGACATGAAAAATAGAATAAGAGGGCATTCTCAAGTATTAATTGAGAAATGTTAAGAAATGTAAGACAATCGCTAGAAGGACGGCTGCAATATTGTATTGGTGGATATTTTGAACATTTATTATAGAACTACTTTGCTATAAAAGTGAGCCAATATAGACCTCGAACTCACAGTGATTTGCATATAAAATTGACCATAACTTCTGAAACACGCTGTATGCTAATGCACTGAAATTGTATATTTGGGGGTGTAAAATATAGGGTGTTCCATCTAAGAAAATGTATTTTTGGTTCACCCTGGTGATATGGAACTTCCTATATATATGAAAATAATTCTAAAATGTGAAGTTTAAGAGTGTCTACAATTTTCGTAAATAACTTTTTTTGATATCTTATATGATAACGGATATATCGTGCTTTACCACACTAGTACGTCAGCCTGTATATACAAAAAAATTAGACAAATAATATATTAAAATTAAAAACTGTAGTAATATTTATATTATTTAAAGAGATGCCAATTTATGGTTTATTCATGGTACCTTAAGCGATTGTCCCATTTTGCTGGTGCTTTTGTTGCTTTCTTATTTATAAGGTTATGTAATAATATACTGGTGTGGTAGTCAAACTATAAATGTCAATAAACTGTTTCCAGTTCCAGAAATATTTTCTTTCGTTGAAAGTATACGTAAATAAATAATATCACCAGTGTTTTTTCAATGATTGTTTGGTTCTCTCAGCCCTAATTTCCTGATTGTTCATAATTTGGCTCTTGGTCAAGATCACTGTCGGTGCTATACCAACCCTGCCAGCCATGGTAAACTAAATAAATAGGCTAGAACTGAAGTAAAAATATTTTTACAGTAATAAATACCAAAAAAAATAAAAAGGTAATTTGACAACAATATTTTAATTATGTACTGTAGAATAATTCAAATTAAAAAGAGATATTTTTAACGTTTTTCGCTGCCTGTCGTACAATGGATAAAATATAACTGGAAAAATTCAAATTCAAGTAATTCCAATTCATACCGTTTATGGCGATGACCAGTAAATAATAATATACATTTGACAACGTAACCTATTTTTGATTACCTTCTGCGCACGAGTCAGAATCCATTCAAAATAGAAGCACTAAAGCGCGCAGTTACCGAAATATATTTCCCGATTGTTCTTATACGTTTTTTCTTTTTTATTTCAGAGAAAATTACCCGCAATGGCCATAGTCAGACAAGGCCGTGTACCTAACGCTTACGATAAGACGGCTTTGAAGCTAGAAATCGGTGATGTCATTAAAGTGACCAAGACCAATATAAATGGGCAGTGGGAGGGTGAATTGAAAGGAAAAACTGGTCACTTTCCGTTTACTCACGTAGAATTTATTGATAACGAAGAGAGTTAGTGCTGCTGATTTCAATTTGCAATGTATATTATACTGTGGGAATTTAATATAATACATTTTGTATAGTTATGATGTATACATATATTTATTAATTATAATTAATAATGATTGGCAGTAGCATTTAATATCTACAGCGCTTAGTATTTATCGATTAGGCTTATGAAATCTTTCTTCCTTTTTTTTGTTTTGGAATTGTATTTTCCTTAATTACATATCATATTGAAAAATAAAAATTTTCTGTTTTACGAATTTTAATAACACCTAATATTTTGCTTATAAAATAATATTGTTTCATTTATTATTACTCTAACATAACATCCTCAATTAAAGTCCCCGCTAGTTTATTCTTAATCAGGTCATCTATACAATTGTATGTATGTATTCTCAATCTGTTATTATACCTATATACGTATGTCTAGCTCTCACCGGGGTGCTAGACATATAGTACATAGCACGATCGATCTATTTGCCATAGAGTACGTAATCATCCTATTCCGTCGCATTCAACGTTTGAAGGGATCGTCAAAGCGTTTAAGAAATTTGGCTGTGTGGTCGAGAATTGCCATAAATACCAACAAATATATGAACAGCCTCAAATCCCTCCAATACCTCCCGAACGCGAGGACAGAGAAGTGAGGGTTTGCTCGTCGGTTGAAATGGGCGAACCTTGCTCTAGCCGGCAAATTGCAGACGAAATCGGTGTCAGTAGAAGTGCAGTGGAACGTATTCTGAAACGAAACAAATACAAAATTTATAAACTTCAAAAGTGCCAGGAGATTTTTCCCGAGAACAATTTTGCAAGAATGGAGTTTTGTGCGTCCGTGGTGGAAAGGGCTGACGAAGATGAGTATTTTATAAAAAAATTCTGTTTTCCGACGAGTCCTTTCCACGTTATGGCAAGCATAATCCCTCAATCGTGCGATATTGGTCTCGAGAAAATCAACATATGGTCCGTAATGTAAGAACTCTAGCCCAAAAAACTTAACGTTTGGGCGGGTATTTTGGGTCATAACATTATAAGGTCATTTGTTATCAATTTGAACGGAATGAGAGATTTGGAACGCAAATTATTCTCGCTCTCCGTCAACTTAACCGCAAATTTGATGCAATTTGGTTTATGCGAGCTGGTTGTCCCGGATAACAGCAGACTAGTAATGGAGTTTTTAGAAAACACCTTTCCTAATCGTGTTATTTCCGGGAAGGGTACGATAAACTTGTCACCTCGATCACCCGACCTCAATCCCTGCGATTTTTTTTGTGTGGTTATGTCAAACAAAATATTTAAAGTTTTGCAACAATAGCGAGCTTCCAACAATTGCAAGTAGAACTGTTGAGAATTTTTGCTACAAGAACACCTAGAAATCTCGAGGCAGTCAGCCGGGAGTTTTACAATAGACTCGGCTATTGTTTGGCCGTTGAATTTTCTATAAAGTAACCTTGTTAGAATTTCAACTTATTTTGTATAATTGTAGAATTTATTTTTCCATTGTTTAATTTAATAAGCATCGTTGTTTATTTTCCTACTTAGACTTCTTCTAGACTTCTTACTTTTCCTATTTTTTCATTCCCCTGCATCGCATAGCAGCTACAGAATGAATATAAGAAACTATACTTTATACCGTAATCTGAGAGTACAGAAAAATTGTGCAGTATTGGGTGATTGAGCGGACATGCGTGCGCACCCTTGCTCGGTTTATGATATACTGCTGTATACTGCGATTGGATATGTCTGGTTGTCAGTGAGACTCGAATGCCCGGTTGCCATTCACAAAGCAATCCCCCGTTCCGATGTGAGCATACGTGTATATCCAAGATTATTGCATTAGTACCAGTGACGACTGGTACATAGAATAAAAAGTAATTATGTATTAATTAAAACGACATTACATTACATTTAAAATGTTGATATTAAATCACTTCCAAACAAATACAAACACCTTAGCCCCGCTTATATACGGTAAACGGGGCTGCCGACTTCGCAGCACCGTTTAGTTGTGCCTAGGGTGCACGATGGCCGTGTATTGTTAGTCAACGCCACTGTGTTGTATTACGCAAATTCAATATGAATTCGGTTGAAGAACTTTTAAAAACACCTTTATAAAGGGAATTTGAAAATAAAATTTAAATTAGGTGACTGGAACGTTCTATGCCCGCAATAACTTTAAATCAATATGGACAAAGCAATAACAGTACTTGTAAAAGACAGTTTAATAACATAATTTATGAAAATGGTTCCTGGATATGTGGTTGTGAAAAAATAAATAGATTATTTTGTTTTCCATACTTGTTGTTTAAAAGTGAACCTTCACAAGTTGCACGAACGTAACAAATGTGAATTATATTAAAAGCCACCGTAAAAATAAAACTCATATCATGAACAATTAAAAACTTTAATTCAAAATTGAGAAACCAGTGTGTGAGTTACAAAAACCGTCGCATAGGCTTTATTTCCGCCAATTAGCAAAATTTCTCATTTATTTATAGTTATTTTTTGCGTGGCCCTTACACATAAAAGCTCACAAATCGCCAGTGATTCTAACTCCTCCTCTCTTTGTATCAACCACGACATATTCGACATCATGATGTCGATGAGCATAATTTTAAACTCCAGCCAGATATTAATATGGATTTTCATAATTTATTGATGTTGGGTAAAAAAAAATTAATTAGATCATTGACACCTAATACAATTCCGCATATGTAATTAAATTTGAAATTCGAAGGGTATCATAAAGTAAATAAAAGAATAATACCGGACAGGTTTACGTTGAGAGTAAAAAAAAGATATTCTCGGTAATCTAGAGATAACATCAATGCAATCAAAGATCGATTATAGATAAATAAACAATAAATAAAATTTATCGCGGGTACGCAAACAGCTGAGAGAGATCCCGCGCTGAGATAGTCATTATTAAGTGTCTCTGATATACCGACCGGACAAGCTGCGCATTCTTCTAAACGCGTATGGCTGGTATACAAGAAAAAGAGTTATGTATTGGTGTGAATGTTGAGGGTAATTTATTTTATATTTGTAAAATGTGACTGCGAAGGTGCATTTTAAAATGGGACGTTCTAAATTTCCCGGGAAACCTTCCAAACATGTAAATAGAACGCGTATAAATGTTCTTTGCACTCCATTGGATACAACAACAGTTGGTGATACCAACAATGTTGTGACAGTTGAAACAGAAGATTCGAAACAGGTAAACAACATATAATACTCCCAATTATTAAATCATAATTTGGACTAATCGGTGTCGTAAATGCTACAGCTTAATAACACTGGAGAGCCTCCACATGAAAAGAAGAAATCAGGCAGTGTTGATAAACAAATCAGCAAGGCTATACCTAGGAAGAAACAACGAACAAGACTTCTAAATAAGAGAACTGCCCTCAAGAGAAACGGCATACTTCCAAGTGTAGCTTCAAAATTAACAAACATAAACCAAGTACCAAGAAGAACTCGCAGTGCAGTAACTGGTCGAAGAGCAATACGTAATTTTTCTAGTATCCGTAAAGTTCCAAAACCGAAGCATTCAGTTAGCCCGATAAAAGAAACAAATAATTTAGTTGGTAAATTCGTCTTACCTAGCCGTAGTGTTCATTCGTCACGTGTTATTAAACCGAATAAACGTTTTATCAATGTCGAATCAAATGAAGCTCGCGCTTTTAAAAAACGTGTTGTTACAAAAAGACTGTGTATCCGGGAGTCTGAAGAAAAGTGTCCTCCTGATAGAAGTTGTGTTAAGGACAATGCAGATAACGAGACCAGTGAATCAAGTTCTGTCCATTCCAAGGGAAAAGTTGTCTTACGACAGGCCAGACTTCAGTTGCATACTCAGTCCACCTCTTCTGGATCAGAAGGACCATTTTCTACTAATATATCTAATACGGTTAGTCCTCCAGGTACTGTCACTTGTGGTGTTTGTGGTGCGGTTCGCTTTTATCGTTTCGTCAAACAAGCCAGAAAATTTAACATCTATAGTTGTGAATCATGTCGGAAATTCATATCGAAGATGATTAAACGTCAGCAGAGTAACCTCGCAACTTTGCAATGCCATAAAGGTCAAGGAATGTGTCATGTACCACCAATAGTGAGGAGTCAGCAGTGGAAACTGTTCAGGTGTGCCTACAAAGCCCGTTGTCCTGCCTGTTGGCTGAAAATGTGCCTCAGGTCATTCCAAATGCCCACTACGTTGAAAAACAGTTTATCTCAGCTTTTGCCTAAACACATGCAAACTTGTGATTCGCTCTTTTCAAGTCCTCTGCCATTACTTTCTTGGCAATCGAATGTTGATAATAATACAGGTGAAAAGTCAATCGCAACCGCAAAAGAGCAGCTGCCAGAACAATCAAATATTCGTAGGAGACCTGTACGCTTAAAAGCTGTCAAAAGAGATACAAAACCCATAAGCACTATTCCCGTATCGGAAATTAAAAGGCAGAAAGTAGATTTAAAAGGACCACGTGTGAAACATGTTTGCCGTAGTGCCTCGATTGTGTTGGGACAACCGATCGCAACGTTTCCCATGGATAATGCAAAGAAGAGCTTGGATACTGAAGAAAAAGTCGATATTAAAAAGACCGTTGAAAATAAAGAGCCCAAAACGTCTTCGCTAACAAAAGAGAATTTAGAATCTGATAGACCTAAGATTGACGATGACACCTCCAGCAATAGTTCTTCATCTGAAAAACAAAATATCGCAGTATCAAAGAGTAATGGTATTAAACCTGATATAAATATTAAGAAAGAGAAGAATGTAAAAGGTATAATAACGTCGAATGTAGTTACAGAGGTAAGTGATTTTGTTGCTTAGAATTTTTATACTAATTTTTTCCTTCTCAATATCCAGGCCAAGCCAGTTTCATATATAAGGAAAAACGTTGAACGTTGCAATACTATCTCGATTGATTTTTGGGAAAATTACGATCCAGATGAGATATGCAAGAGTGGTTTTGGTCTTACATCATCGGAAATATTTCCAATGCACGCTATCTGTTTCCTATGCGGGAGTGCGGGTCAAGAGACTTTACTTCATTGCCTTATATGTTGTGAACCATACCACAGTTATTGTCTCGAACAAGCACCGGCGAATTTTATAGAATACAACGAAAAATATAACTGGTTATGTCCCCGGTGCACTACTTGCGAGGCTTGTGGACAAGCGGATAGGCAAAAGATCAATTGTATGAAGTGTCATAAAGCTTACCATCCCAATTGTTTCAATACCCTGTGGAAACGAGACGACAAACCTACTGTAAGTAAAAATAATTTTAAAATGTTAAGTTTAAGACTGTCTACAATTTTCGTAAATAACTTTTTTTGATATCTTATATGATAAGGGATACATCGAGCTTTGCCATACTAATGTGTCGCTCTGTATATCGTTTGTATTTGTTGCAAATAAGTTCTTACCGCTTTCCTTTTAGCTATGTTCAAATTGTCTAAGGTGTAAAAGTTGTGGAAGTGATAGCATCGCAAAATTCGTTGGTAATTTTGCACTCTGCCATGTTTGTTTTAAATTAAGGAATAAAGGCAACTATTGTCCACTTTGCCAGAAGTGTTATGATGACAACGACTTTGAAATAAAGGTAGCATTATAAATTGATAAATGATACTATACTGATTAAAAATAATTTTAGATGATGGAGTGTGGAAAATGTAAAAAATGGGTCCATGCGAAGTGTGAAACTCTAGCAGACGAACAATACCAGATATTAAGCCTCCTTCCCGAATCGGTAGAATTTTTGTGTAATAGGTGCTGCAGTCAGTCAACACCTTTTTGGCGTGAAGCAATTCAAAACGAACTCAAATCTAGTTTCAACAATGTTTTAAAATTGCTAAGTAAGAACCGGGTGGCTCGGAACATGTTAAAACTTAGCCCGTACAAAAACAATAATCCCAATATCAAAACGCCAACGTCAGTTAGAAAAATCCAATTCCAAGATGACGAGAACACGGATATAAATGAAAATAAGGAGCCGAATAATAAATTACTCTGTAGGAGTTTAAGTTTCGAATCTCAAGATAGCTCGGTGGATGTTAGGCAAGAATCAAAATCTTCCATTATTGTCGATATTAAGAATAAATTGAATTCCAACGAGTACATTTCGTTACAAGACTTTAATACGGGTATGGAGCACGCGTTGGAAAGTGCTGACTCGGAGGAGTTGCTTCAAATATACCGCACCATTCTGAAAGAGGTATTTCCCTGGTTCGATCCAGCATTGAAGGAAGAAAGTATGGATCTGAAGAAATCACCACCTGAATGTCCTTCGCAGAATCCAAGCTCTCTATTTGATTCGATAAAATTGTTTGATTACGACATGGGAAAGGACAAAATCGAAGTGGACAATAGAATATGTGGACTGTGCAAAGTCGTGGGAGATGGTTTACCTCATAAAGAAGCCAGATTGTTGTACTGCGGACAAAACGAGTGGGTTCATGCAAACTGTGCGCTTTGGTCTTCCGAGGTGTATGAAGAAATAGACGGGTCGCTCCAGAATGTACATAGTGCGCTATCGAGAGGGCGTTTAATTAAATGTGCCCATTGTAAACAGAAGGGCGCCAGCGTTGGGTGTTGTGAAAAAGGCTGCCATGAAACTTACCATTTCGCTTGTGCTTTAAACGTTAGCTGTTACTTCCTCCATGATAAAACTGTTTATTGCCACTCACACGAATTAACCAACAAGAATTTATTAACAAGTCCATCCGATTTTGATATTAGACGTTCTGTATACGTAGAATTAGATAGGAAACGTAAGAAGTACTCGGAACCTGATAAGGTCCACTTTATGGTCGGTTCATTATCAGTAACTAGTTTAGGTAAAATAATTCCTGTACTCTCTGATGATTCAGACGCTCTAGTACCATTGGGTTTTACTTGCACCAGGTTATTTTGGTCCACCTCTGAACCGTGGAAGCTGATCCCCTATTATATCAGCACATCAGTATTGAATTCGGAAATCAACAGTATCTGCATTGATAAAAATTTCACCGTCGATCATTCATTACCGAAAACTGTCGTTGAAAAGAAGCTGAAAGAAATCCTACTGTGGCAGAGGGACCTATTAAAGGACGCTATGGATTTAGAGTTTGAGGAGGAACCCCAAAATACAGCTGATCTTCTCACTCCGGAATTGACAGATGCGATATTCGAAGAGTTGCCGCACGATTTCCTAGATGGAATCTCTGTACAGGACGTGTTGATGTACGAAGAGTTATTAAATATGGATTTCAAATCTGAAATTAATTACAACGATAACAATCTCGTATCGAATAATGAGCAATCGAAGAAAAGTGAGAGCCCCGATGAAGTCGAAACCGAATTGAGAAACTCTAGGGAGTTGAAGAGAAGTAAATCGGAAGTGCTGAATCAGTTTGGGAATGTTGATAAATTAAATAAAAATAGGAGTCATCAGAGATCATGCAGCTTGACGTGGAGCTGTAAGTTGGATAATTCCTTAACCCCTACGATTAAAAAGAGGAAAATTGCGACTAGGGATAATAATATGTATTTGCAGTTGCTGCAAGTCGACGGGGCTTACGATTCTAGCAGTAGCGAGTGCGGTTCCCCAATACATGAAACGGAAGATTTGTGGTCATATGAAACCACGGAGGAGCCTGTGAGTTGTGAACGTTGCCAATGTACCTACAGGACTCGTGCTAGTTACAAACGCCATTTAGAGACTTGCGACGCCCTCTCGACCAGTGAAAGTGACTCTGAAGAACAAGGGATTAGAGGTAACGTTATAAACTCTGATCCGCCGATTTACGTTAACGTCGCAGAAACGGGAGAGCCTAACGTAATAGCCGCGTATGAATCATTTAGTTCCTATCAAACGTTAGTTACTGCCGAGGCAACTTCGGAGGTCATAGCTGTTCCCGAAAATACCAGCGTATTATATCCAAGTTTCCAACAGCAAGTTGTCGAACAGAAAACCGCTACTTTACCTGTGATTACTCATCCAAGTTTAACTATCAATGATATTTCTTCGATTCCCATTAATCAGCAAGCGATAACTATGAATCCACCCCAACCGACTATTGAGGAATCCCAGCATATACACCCGACACAACAGCAAGCGACTTTCTGCATCAATCAGCAGCCCATATGCGTGAACCAATCTAATACGCTTTCTCTAAATCACGCCGGTCTAATATCTTTGGATAATCCAATTTCAATCAATCCTATCACAATAAATCAACAAACTCCCATTTCTATTAATCAGAATACAACTTTACCGTTAAACCAAGTCGAAATACAACAGCCCGTTTCGATACAATCTTTGCCTTTTACTTCTGAAGTCACTCCTCTCATAAACATTGCGCCGCAGAATCAAATAACGATAGATGCTAAGATGTTGACTTCGCCTTGTACGAATCTCGTAAATTCAGTGGTCGCTCAGACAATGGCTATGCCTCAGGCGTCTTGGGTGAAGCCGGTTGTGAAATCCTCGGTGATGACGCAGAAGGCCATAAGACCCAGAGCGAAACCAAGATCATTAGCTGCGAAAAGAAGCCGTATAACTACCACTGGTAACGCAATGATAATGCCACCTTCTAGTGGAACCACTCCAATGATTGTGCAGCATTTACCTTCGTCTAACATGGTGCCTACGTTCGTCGATGCCTTCCAACAACAACCTGGACAAAATGTGCAGTACGTCACCGCAATCGCCCCTCAAATTAACTCCACCATAGGCCCACAAACACAACTGGTTCAATTACAGCCAGATGGTAATTTTCTAAGCCTGGTACCCGGGGTACAAC
This sequence comes from Osmoderma eremita, assembly GCA_031763485.1. Taxonomy (NCBI): domain Eukaryota; kingdom Metazoa; phylum Arthropoda; class Insecta; order Coleoptera; family Scarabaeidae; genus Osmoderma; species Osmoderma eremita. Next base: position 1,280,933 of record JARFOC010000198.1, on the reverse strand, counting down.
CAACAATGATCATACAACAACCTCGGGTTGTCGCAGATCAATTAATCGTCGATGGAAACGGTTCGATGATGTGGACTACTCAACCTTTGTATTACGGTTTCGAGACGATAGTGCAAAATACGGTGATGCAGTCACAACAATTCCTACCTACAACAATGAACGGTGTACTGACGACGAACAGTAGTTACTCGGCTACGACTCAGGTATTCCAGACTAGTAAGTTGGAACCGGTGCTAGATGTGGCACAAGGAGGATTCGTTCTTGTCAATTCAGGACAAATCGTAAGTCCCTCTGCCATTCAAGTTCCTCAAATTCCTCAGAACGTCCAAACGCAAAATTTCAGTAATACTCACATGCCTACTGTGGTAACCCAACATAATAAAGTACAATCGTGGAATCAGGCGGAACCAATTACGGCAACAGCACCGGTCAGTGATATATACACGCAAATTAAGCCTCAGAACAGCTTGCCAACCACTACGAATAACTTACACAGCATTACTCTGCCTTTGGCACCATTTGTTCCCGAGCAGGGGATACCAACGAACATAGTGACTCCCACACCTAAACCTCCAACATCGGCACAATCCAGACCTATGAGTCGAGTATTGCCTATGCAAACAAATATTCCGCGTGAACACAAGAAGATGGAGCTGAAGATTATTAACGAGAAACCTCTGGAATGCACAAAGGAAGCTGCCATAATACCATCTTTTATTAAGCCGAAAATTACAATACTCGAAAATGAAATTATAAAAGAAGCTAACGAAATTATAAATGAGAAAGTTACAACGGCAAAAGCAGAAACCCAAATTAAATTAATAATGCCGAAACCAGTAGAGAAAATTAGTAATAACATTGCCGTTGCTACCATTAACACTAACACTAGTTTTTCCGTGTCGAAACTTCCTCAACCGATACAGGTAGCGTCGCTTAAGCCGATTGTAACCGAAATCAAAGCAGACATTCCAATAGAACCTGTGCTTGAAGCGAAGATTGAGAGTGCTCCCCTTCCACCGTGCCTAACCAGTGAAGAATCCGTTCCTTTCACAATTCCTGAATTGCCGAAAGCATGTGTACCCCATTGTGAAACTAAATTACCCCAAGAAAAATTGGCTATGGTAAATACGAATCATAATAATAATTTCCCTAAGAACAGTTCATCAATTTTGTATACGGTCGAAACTAGGGACGGCTTCCGCTATTCTTCCACATCGATATACGAACTCTGGTGTAAAGTGTTTGAGACTGTGCAAGAGGCAAGGGCAGCCCATAACATGCCACCATTACCAGCAAATGCTTTGGATAAGATTAACAACCTGCAGTTGTTAGGTTTAAAATCAAATGGCTTAAGATATCTGCTTGAACAGTTACCTGGTGCGAGTAAATGTACTAAATACAAACCCAGTTTTTATACAAAAAGAGTGCAAGATGACTCAGATGATGATATTGATATAGCAAATGTTACTGGATGTATTAGAACAGTTCCTTATGTACGCAAGAAAGAGCCTTACGACATGTTCGGGTGGTTAGCTTCCAAACACAGGAAACCTGAGAATTGTGTGATAGATTCTGATCTTCTACCGAGGTAAGTTCATCTCGCATTTAACATTGTTTTATAAAGAAATTTTGTAACGGTAGGCGCGGCTCTGTTACAAACCTACCAATGGCCATGAGGTTCCGGCAACTGAAGTTGACATCTAAAGTCTCTGTCGGTGTTTATCGCTCCAGTATACACAGAAGAGGTTTATTCTCTTTGAGGGATATTGAATCTGGTGAAATGGTTATTGAATACGCCGGAGAAGTAATTGGTTTAAATCTAAGTATACAGGCTGCCCATTTTCTATCCGAATATGGGTAACTTTCTTAATATTAAAGATACAAAATCGGTTAAATGGAGTAAGTTGCTCGGAAAATAGAATAATAGTTGATGCTAGTGTCACATTTGTTATCCAGTGCAAGGTTTGTAAGAAAAATTGAAAATTTCCAAAAACTTCAACATAAAAATATGTTCACAACCCCTAAAGTTAAATAAAACTGTTTCTAGTATGTTTTTTTATGTACACTCTTAATAATGTGATTTAAAGATCCATGGCACTCTTTATTTTGGAAATATAATACAAATTTGTGTTTTTTTAATGGAAGTCATAGTTGGCCATGGTGTCATTTAAATGCTTATTTTTTTTCTGATTTCATTAATATAACACTCGGTGTAGCTATCTCTTAGATTTTGATTTGTAGTGCAATAAACAATTATTATTCCTATTAATTCATAAATAGGCTTTGCCTAACAAACACGGCAAACAAACACATGTGGCTGTCAAAAATTAAAGTCTGACTAAGTTAGATGAGTGTCAAATAAGTCCTTTTGGTAGTTTTATTCAACAAATTCAGAAAACTTATAGCTACCAAGAAACGAATGATATGCTTTTTGCTAGCAATCGAAATAGCATTGAAGCTAGTAAAATATATCACCAACGTTACATGAAAAGGAAGCAGCCTGATAAGAGGTTATTTTCTAAGCTGGAAAATAATTCAATTAAATACGGAGCCTTTAGTAAACAATGTATTGCAGAAATTAAATTCAATCCGGAAGACGAGGAAAGGGTTTTAGCGTATGTAAATTAGAAATCAAAAACATCCACACGCGAGATTTCAAGCGAATGCGCAGTTTCAACAGAAAAAGCTCGCTTAATTCTTAAACAAAATATATACAAGTCATTTAAATGCAGCATTAGTCAGACGTTGTATGCTCAAGACCATGAAAGAAGATTATTATTTGCTAGATGGTTCTTGGGAGAAACATAATCATAACAGTTTTCTAGTACTCTTTTATTTACGGATGGAACGAAATTTACAAATAATGGCATATTTAATCAAAACAAGAATATTTATTGGTCTTATTTTGATTTTTTTTCATATTCGTTCATTAATCTTTTATTATTTTTTTCCATAATAAAAAGCCTAGTTGATTATTTTCCTAATTATTAGAAACAATATTTCTTTGTTTTACTGCAGATCAAAATCTTAAAGAGGTAGCTATACAAAATCTTATATCAAAGAAATCAGAAAAAAAATAAGCATTTTAATGACACCATGGCCAACTATGACTTCCATTTAAAAAAATATAAGTTTGTATTATATCTCCAAAATAAAGAGTGCCATGGATTTTTAAACGACATTATTAGATCCTACATAAAAAACTGTACTAGAAACAGTTTTCACCTTTATTTTATTTTAAGGGGTTGTGAACATATTTGAAGTTTTTGGAAGTTTTCAATTTTTCTTGAATATCTCACAAATCTTGCACTGGATAACAAATGAGACACTAGCATCAACTATAACTCTATTTTCTAAGCAGCTTTGTGCATTTAACCGATTTTATATCTTTCATATTAAGAAAGTTACCCATATACGGAGATAGAAAATGGGCAGCCTGTAGAAATGATTTACAGTTTTTTTTACATTTGTTTTGTAATTTAAGGTCATACGCTCTGTGCTCACGGATAAAAGGGAGAAGTATTATAACTCAAAAAGTATTGGATGTTACATGTTTAGAATCGACGATAATTTAGTGGTCGACGCTACGATGAAGGGAAACGCAGCTAGATTTATAAATCACTCTTGTGACGTAAGGAAATTATCAATTTGATTGTATACTGTATTTAAATATGCTTCACTTCCAGCCAAATTGCTACTCGAAAGTTGTTGAAATCCACGGCCACAAGCACATCATAATATTTGCTTTGCGAAGAATATTATGTGGGGAAGAATTAACTTACGATTACAAATTTCCATTCGAGGAGGACAAAATACCTTGTACGTGTGGTGCGAGGCGTTGCCGCAAATTTCTCAACTGACACCCGCTGCTCCTGGGTGAATGTCTAATGCTTTTTAATTTTATATTTGAAACGTCTATTTATCATGCGTAACAATTTCATTTTGACAATTAATTTTATCAGTATCTTTTTACCAGACATTATTTTTTTATATATAAAAACTTGTATAGTGTAAATATTATTCTATATATCCTTTTTTTTGTAGTGACTCGAATTGTGTAAAAGTAGCACCTGTACTGGCCTATTTTGAAATACTATTTGATATAATGAATCAGTAGTGGATAGATTTTGTAAAAATATATTAAAAAAATTGTCAGTATTTGCATCTTTTAAGGTATTTTGGCTGTGAAAAATACGCATTTTGTGCCATCCGGCAGCACGGGTGCTACCAGAGAACTTTATACAAAAAGAATACTTTTCGTATGCACGTGTATAATATTTCTTGTGATAATTTCTAAAGTTACTACTAAAAAAAAATATTAATTTGTACCTAATTATAGTAGTCTTCATTTTTTTCATATATGATAGCATCGAATCTTGAAATTTAAAATATCGCGAACAATATTGATTAACATTGTACATTTTTTGTATTATAACTATAAATATAGAAAGAGAAGAATGAAAAGGGAAGAGAGAAATATACAGGGTGAGTTTTTTTTTTCAAATGCATGGCGGAAGAATTGCAGCTTTACGAATTCAATTGAATAAGCCTTTTGTTCTTTGGCAAAAATGTACGGCTAACTAGATATCCCGAAAAATCTTTTCTTGTTATTTCGTTTTGTGCCTGTAGCTCTATTGCCGTATTTCATCTAATAATGTTTTTTTTTAATGAAAACCATAGTCGCCTATGACTTAATAAGAAAGACATTTTTTCAGTGCTTCCAACGATATGGCACTTGACATAATTCTCTTTAGAAACAAACAAATCACGGCCATTTTCTTTACTTGCTTTAATTACGTTATTTACGCAATAAACATTTCGCAGCGAAATAATTATGATGATAATTTTGAAATTAAAAGAATTTTTTAAAATAATTATCTTATATTTTATTACCAAACACGTTGTCACCTACCAATTGTTTCAAGCTATGGAAACAATACGCGACCAGTTCAGGAATTAAAAGAGAAAAATTGCCGTAACTTATTTTTTTGCAAAAAGAATTATGTGCTATATCATTGGGGTCATTGAAAAAAATTCCTTTTTTATGAAATTATAGCCGACGAAAATTATAGCTTAAATAAAATATTGGACTAGACAGTCTTCAACACATGTTTCCCTTATTTTTTTGTTCCTTTTCACCTTTTTTCTAAAGTCAATAATAATAGAGCTACAGTCACAAAACGAAATAACAAGAAAACTGTTTTTTGGAGATTAGCCGTGCATTTTTTCCAAAAAAACAAAAGACTTATTCAAGTAAACTCGTAAAGCTGCAATTCTTTCCTCTCTCTATCTCCGCTGGTTTCCGAGATCCCCATGCTACGCATATGAAAAAACTCACCTGTATATATATATATATAAATATATATATTATATACAGGGTCCCATTGAAAACCGATTTTTCGTTTAAAAAAATGTTTTCAAAAGTTTTAGACAATTAATTATATTAAATCAAATTACGTAAAACTTTTGTAATTTTTTTTTCAAATCAGGAATAAATCTGTAATTGAAGATCCAGTTTTCGGTGGAGAAGCCTGTATATGTAAAAATATAAAAGAATGAGAGACGCCTTGCGTCTAATTATTAATCATGTTGTACAATTCTGTTAGGATTGTACGAAATTGTGATCATAGCTTTACTTAATTTCAAATTGACAATATTCACATATCAGTACATATATATTATATATTGAGTAGAGGTCTCGGTCCTTCTACAGAGTGATATAAAGCCTTGGGATGTGTACATATGAAGAGAGTACAGCTTACAGTGTCTTATAGGTTTAGTGGAAATGGAACAGATTATAGACTCTTCACTTATTTAACACAAACAACACATTTTTTGGTGCTTATATACGCCTAATTGTAACATTTATGCTGCAACTTGTACTTTCACGATAAATAAAACACCTTTTTCTTAATAAAAAAAACAAAAAATACTGACTTTATTGTGTACTAATTCAAATATAATTTTTATACGAGTAATCGATTTCTCAATTTATTTCACACTCCTCTTCCCAATTTTGTGGAAGGTATTTATTCATAGCTGTAGTGAAATCATGTAAAGTGCACGTCTGGTTACAGTAAGGAGGTACCTTCAATTTGGCCTCCACGAAAGGATTATCCTTATACAATATCTAAAATCATTAAAACCTTTGGTAAAGTAGTCAGCAACTTTAATATTCGGTTTCTGTAACGTATCATGTAATTCTTATATTTATTTAAAAAAACTTTCTTTCAAAGGATAACCATAATACTATATACTATACTATATTTATATTTTATGAAGATAATCATCCGAAATGTAGCATAAGTTGTTCGTGAATGGTTATTGTATAATTCTCCACTGGCTATAGAAACTCCACCCCAGTCGCCGGATTAAAATCCCATAGAAAATTTATGGGAACAATTGGATCGGCAAATACCTTGTGCAAATTTTGATTCAATTACAGAACTCATGAACAGATGTTGTGTCGCCGTGGAGTACCATGAACGACTGCTTGCTCGTTGTAGAATGAAACGCCAAGCCTCACGTAAAGGTTTTTTAATCACTTATGAATTTACACACAAAATAATACATATAAAGATAAAATTGCTTTTATGAATGCATTATGCTTGTTCGTGTCTCTTGTGTTACTGTCTTATACATAAATTTCTACCACCGATGATTCTCGGAATCCTGGTTTCCGGAAAAACAAACAAACAAAGAAACAAAGTACAAATAACTTCTTTGATCGACAAACATACCGCCAAAATAATCCGCTTAAAAGTAAGATATAGCGTATGCGAGCGCGACTCAGACAAATGCGAAACGGCGGCACCTATATAGTATGTTGGCGCGTACAAATACATGAACGGAACAAGAGAGAATGGAGCGAACTTAGTTGTTTAGTGTAGTATAAAATAGATACATACATGTAGATGTTGTAGAAACCGAATATTAAAGTAACGCCAATATCGGAGATTTCCGCCTTTTTTAGTTTATTCTCAGCAAATAAACATTATATTCATTTATTATGTAATATCATTATTATCATTTGAAAGATAAAATAGAATTTTTAATAAAATAAAGTAATTAAATTATATATTACAGAAACCGAATATTAAAGTTACTCACTGTATGTTTTCTAATTGCTGCAATCGAATACCTAGAACTGAAACAAAAAATTCCCTCGCCACCTTAACGATTGAGAGAAAAGGATACGTATTTCGGCAACTAAGTTGCCATTCTCAGGATAAAACCTACACTGCCAACTTAGTTTCCGAAATACGTATCTATAGTCTTAGAGGTAGTAAGGTATCAAATAATAGGATACGGTGGCCTGAAATAGTGAACTAACACACTGAGTGCTGTTCCACCGGTGATCTTATGAAGAGCATATCTTCCAAGGTAATATCGTATTTATTCTAATTAGAAAAAGATCTAATGTCTAGATAACTCGAAGGGAGAAGGGAAGTGTCCCTAAACGTATTATTAAAATTAACCGCCATATGAGTGAGCGGTGCTCGCTTCAGTAAATTTGATCGCGCAGTGGGAATGCGTCTGCTCTCTACAGATCTGGTGCTGTAAGTGGGAACAATAAAGTCAATCTGAGACATCAGGGAAGGCGAATCAATCTTATTATTAATTAAATCGAAAATAAATCCACCACTAGCACAAGCCCTTCGATCTGATAGAGGCCAAGTTGTGTCGACTGAGTAAATTATCCTTTAAATTATCGTAACTCGAGATCAATTCGAAAAGATAAATACTTTAAAAACCTTTTTTGCACTCTTTCCAATATAAGTTGTTGGTAAAGATAGTAAAGGTACCAAACAATATTAGCATAATCGAGCTTAGATCTAACAAAGACAAAAAGGAGGGTTTTTATATGACATTTACATCAGTAAAATGCTTACAGGAACGTATTAAAAACCCGAAGCACTTGGAAGCAGAGTTAGCAATTTTAGCAATATGATCCTCAAATGGAAGCTATGAATCAAATAAAACACGAAGATCACGGATACTAAAATGCAACAGCACAAGGATGACCAACGATTTATCACATCAAGATTTTTCTGAAGTATAGCACAGTCGATGTAGTAGATATTCTTGAAACAATCTCAAGATAAGCAGCCACTTCAATCTATCAATAGCAATAGATCATTTAAATAAACATTAAATAGTAAAGGTCCTAAATGTGAACTTTGTGGAACCCCAGAGCTTTTTATAAAAGAAATTGAGTTGTAACCATTATAAGTAGGTAACGTAGCAAACACGACTGTTTAAGCATGATTCCAGAAAACTGCAATACAATTGTTTTGAGATGGATAGCAAGAATAAACAATAAAACCTCTTTTAAACGCCGCAAAGATAGATGCCCTAAATGATTAAACGCCGCGGCGCCTATTAGAATAAATACGGTACCCTTTTTAATACGTCTTAACACTTTTCTTTTGTATTGTATTGAGGATGGCAACTTCGTTGCCGAAATGTGTATGAAGAGTCTTGCACTCATTAATGTGGTAACGATATTTTTTGTTTTAAGTCTATAATTTCAAATCTCTGGATCCTATTATTTTATAATTCAATACCTTAATTACATCCTCTCCTTTTATGTTGTGATGTTCTATAAATATACATGCGCCAAATTCAGGTTTTAGAAGTTCATCAAAACCCAACACTCGCATTAAACTAACAACTGTAAGGTCATGCCCGGAATATAGGAATAATTTTCGCTTCGGCTTTAAAGTACCATTCTTTTGATTTAATTCGTCTATAATCTCCTTTAATAAAGCACCTACAAATTTAATACTGTAGACAAATAGTATTACAATACAACTTTCTGTATTCTTCTAGCATACCACCATGCATCCTCTTCATAAAATCGGTTTTTGTAAATATTGCCAAGCTTAAGGCAGCTATATTTTTCATCTTGTTCGGAAAAACTGTCTTAGTCCATTCTGGTAATGTTAGATTATTTAAGTACTCGATTTCGAGTGTATTGTACAAAAGTTCCAGTGCAAGTATACTCCGAATATTGTCTCCTGTGTATTTACTTAAATAATTATATAAATCTTTATTTTCCTCGTCCACAAATTTTAAATCCTTTGATCGAACTTCTTGCAAAGCACGTTGATACTTAGGACATGCCCGTTTCAAAGCTATTTTCTGTAAATTTTAACAACATACCCTACAATTAACTTTGCATTGCTATATTCTACTTACATTGTCGGCAGATCTTACAACGCTATGTATAGGTATTGGTTGCCAAAGTAACTCAGAATTCCAAATTTGATCACCAACAGGTGGATATAAACCTGCTAGCAATAACTGAGCACTCATATGACATCTATCTGCATAACTACTGGATACATAAACATCGTCAGCTAAATAATACTCTGATATGAACCAATTGTATATAACTCGTATATTTTTGCCTAGTTCGTACATTTGATTTTTGCCTCTCTAAAATAGGAATTACTAAAATCATCTTAATGTTAAGAAGAAGAATTTAATACATTATTTAACTGGTCGAAACCCCCAGGCCATGGATAGTTTTTATATGGATCCTTTGTGTATGTATTCGTCGGGCTCCTTTCACCATGTCGAAAAAGCTTAAAGAAACATTTTTGACTTTATATTTTGAAATGTTTTTTACTTACGATATGAAGAGATTTTAACGTGTGCTCGCTATCAGTAAAATTAACAATAATTAATACAACAAATACATTCAAAGGCATTGTGAACATCTTAAATTAATTTATCAAATTATTCTTAAATTATGAAGTTATATTTCGATTAGTATATTATCGTAGAACAAACATTACTCATTATTTTGTTTCAAATTAAAGATCATAGTTTAATAAACATCATCTTTATCTATGTATTTATTTTACAAACTTTACCCCTACCTAATGACATCATAGCATAGTTCATATAAGCAGGAACAAATTGTTAAAGCGGCAAAATTTCAAATATTTAAGCGTTTGCAAAGCGCGTTTCCAAAGCGAGGATTTGAGAAGTGGAGGTATCTGGTACATTTTAGCATACATAAAAGGTTTTAAAAAATCAAATGTGTAAAGAAAGTATAAATTAATCTTTTATTCAAATTAAAACTAACATAACAAAACAATCAAACTTTATAAATATTTTTCTTATTAACTAGACAAATATTTTTTTCCATATAATTGTACTTTTTTCTCAAATGCCACAGACTTTATAGGTGTATTCTCTTCATAAAAAGGATTCATCGAGTACTTAATATATGCTTCGTATATCTCGTTAAAGAAATTCTTAATACCATCCTCATTCCTATTATCATGGACTATTACAAATCGGATTAAGCTAGCAGTGACAAATGCGGAGACGAACCATTGATTGAATTTGTCGACAGATTTTAAATACATGTTGTGTGTTTTCCATTTGTGCTCGTCTATTAAATCTAGAGCGGAATGGGCTATAAATTGATTCAAATGCCCATGGTCTTCTTTCTACAACGAAATTAATGGAAGTAAATATTTAACTACATAACCTTTAGTTATGTTGATGCACCTTTGGTTCTTTTGTATTTGTGAACTCAATTTCAAATATAGGATTATCGTTATGACCTACGACTACAAAATAGTAACTGCTTGACATTTTCTGCGGTTTCTTAGACATTTGGAATAGTTTTCATTCCATATTTGGAGATACAAACACTATTTGTTTGACATTTCAATATCAAATATTTACAGGTAACTGTAATATCAATGACAGGACGCAGTACCAGCCATTAGTAATAATACTATTTTTGTTTTCAAATTTGGCCTTGGAGTTGGTTGAACTTTTCTGGTTTAGTTTTGTGATAGTTTTAAACCGTTTTGTTTTTGTACAATTTAGTGTAATGTAAAAAGAATATTTTTTTGCAATTAGTGGTTTCGGTAATTTGTTTATTGTTTTTGGAAATGTAATTTACAAGTGTCAAATACAACGGGAAAGTACGCAGATACGCAGTCATACGCCTTTTCCAATAATTTATCAACAATCGTCTTTTCTGATTTTCCGTCACAGGAAAATACGAAGAACCGGGAATTTTTCTGTGACGGAAAATCAGAAAAGACGATTGTTGATAAGTTATTGGAAAAAGCGTATGAATAATATGGGGAATTTTGTTCAATATCCTTATAATAATTGCCAGAGTGATGAAATTTTTGTCATTATTCTACGTTGACATTGTGTTCACCTATAGGAATTGTAAGGGTAACTTTTTTTCCTTAATTTATTGCATTAATGAAATACTTTATCTTATCTTTATCATCTATTTTTAAATATGTTTGTGCAGTTGTTCAACCATGGTGTATTATGTATAGTTCGGGGGTCTTGCATTAGATGGCGGTAGTCGTTGTTCCCGCGCATTTCATTTAAGCAGCTGTCAATATTATTGTCAATTATATTATTTTAATGGTACCATTTCATAAACGTCTCAATAGAATATGTAATAAATCTGTTTTCATTTTATAGAAGTATGGTACGTGCGTAAAAGACGTAATTAACTATTATTTATTGCAATAAGTACTGGCAATAATAAAACCGATTAATGTATGTAGATAAAATTATATCTAATTGTTTAATTGTCGTATGTCAAGTGCAGTAGCATTGCTAATGAGCAAATGCAAAGGCCTACGTGTAGAAATAAATATTGATAATAAAAAAGCAATAGTACAGCAGTCTACCGTTATGTAGAGTCAAATCGACAGGAAAAGAACGAACATTAGTGTGTGGTGTAACTGCATTTTGAGATGCTGGTAGCGGATGCGTGCGCACGTGAACGCTTGCTATGGCGTGTTTTCGTTGCCTGAATTCAATATAATTTTTCTTCACAAAAAAATGCATAGTCGGGACCTATTATAAGTAACAAATGTTTATGTACGATATTACGGGATATTTTGTTAGTTGACGGTCCAAGTGTATTATGGAATTGAAACTACATTCACCTGCAGGGGCAGAACCAGTCTTATATTCTTGGCCGTTAACCTCTGGTCGAGGAAATGTAAGTTGCTAAATAATTTAGACTTTGTTCTATCTTTAGTTAGTTTTTTTAGTCATGTAGCTATGTGTCAGAATCGATGAGTAAACATTAAATTTCACAATAGCGTACTGAGTAAAGCCTTTATTTTAAGTTTGGACCCATTTATTCATACACTGTGTGGATGTAGACCATTATGTGTAAAATTATATATAGATACATTTGTGTATACACACGTAGAAAGATATAAACAGAGACAAAATTAATACAGTTTGATTTTATTGTGGATTTACACTGCGTATCTATTTGACTCAAATAACTTCACATTTTGCATCTAACAGATCTTGTAATTCTTTTAGTAATCACATCTTCCTTAGAACTGTTTTGCTCTTCAAGAATTATATAACCTAGAAATTTCATAATTGATTATCTCTATTTTTTAAATGTGACATCATTAATATAGTTAGATTTACACTTATTCTATCTGCTACTACATGTGTAACGTTATTGTTTATGGCTTAGCATTGATTCAGATACAAAGAACGATGGTCTATTTAGTAACAATGTGTTTATGAAGTTTTCATATTGTTAGTTTGTTGTATTAAAATTGGAATTTTATACTTGCTTTCATTTAGAGCATTTAAATGTGTAAATGTTATAGCTTCCACATGTTTTCATATTGTTTTTGAGCATGGTGCTATCTGGATATTTTGAAAACTGGCCAATTTTTATATAAAATCAATGCAAATAAACTATCGAAGCTAAATATTCTCATATCTTATATGTACTTTATCTATTTTTGTTGTACAGATTATTAGCACTTCAAGATTAAAACAAATAAGCTGAATAGAAATAAATTTAACCTTTGTTCATGGATTACACGCATAAATTTCAATCTATTTATCTGAAAATAAATCAAAATTGTTTTGGTTATTTTCTGATGTTATAGTTGTGTAAATACCCTTTCCATCTTAAAATGTAAAGGCTTAAATATAGAAACCACCTAAATGCTCGTCTAATACTAATAGTCACTAAGTTTATTAAATACTAATTGAAGGTTGTGGAACTAGGTCAGGGTTATCAGTATATTACAGCTTCATAAACAAGCATTTGCTTATAGATAATTTCTTTGTAATAACATACATAAAGCACTGCTGCAAACGTTGTCTTTTAAATGCGTTTTTTTTTTGTTAATTCCAATACAAATGAATCTCTCTTATTAGGATCGGCATGATGGGGCACTTGAAATTGTTGAAACAATACGGTGGGTATGCGATGACCTCCCAGAACTTAAACAACCTTTGGAAAATAATATACTATGTGATTACGATACTAGAAGTTACGAAAGTATGAAATCATTGTGTGATAGGTTCAATAGGGCTATTGACAGTCTTGTTGCTTTAGTAAGAATGTTATTGTTTATTATTTCATAAAGAGGTTAACTGATTATTATGACAATCTAGGAAAAGGGAACTTCATTGCCTGTGCAGCGTTTGAATAAACATCCATCCAAAGGTTTATTGAGGCATATACTCCAACAGACCTATAATCAAGCTGTTACAGATCCTGATAAATTGAATCAGTATGAACCATTCTCACCTGAGGTATATTAATATTTTATTTGTACCAACTTTTCTCATGCAAAAATTAATGAATCCTGCAGGTGTATGGAGAAACTTCGTATGATTTAGTTTGCCAAATGATCGATCAGATAGAAATTACACCAGATGATATATTTATTGATTTGGGCTCGGGGGTCGGTCAAGTTGTCCTTCAAATGGCTGCTGCGACAAAAAGTAAAATTTGCTTTGGCATAGAGCGTGCAGAAGTTCCCAGTCGTTACGCTGAGGTATATCGACTTTATTAAATGTTTTTAATACAGGTTCTTCTCAGTTAACGATTGAAATCCGTTCCTACCACTTGGCCTTTAAGCGAATCGGTTCCTAGATGAAGAACTTATTCGTCAAATTCATAATTAGAGGCGTCATGTATGATACAGGTTGAAAAGCTGCTCATCTATAAGCTTTTGAACTCGGTTGTAAATCCGGATGGTCGTTAAGTGAGGAGCACTTGCACGTCGAATACAATTAATTTTTATTTCTAGTCAATGAATAAGAACTTTAGGGCATGGATGCAATGGTATGGTAAGAAATTTGGGGAATACAAATTAATCAAGGGAGATTTCTTAAACGAGGAACACCGAGAGAAAATCACATCGGCGACTATTGTTTTTGTTAACAATTTTGCATTCGGCCCCAACGTTGATCATCAATTAAAAGAGCGCTTTGCTGATTTGAGGGATGGTGCCAGAATAGTATCTTCAAAGAGCTTTTGTCCGTTGAATTTTCGCATTACTGATCGAAATTTGAGTGATATAGGTACGATTATGCACGTATCAGAAATGTCACCATTAAGAGGCTCGGTATCTTGGACTGGGAAACCAGTTTCGTATTATCTACATATTATAGACCGCACTAAATTGGAGAGGTACTTTCAGAGATTACGCAATCCGAAGGTAAAGATTGATTCAAATTAGACTATTGTGTCATCAATGGTTTTTATTTTCTTTTTAGGGTAGTAATAACGATGATGACACCAATGGGGTCACCAGAGGTTGTAGGGACAGAGCAAGGCGCGATATCTCCAAACAAATGCCTGAATCGTCATCAGATTCTGATTCTTATGATCAGGATAAGTATGGCCCGACTACACGGAGAGCTTGGTCTGATTGGTGTTCAAATAAAGGGAAAAGCAGTCAATCTGAAGAGGAAAACAATGTCACTGGCAAAGTAAATATAACCCGTCCGTGTGACGAGATGATTTTTTAATATATCTGCGATATTTTAGATTAAACGTCAACCGAAGAAATTACGGCGTAAAATTCAGAGGGGTGGCAAAGCTCAGGCCACGCCCTCTACTAAAGCTATGGGCAAGACGAGGCGTGGCAGAGTTAGAAAGACCAAACCGAAGAAACCAATTAAGATCAATGGTTTGGATCTTTTGCACAGTCAAACTCTACTAAGTACTTCACCCCAAGGTAATTTTTGTATCCCATAAAATCTATGTAATATTCTTTTTCCGTTTGTGCTTATAGCGAATGGGAAGAAACTGCCGCCACCACCTGGTTGTGTTGATCAACAATTAACAGCTCTTACGACCGGAACAGTTCATGATGAACTTGATATACCGTCAGCCCCAGCTAGCACTCCGTACGCTTTGCAGATCATACTAAATGTTTATTGTGCTCAATACATGAATATGATCAATCAAATGAAAACACCCGAATACAAGGATTCTGTTGAGAACTTGATAACAGAGGAAAAGGTAAGTTGACTCAGAAAGCGTACTAAAGTCCAATCACAATAAGAACATAGTAGATAGCGCTGCAATCAGAGTTTGTATAAAGCCAGCTTCACAGAACCGAAACGTGTCGCGGAAACATTTCTCTCACCACGTCGGTGCTTAACTGTCGTCAGGCGACAGTTTGTGGTTTGTTTTGGTTTTGTAGAATAAAGTGACACAATTACAAAAATAAATAAAACATGAAAAAGAAACTGAAATACCAGTAAAAGTGAGAATTTAGACATGTGACACGCAAATTACGTATTATAACTCACCTCACATTTTTTTATTTCATAATTTGTTAAAAAAAAACTGTAAATTTCACGCCGCTAACACAATTTGGTTCTAAGGAGGGTAGCACAGTTCTCATCTACTCTGTAAATACTTCACCATCCACCAGGAAATCCTCGTGGTAATCGGAGATTTTTTTCGATTGAAAATATAGAAACAAAACCATTATCGCTCCCAATATGTAGTATTATACTTTTACTTCCTCTTCTGTAATATGCTAAACAAATAATATAACGAGAGACACAAGAAACAACCAAATACACAACCAAAAGCGACTGAAGAAATTTGACAATTGATTTGCAAAAACATAGCGATCAGTAATATTTGATTTTATCCAATATAAATTTCACATGTACAGAGCTTTTTTCGTCGTGTGTCATTTTGCCTTACATATTAACCAATAGTAAACGTTCAAAATACAAGCCTATCTTGCCCAACGCTATTTTCTTAAAGTGAATGATGTATACAGGCATTTTTGTCGCTAATATTGTTATTTGTAGGAGAGGAATCAACGTCTTCAAAACCGTGCCGCCCAACTTGAGAAACAAATCAAAGTTCTAATCGACGATAGCGTGGCTCTGCTAAAAGCTAGGATGAGTGAATTGGGTATAAACGCCACATCTCCCGTAGATCTCTTAGCGAAGGCTAAAGAAATAGTCTGCAGACACAAAGACCTCCAAGCGAAGGCCAGTAAACTTCAGGTCCAAGTTTTTGGCTTAGAGCAGGAACAGAAGAATTTCGTCGGTCAAAGACAACAAGAAATCACAGAAAAATACGCTAAACAAGAGCCGGGAAAGGAATTATCACCGTTAGTGGCGGAGGAATGCATACTAAGGGAGATATCGTCGACTCTTTCCCATCGCAAGAAATTGCATAATCAAGTATCGATGTTAGAAGGTGAAGTGATGAATTTGGAGAAGACGAGCGAGGAACGTAAGCAAGCTCAATCACTATCAGCGGCCAGGCAGCAACAGTCTTTTCCCAAACCGTCTAGGAAATCGAGAGATTATCGAACGCGGTCTCAGGAGTGGCCTGACGTACCTGACATAGCTAAAATCGAAGAGCAAAATCCCGAAATTCTAGCTCAGAAGATATTGGAGAAGGGGCGAATGATCGAAGCTAGTAAACTGTCGGCAAATAACACGTCTAAAGCGCAACAAGTAAATACAAACGTGAAGCAACCTAGCAACAATCCCAGTAGTAATGGTAGAAACAGCAGTGTAAGGAATAATATGCCTGCGCCAGTCGCGTTGTCTAAAAGAACCAAATTAAACGCGAACTATCCTAATGGGAACGTACCACAGCCAGCGCCTGCACAAACCCAACAGCAACAACAACAACAACAACCGCCACAACAGCAGCAGCAGCGTTCCCAAGAACCTCCAAGGATTGCAAATTTTGAAGACAGGCTAAAAAGTATTATAACATCGGTGTTAAACGAAGATCAGCATAATAGGACTAAGGGTCAAGTGTACAGTCCACCAAGTACTTCTCAGTACAACACTGCAGCTACGCCTAATACCAATACGAGTAGCACTTACACCACACCACAACAATACAATTATAATCAATATATGATAAAATCAGATCAGTCGCAGCAGCATCAAGTGAAATCTAAATGTAAATATCGATGCGAAACTATCGTAAAACCGATGGAAGATTACAGGAGTTATCCGCAGCAGCAGGAAGGTTTAGGAGGCATGGTAGAATGTTACAGAGAGGGTGATTGTAACCGTATAGCCCCACCAATACCCAGACAAGTTACACCCGAACAGCCCGATTATACGCAAGTGTCTCCTGCGAAATTGGCATTGCGTAGACATCTATCGCAAGAGAAGTTGGCTGCGCAACATCACGCATACAATCACAACGAGAGTATGGTGGCTACCAGGACTATAGGGGATTTGGTGTCTGGGGAAATCGAACGCACCTTGGAAATTTCTAATCAATCGATTATAAACGCCGCTGTAGATATGAGCGATATACAAGGCACTGCCACGTTAACCTCTAGATCTGTTGTGAATGCGAACATCCCACCACGACCAGAAAGGGTTAATGTGAAAGTTCCCAACACAACTGAGGTAGTACAAAATGTCCCTAAAGAAACGGAACCTGTGATTAGGCAGGTTTACAGTCCGATTTCTAGACCTTCCTCGACGGAGGGCCTCGAGGGATTAGCATACGTTCACAATCATCCCAAAACCCACAATATACACACATTCATAGCAGCTCCCCCGGTTTCTCCCAGGACAACAATTTTATACCCAACACAAGTAAGACCTGGTTCCATAAACTCTACCTACGGCCCCAACGATCAGTACACCCCGCTACCCAGGGCGGATATCAAACCTTATCACGAATCTTACTTTCACGACATCAAACCGCCGGTTCCCATAGAAACCGAGAACAGATGCAATTTTGTACCTGAAGGATTGGCTGCCAGTCTGCATGCTAGAGTACTGAGCGGTCCCCAAATCAAAGAGGAGGTCGATACATACGAACGCAGAACTTACCTCCAGAACGGTATGTCGGTCTATCACCATCAGGAGCAAACGACAGGTCACATTAAGACTGAAAGTATATCGAACGACTGCCAATATAAGCGGGAATCCCCCGTCATCCAAGGCCCGATAAGAACTACGATGAGAAGGACCTCCACGTACACGTCGGAGGGGCACAGAACCAGCCAAGCGAACGAAAACAACCACTCCCCAGAGCCCCATTCGAATACATCCACACCTTTAGTCGATGAAATACAGGAATCGTGCAGGCAGAGGAAGATGCACGAAGAAGGTAAAATAATAATTGATAATTTTTTGATGAGGAGAGCATTTTATTCTAATTTTTATTACCTTTGATTTGATTCCATTTTTATTTATTTTAGTTTATTAATTACTACAGATCAACACTAACATTTACATTATAAAATTTAATAATACAAAAATAATGAAAAGAAATAGAAGATATTTTTTTTCTCAAAAACGAACAGTTTAATTATTGCTAATTCTGCAAGTTTCTCAAGGTATTTTTACAGAGTTTCTATTGCTCTGGTAGCTAATATAGTAAAGAGATGCATTTTTAACGGTTTTGAAATTGTAAAATGAGACATTATTTAAGTACAGTATAATCCGCTTATAAGGGACTCGGATATAATGGACAAAGTTTTTAGGTCCCGATTTCAATCCTATTTAAGCATGTGTATTTTAATTCCTCTTATAATGGACCATAAAATCACAATAAATCCATTATAAACGGAGTGTTTTGGTAATTCCCCTAAATATATACAATAAAATTTGTCATTTTCTTTGAAATTCAAACCATTATTTGAGCAAGGTGCCTTGAGTTGTGTGCGCGCTTTTGAATGAATAACATTCAGATAAAATGGAGAAGCATATTAAAAATCGCAAATCATTTTCATTAAATGAAAAGTTAAAAATTACTGAAGCAATTGAAAGTGGCAAAGTTCAGTGTGTAAGACTTTACATTTAAATAAGTCAACAGTATCAAATATATGGGTAAATCGCTCAAAATTTAAGGACGAATGGCATAAAAATGCTAAGAAGACAAACCTGCTTAGTTCGTTACGTCCAGAAGCGGATACAATGTTATTGAAATGGTTGCAGCAGCAGAGAGCAAATAATATTCCAGTGAGGGGGGCAATGTTACAATTGCAAGCCGAAGAATTTGGAAAATTATGCGGCGATGATTTTATGTAGAATTAAACAACATAAAACTTGCATTTTTTCCACCGCCGCCAACGTCAGTTTTACAACCGATGGACTAAGTAATAATTTGGAGCGTAAAACGGACCTTTAGAAGAGAGTTTCTCTTAAAAACCCTTGACATGCAAGCAACAGATCAGAATGCATCTATTTTGGATGCTATCATAATTCTTCACAATTAATGGGCTAAAGTGTCAACAGATACAATTAGAAATTGCTTTCATCACGCTGGTATAATAAAATATGCAGAAACAAAAGTTTTCAATGATAATTTTGATCCTGAAAGTGATCGTCCATTAAGTCAATTATTGAAAATGGAGATGTTTCCACATGAAAACATCCAATTTAAAGATTATGTCAATGTCGACAACAACGTTATAACTACTGAACATCCAACTACTAGTCAAGCGTCAGTTGACGAAGTAATGGGAGAATGCAGTGAAGAAGTTTCGTCACATAGCGAGGATGATGAAACCGATATAGAAGTCATATCAACAAATAAGGCACTACAATGTGTAGGAAAACTTCAAATTTTTTTTAATATCAAGCAAATAAATGAAGGACTTTCTAGATAATTTAAACAATATCCATAGGTTTTTGTTGTACCAGTTTATTCAAAACATTTCTGTTCAAACAAAAATTTCAGATTTTCTGAAATAAGTACTTCTCTATTATACATACACACATTGCACATATAATATTCGTACCTTTATTGTATATATGTACAATGAGCGGCATTAGTCTTGACTCACGGAAAGAGACGGAATTCGTGAATTTTGGAAATATTCTACACGTCATCTTTCGATGGCATACACTTACATGCTTCGATTTTTTGCTCGTTTCTTCCCTTCGATTTTCAAATAAACCATTCCTTATCTACGCTCCTCATGGCTGAGATGGGGTGATGTGTTTTAAAAGAAACATGTTGATAGTTTGTGTTTTGTTGTTGCGTATAATTGAATCGCGCGCCACTCATATGCTTGTTTGAGTAATTCGATTGTGCGCCTTCCAGAAGACATTGGATTTTTTATCTACCATCGCAGGCAGCAGGTTTTTCAGTCCCTTTTTTGTAACACACAAGTTCAGAGTCGATCGTCGAAGCGACACATTTTTCGTATATCTCATTGCATCTGAATCATGGCAAACAGTTTTGTAAATTATTGTTGTTTAAACAATAAATCAACAAGAAATATACAGTTCACATCCACGCATTTTTAATTACAACTTCGAAGATCACACAAAACAAAACAGTTTGCAATATTGAAATTGTTTTTGTAATTAAAATAGAATTTAACAAATTTGGCAAAATTTGAAATTGATTGATGTCATCGGTCACTAGGAACGTGGAAAGGGTTTGTTTATATTAAGATCGAATGGAACACGGACAAGAAACCTATTGCATGCAATCGGAAGATGACGTGTAGAATATTTCCAGATATCACAAAATCCGTCTAGACCAGGGGTTCCCAAAGTGCGGCCCGCAAAGCCTGTGAATTCGGTCCGCGATATCGATACGATATATTAAAAAATAAATAAGTAAATAGTAAAATAAATAATAAATATTACAAATAAGATACAATAAAATATTTTAATATTTATAAAAAATTCTTACAGAACTTTAATCATCAGCGTTTGTGTTAATAAAATATGGTTTAGTTTATATTTAAAAAGTCGTGGTTATTGTTTTGATTTTATTTTTTTGGCCCGCCAAAAAATTCGGTTATATTAAATTGGCCCGCCTAAGGTCTAGACTAATGCCGCTGTACATACATACAGGGAGACGCATTAGTGTGGCAAAGTTCGATCCGTTATCATATAAGATATCAAAATAAGTTATTTACGAAAATTGTAGACAGTCTTAAACTTAACATTTAAAAGTTATTTTCGTATATACAGGCTGTCCATGTTACCAGGGTGAACCAAACATACGTTTTCTTAAATGGAACAGCTTGTATGTTATTTCGGATTTAGATTAAGCTCATGCCTTCGACCCCAAATATACCATCTCATTGAATTATACAGCGTGTGTCAGAAGTGATGGTCAATTTTATGTGAACATCACATAGTAGGTTCAAGGTCTTGTATAATGCAAACAACACAGTCTGAAATTTCTCTTTTTCATAGATTTTTGATATTGGTCCACTTTTATAGCAAAGTGACATTTTTTTCAAAATTGTCAAAACTGAATACAGGGCAAGTCGAAACTCAAATTATTTCCCAATTATTTTAAATGAACACACTGTTCGGATTACTCCTCCCGCACAAAGTATTAATTCATTCGGGACGACACGTGTTTCGGGAATACGTGGATTCCCATTATCAAGTCGAATAACCGAATGAGCGCCAAAATTACTATAAGCCAAACACATGCAGTACTTTTTCTTTTCCCTTCACTCCCTCTACCTACCCCTAACATATGTACAATTTTCTCTCACACCCCCGAACGCAAGAATTCTTAGAAGGACCGCCCGAGTTACTCATAATAAATCCATCAGTGCAGAAAATGACAGGGGCGCTTCTTACCGATTCAGAAGGTTTTTATTCTTTTGAATATAATATGGGCGTTTATAGGAAGTAGGCACCTCCTATAAACGCCATTATAAGCGGATTACACTGTACATACATTCTTACAGCTTCCATACTTTTTATTTTAGGTCTTTGTTATTTATTATTAGTATATTTTAGTGTATTTTTTATACGATCTCGTAGCTTTGATTTATGTAGACATTTGCCCCTATTTTGTTCGTATTTTTGTTGCCCAATATTTTGTGATTATTTTGTTTTTTTTATTATCATATATCCAACACTTCTCTCATCTGGGAAATAAGATCGAATAAAATTGTTAACGCTGCAAAAGTGTTGGGTATATGATTTTGCATGCATGGCTTATATTTTGCTTTTATTATTAACAGTATATTAATTACATTGCAAATTACAGGTTGCAGGGTATTCATTTGTAACAATAAGTGCAGGATAATATGTAATTATTAAAAAAAAAACAATTTTCTTGGAGTATGGTGGCACATCTTGGGTACTTGAATTAAGGGTGTAATATTATTTCTTCTACTAATTCAACATGCAATTTGCAATGTTAACTAGCGAAGAATATAAAAAATAAATATGTTAGTCTCCTACTTCAATATGATGTGATATTTTTTGATTGAATAGTCCTGTTTAAATTGAATGAAAAAAAACATTATCACACGACTAAATTTTCGAGAATAACTCCCAGACATCATTAAGATTAAGGCAACGAATCTATTAGTTAGATAGTAGATGAGTAGATACTACGGCAATCGTTGTCTTAATCTTGCGTTTTCTTGGATTGGGAGG
The DNA here is from genome assembly GCA_031763485.1 of Osmoderma eremita. Taxonomy (NCBI): domain Eukaryota; kingdom Metazoa; phylum Arthropoda; class Insecta; order Coleoptera; family Scarabaeidae; genus Osmoderma; species Osmoderma eremita. The sequence goes on along the minus strand of JARFOC010000198.1, from coordinate 1,258,265 downwards.
CGGAGGGTACTTGGGGGAGGCGCTGTGGTTGGTGTTCGAGAAAAGTTAATCGTGTCGTAATGGTGATTAGAGTTTTTTATATTTACTGTAGTTTGTTTGCATTGACATAGGAGGCAGCACAGTTCTGGCATGCACAAACACACGTTCACAAAAAAGCGCATGCATAATATCCGTACCATACTAGATTTTAGATGGCTGATTAAAGTACATAAAGGTGGTAAGTAGCTTTAAGCTATTCTATAATTATTTTATTTGCTTAGTTATTTTTTTTTTCACTTTTGTATCGTTATTTTGTGTATCGGTGGTGGTTTTTTTTTTGTTATTGTTATTACTATACTGTTTGTTAAGGTTTCGTTGATTCTTTTTAGTTACATTATCATTTAGTATTCAATAATAAATCACGCATGCTTTTTAAATTCTGTATCTACTCCATGACGTAAATTATCACAAAAACATCGTCTCATCAATTATATTATTTTAAAGATGGTCTATGTTATATAGGGTAATATATTTATAAGACAACGGCCTCTCCCTTGATCAAATCCGAAATTTTGCCACCATACGATTTACTCATTCTGCATGCATTTGATTTTAACATACCCAACTTCTTTTGTGTAGGTATAGATGTGGAAGTAGAGGAGGAGGCAGAGGAATCGAAATGGCAAGATCGTATAAGTTCTGGCTTTGATCGATTGGTTGCCTTTGCTTCGACTGAGTTGGACAAACGGAGGAGATCCACAGAAGGGAACGACAGTTGCAATACATCGCCTGATTCCGGTATAGGTCACGGAGATCCACCGCCCCCCACCATAACGTTGCCCCCTAGCGGTAAACACGCCTTAAAGCTAAACCCCAACGCGAAACCGACACTATTCAAGATGCCTTCAAATAAAACCAAGAGCAACATGGGTAGTCCACCGATCTTGGATCAGAACGAGTGTGGGCCGCCTAGGACGCCATCACCTTCCTCCACGCCGAATCTTTCGATCGAGTACAGTCCCGAACTGCCAATCTCCACGGAGAAAAGTCCGAATCGTAACCCGGCGTTGATGAAATACCAGAGACACGTCGAGGAGAAGAAGAGCAAGCCCGACCAGCATTTTAAGAAGAAATTTTATTTTCGAGAACAATTCCTGAGGGAGGATAATTGGCAAAAGGCGAACGAAGAATACAGGGAACCCGTTCGGGATAAATTCAAACCGAAGGGGAAAGATTGGAATTGGCCAAAGATTCACATGTCAGAGGTTGGAAAAACGCAAACGATACACGACGATTGGAGTCACACGATTGATAAGTATAATAGTTGGAAAAACTGACGAACGGATTACTATTTCAATATTCTTCATTAAAACGAAATCGTATTTGGTTAACGTCATCACCCTTGCATTTTTTTTTGGTTTATACACTTTAATTATTTTTTTACATTAATCCCGACTTTGATTAACTCCCCTTTTGACTGAAAATTAACTCAAAAAAATGTTTTTTTTTGTAATCTATATTAGACTGTAATTTTGTGTTCACCCATTCGTATATTTTAGTGAATCTTATTTATTATTTAAATTATAATTTAATTAAATTAAAACAATGTTTTATTTAAAGGGAACATATTGGAAGAAAAACAAGCATAACTTAGCGACACTGCCTTCGTATATATATAAAAGAAATTAAGTCACATCTCTCAATATTTAAATTTTATCTTAATTAATTTTGTACAGAATTTGTTGAAATGAGAAAAGTAAAAAAAAAACATTTGTATAATACTTGTATATGTTATAAATGAAGTTTTATGTATATTTCAGTGTATTGAATTATTAAGTACAATTAATTGTAAATAGGTTAGTGTATTTAATTTTTTTTTCTCTATTATATTGTACCTTTCCTTATGAAATCTGTATTGACTATAATATAGTGTTCTTCTTTTATACAAATCGTTCATCACTGCCATGAATTTATGATTGTAGGTTTCATCTGTAACCAAAATACAGATTTTTTTTATTAAATGCCACTCATTATTTTTAGGTAATTTAAAGAAGAAGAAATAAAAACAATCTGTGGTATGCTTAAAAGTTACGTAGTTTTTATTGTATTGGATAATTATTATTAATTATTGATTTTTATTTTTATTCTATTCATTTTTCTTATATCACGATTATTGTTAACGAATCATTTGTTTTGGTGATATTATTGATCCTTTATTATTATTTCTCATAATATTGTGTAGTCGTTTTTTTTACTATACACATACCGTATTTATTCTAATAGGCGCGGCTGCGTTTAATCGTTTCAGGCATCTATCTTGGCGGCGTTTAAAAGAGGCATTTATTAGAGTGCGGCGTTTATTTCGAATCAAACCAATTCCTCCTTTTTATTCTTACTATCCATCTCCCAAAAATTGTATTGCAACTTGATTTTGATACAAAACGACATAGTTTTAGCATCTGAATGTGTTTAACGGGGATTCGCCTAACTACTTGATGTTGATTGTGCCCACTTAGCATAAAGATGCGGCGTTCGTTTTGTTCCGCATTATTTTCTTGCAGCGGTTATTGGAATAGCGGCCCCAATTAGAATAAATACGGTACATTTAGTTAATGCTATTGATCGATTATTTTCTTTACCTGTTATTAATTTATTATCTTGTTTCCATCTTTTCATTGATTTCGTTTCGTTGATTCTATATATAAAAAAGACTGCGAATGAAAATGGCTAGGGGCCCGAATTCATCGCCTCACGTAACGCATTAATACTACAACAAAGAAAGAGAAAAAAATGCCGTTCGGATTTTGACGGTGTACGGTACACTTCCACAAATTGTATATTACCTTGTTCTAACTGATGTTTATAATAAATGCGATGAAATGAAACTTTGGGGAATAAATTCCTAAAACAACATCTATCCGGTTTCTTTTTTTTTTGAAGAAACGGAAATGATCTACGAAAACTCAGGTCTATATGTGCATAGCGTAATACTTGTAATTTGTTTGTTTTATGCATCTGAGAACACTGGTGAGAGAGAGATGAATAACAACTGCCAATTATTTAAACACCCTAGATGTACAATTTTTTTTATTTATATGCTGTACGAAAAATGTATTAAATTCAAAGAAAATGTAATAAAGTAGCAAATTAATTCTTTATTTGTTTATATTGATTGGGAGATACAATACTGTATCGGACCACTCCTTCCTCACAATATATTGGTTCATTCGGGACAGCTGATTCCAGCGTGAACCGCATAACCGAATGAATATCAGGTAACCCTGACCAGATAAGTTTGTGCGGTTTTTGTATAGAGTGCCTAGAATATTTTTTTAAGTTGATCGATAGCACTTGTTTGTTATCAGTCATCTACTTTAGTATGAATCATAGAATAAATCCTCATTTTTATTCTTTTTCTATCCATCTCAAAATAATTGTATTCCAACTTTTTGATACAAAACGACATCGTTTTAGTAGCAGATACGAAATTCAATCTGAATGTGGTTGACGGTTACTTGACATTGATGCGGCGGTTATTGGAATAGCGGCGCCAATTAGAATAAATACGGTAAGATTGCAAAGATATACATATGTAAAAAAACCTAGGAAACGAAACGACAAGCGTTTAATGCAAAGTACCAATATACCTACTGCTGACGATGATGAACTCGCATCTCAACTATATACGGTGGGAACTTTATGTCCTTCATCCTATCATCTAAGCCAAATTCGTCTACTTCGCAACGTATAGGAAAATTTCCGGAAAAAAGCAGGAAAAAATAAATACTCATAAATTTATTCTTATATCTCAGTTTACTTTTATTGCTATTTTTTACTTATCTCTCTTTCTAACCTATCTAAACCAACTTGCGATCGTCGCACGGCTAGAGGGAGCCCTACCGAGCCAACTCAATGAGATCAGCCGGGTGTCTCGTTCCGGCTCGTTCTTACCAAGGGAGGTGGTCGATATTGGGGCTCGACGACCGCCTGAACACAGGGATTTTCGGCACGCTGGGTTCGCGCCGAGGCAGAACTTAAGGTTTCGCGGAGAAACTTAGAAAATCTTGGAATTTGCAATCTCGATGAATCTCCCCGTTCCAGACGAAATAAGGGGCACTTACGATTAGGTGTAGGGTCCTGTTCTGAAGAACCTCGAGGGTTTTCAGTTTGGATTTGGACGTGGGCGCGCAGGCTAACGCAGCATAGGTCAGGTCCGGTCTGAGGATGGTGTTTTATAAATCGCAACTTGGTTCTTATGTGAAGGGGACTCCTCCAGTGGCAGTAACATAGAGGATATTCTGAATCGATCTCGAATCTTAGTTACTTGCTGCTACCACTGATGTACTTCGTGCTGTCTTTCTAACCACACGGAAGTTATACGAAGTCGCACGAAACGGTACTATCCACGGTACTATTTTCGTTACTGCCCACTTAAAACGTCATCACCAGTCGTCGCTGTATTTAGGAGGCCGTAGTTTATATCATTTAGTTTAACGCACATTATCAAAGAAAAAAAAACGTTTTAATTATGAGGCAATTGTAAGACAGACTCGAGATTCTTTATTTTATTAACATTTTATATATGTACATATCGCAGCAATACTTATATTCTCGGAGAACATGTTTTCCTTATAATAAATACATTTAATCGATTTAGGAAATTAATGGAATTGGACAATTTCAATTATACAAATCTATTTGGCTTAACAGTATAGACTTTGGTGTATCTTGAAGTTTCAAAAGCTGGCTTTTCGGCGTATGTTCCGACTCATGGTATTTGGAGTTTTTGTAGCTGTCTTTGATATTGTCCCAGGACCCTCAATTTCATTATCACTTTCATTTCCCTTTTTATAGAGTCCAGAATTTTATGAAGGTTATCATTCATTTCCTTATTGTTTGTCTTAACTCTCTCATACAATTTTTGGTTTTCATTTAATTTTATAATAATATTATTAATCTGACTCAATATATTACAATCGCTTTTTTTTGATTGATTGAGTATTATCAATCAAAACACTAATATATATATATATATATTGAGTCAGATTAATAATACTATTATATTGTACGGATGTTATTCGCGATTTAATAACATACCAACTAATGTTATTAAATCGCGAATACCTTTTAATTTCTTCCTTGGCACAAACATTTGTTTTTCAGATCTGTATCTAGCAATACCGACTCGTCGATATCGGTGCTTCTCTAAAATAAAAAGCAACGGTTGCAAATTTTATATCAAAATATGTATACAGGGCGTATTGAAAATTAAATATTAACCTTTGCTAAGTTTATTATTATTGGAGCTATAGCCAATTAAATTAGGAGTCATATTTTAAATGCTTCGTTTTTAAGACATTCCAAAATATTTTTTTAAATCGAACATTTTCTATATTTTTACGTTTAAGGAGTGATTAAAAATTGCTGTTGTAATTTTTTTAAGCGCACAACAATATTTTAAAATATAACTTTGGCGACTATTCTATGATTTAAAATATTTTAAATTAGAGTTTTGTATTACATATTTTCCTAAATTATAATTTCATATTGCCTTAATTTTATAATGTCTAATTATGTAGAAACATCAACTTACTACTCTTTGTTTCTGTAAAATACTGGATTCTTCACCTGTGTTCGTATTTTTGAACAGTGGTTTCCTAACACTCTTACTTTCATAATTCGTAGATCCACTTTTGGATAATCTTGCTTTTTTAGTTCCAACATTTGCTGTAAAATGAAGCATAAAACAATGGTACTTTCAACAATGTTTGTACACTTACAGATATCAAATTTATTGTTTGATCTACTTTTATGACCTACAAAAAATTATGAGTAAACATAATTAAAACGATTGATAGGCAATACAAATTCTTATAGAAACTCGCCAATTTCTGGTATAGGAACCAGTTTTAAAGAGCTCTTACTAGCGGAAATATTTCTATCTTTGTTAACATTATTCATATTAGATTTTGTAAATTGTACTACAATATCCAAAACAGGCGCAGTACCATCGCAGTACGATACAATAGTGTCTAGTGTTACGTTTTATTCTTTTTCGTTTTTTATTCGAAATACCGCACAAGACACCAATTCCGTTACGTTTTTCTTTCGGATTCAAACGTGCAAATGCCAACTTCAGAGTCCTCTACTATCCTAGTTACAAACTATTACTGTGACAGGAAAGGATAGAGTGACTTTAGTTGGTGGGTACCAACAGAAGGTGGCGCAGAAATCACTTCCTAGCTCTCGTGATTTTGATTATATCTTGTATAAGTAATCCTCGCTAGCTAGATGTGGCAATGATGCGATATATGTATATATATATATATATATGTATATGTATAGTGCCCAAATACTGGCGCCCCTATCCGTTTGCCATTACCTAATTAATATCATTAATGATGTGTTTTTTTTGGTAAACTTTAATGTTAGGACACTGTAGGTTTCATTAAATTTCATTGTAGGAGAAATGTCTGGATTAGCAGCAAATGCTCCGACATCTGCTGATGCTTGCTTAGGTATAGCGTGGGTATAGCACCGGCAGTAATCTCAAACGAGGACGAAATTATGAACGATCAGGAAATGCTTTGCAGGTATAGTACACAGTTTAATGTGCTACTGTCAACATTAAAGTGTGTGTTATACCTAGGTGGTGAAAGTGAGGTACTTGCGAAGAGAGCCATGAAACAAGATGTTGTTTTGCACTATCTTGGTGATGTGTAAATTGTGAAATAATTGTTGTTTTTGTTAATAAATGTTGTATGTTCTTTGAAACTTAGCATTTCATTTAATTAAATAAGAATTCTGTAAATTACATTTTATATCAAAATATGTATTGCTAATGTTCATCGTGCATGAAAACCTTGAACTGTTTTGAACTCCACGAACTTTTAGTTCAAAACAAGTTTTCATGTACGATGATATCTGGAAGAAAATTAGTATTATATATACTATTTGAGCAATAAATTTTTTTAATTCCCATTTGTAGGTAATAGCGCCTCTATGAAATGATACGTGAACTAACCCCCTGTCGGATGCGTTCCCATTTTGTAGTATTGAGTTGACTATGTCCTGTATGAGTTATCTCCAGGTATGAATTCCTTTATCAGATGCATACAGTGAGCAGGTAAAGGTTGGAATAAATTTAAAATTCAAGGGTTTTTTTTTCTCGAAGAAACGGATTTTTGAGTTTAGTTGCCGTTTTGCTGATGATAATTTCATGTATAACCCAAAAACATGTGGCTTATGGCACTTATGGAAACATTTCATTTTTTAATTCCAACAAAATAGTTGCTAGAACTTACAACAAAGAACTTCAAGTGTTTTTTATTATATTACACGATTATTTAATTACAGTTCCTTAATATCTTAATTTTATCCTAACCGCATAATGTAACAAAGAAAGTATACTATACTTACAAAAATTCAAATCTGGTGAAAAATATAAAGTGTATTAAATGTGATAAGGTAACGAACAGTTTATACTTCTAACAATAAGAAAAAAGCCAATGACGGGTTTTTAAATTTAAATTAATTCCGCCAAATGGGAACATGTTTGCACTCTGATGGCATCAATTACAACCAAAAAGTTGCTAAATTAAACATGTTTTGTGATATGACGTAATAATAATCCATCCAGGGTGCGTTCGCGTTTAAAATGCATGGATTAAACTAGATTCATGTGACGTCACCAAGGTTAGACTGTGTGCATCCGTTGATGACGAAACAGATGCCATCAATTGTTGAATTAAGAAACTTGCCCTATTAAAGGAAATCTGACAACATGGTCCACCGTTGCGCATGTATATTAAATGCCCGCGAACAGCGAAAAATAAGAGCACTAAAGAGCACAATTACCTTTTTTTCATGCGTAAGTTCGTAAGTTTTCCATTGACAAAGGATAGATATAATTCAGAATTAGATCACATCAAACTAATCGCGGAATACAATGGTTTTCAGAAGGATATGATAAACAATGTCGGGAAAAAACATAAACAAAAATTGTCCATTAAAAACTGTACAACTCTGATATCTCAAAGTTATCAAGGCAGTCAATTTGTGAAACTACCTTTTCATAAATCGACTAAAAAACTATCAAAAACTTTTACGTATCGCGTACAAAACAAATAACTCTTGAAATGACCTTTTAGGAAATGCCGAAGATATGATTGAGGTACATCAGAAATCTATAAATAAAAATAAAATAGATTGTAAAGAATGTAATGTAAAATATATTGCGCAAACGATGTGACCAATTTTAACACGTTTTAAAGAGCACATTGCTCATTTTAGAGGTGGTAGACCAGAAAAGTCTAGTGTTGCCCAGCATATTACAGAAGCAGGTCACAGCATGTCAATGGTTAATCTTAGGTTGGTGAAACAAGTCCTCATTCTTAGAGAATTGGATAACTACGATAGTATTTATATTCACAAGATTAAGGACAAACTTATGAATTCTAGCAAAGGATCCATCTCGCATTCTAGTTTATACCTATAACTCTTAGAATAAATTGTAAAGGCAAGTGTAAACCAATTTATAACGATGCAATATTCATAAGTGTGGTGTTATTTATGTTTAGCGGTATTTTAGAGGAATTTATCATTTTATTGTCTGAAAATGGGTATTTCTCTTAGATTAACATTTTCATTTACAGGAATTGCATTCGTTTGTGACGGGGACTTTACCTATCGCGCACGGTATATAACTGTGTAACTCTAATTTGTCCTCTATCCCTCCTCCTTGAAGCCTTTACTTTTTGGCTAATGCTTCAGTGATAATCGGCGTGTGGAATCGCGATTTACCAGAGAACTATCTCGAGATCCCCTGTTAGAATTGTACCGCAACGTCATCAACGACACGCCGATCTTAGCGTTATTTTTGTCACGTACCCGCCTAGATACCATCGAGCCACCGCAGTCGCGATTCCTTAATGGCCTTAGATTTCCGTCACTCCTGGCTCGTTCTTTTGTCGCACGTAGATTCGCCGAGCGTAACTCCTCTCTCCTACATTGTCTTTAATCATTCAGGTTAGGCACGGGAACATTTGTACCAATCACATTAGCTAGTTCTATCTAATGTCTTGGGAGATGACGTATTAAAATGTTAGCAATGTCTTCGTTATTTGACTCCTAAATTGATTACTTACTACTTGATTACTTGATGTAGCGATATCATCCGCCTGGTTCGATTAATCGTCCCTTCTACTTCGGCCGCTAGGTCCTACTGTGGAGCGGACGCCATCCCAGAGTTCATCAAACAAGTCCAAGCTCTTGAGGTAGCCAAGAATCTTGTTCAATGAGGAATTCTCCAGGTCAGCTGGGGATGTAATTTCCTTCCCAAAGATGGAGTACCTGATTCGGGTGGCCGCAGTTGAGTGCTCTACTATTTCTTCGTCCTCCACACACAGTCGGCATTCGATTTCCTCCGGTAACCCGATTCTGTGTAGGTGTTTTCTGAGTAATCACAGAAGTAATTATTTTGACCCTTTTACGGCCAAGTTTTAGTAGTTCTCCAGTTCTGACATGATTGGGTGAGATGCACTCTTTCGCATGTACCCAACCAGGAGAATTGCTTCAAAATTGCAGTACTTTCTGTTTTAACCAGAAACTAATTCGTTGTTTGGCTATCAAAGTTGATATGCCAATTGCCAGTTCTGCACCCTGGAAGCACCTGGCGGCACTATTGCTTACAAGGGTGTCGGCTGTCTCATAGCCTTGAATGAGGTAGTGACCCGGGGCACAGATTAGGGTTAGTTTGTTAGACACCCCTATTGTATATAGAATGATTTTGCAGCTACAGATCAGTTTAGAGTGGCATTTGTGCGCCTCCAATGCTTTCAATAAACCTTAATTTATTAGTGAATTAAGAAAATGTTTTGAAGTTTTGATGATACGCAAACTATGCCCAAGACATCATTGGGAAGATAAAAAATCAAGTATCACCCAAAATATCTCCAACAATCCCAACCTGATATCCGAATGCCATAGAGGAAATATAATGTTGCAAAGTTGTTTTTCAAGAAAGCGCCACTAACATAATCTATCACTTTAACGTCACATATTCACTATTTCCATGACCTAAAAATATATAAAACCTAATGGATTTGATGCGAAATATTCTACAGATTCGTCGAAGTTTGGGTATCTTGAAAAGTTCTTAAAGTTCCAATAATTCACCTTCTGTATGCACATCTCCAAAGCTTCATCTGGGACTTCAACTGTTTCTGAAGTTTGAGTTGTGCTGAGTGTTGATCAAAACTCTTGCCAACATCTTCAGCAAATTAGTTCAAAATAAAATAGGTCACAAGTATACTCTATCTGTGGTTGAACCACTAAAACTTTAAATATATTAAATATGACTTCTATGCGTTATTATAAACTATAGCAACGGCAGGATAAATATGAATTTGTCAATTTTTCATAATATATGGAGTTATAAACAATAGCTTAACATATAAATAGTTAGAGATTATAGCACCTTAGCACAAATTATCAGTTGCACTAATTAAATAACTATTTTAAGCCCCTTCAATTAACGCAATTCGACTTTCTTCTGAACTATTGGTATTCGTCTACACCGTTGTCGATAGTTGTTTGTAGTTTCTGTCATGAAATATTGTCTGACATTTGTATCGTTCGTTTAGGTCATTGCTTATTTACCAGCTTTTTTCTTTGCTATATTACTTATTTTTTGAAAATTAGTTCCTATCTCAAGTGATCACGTTTTTTGGCGGCTGTATTACAAAGGTATTACGCTAAAATGCCGACATATTTACGTAAACTAGCAAAAGAAATGATTGCAGCGTTAATAACGTTCCTCCAGCAAGAACGTGATTCGCATTTATGGGCAGCCTTTGACACCTTTTACAGCAGTGAGGGGTAAGTAGTGTATTTACACAAATGTAGTGTTCAAAGAATTATAAGCTATGTAATTTTAGCGTGTTGCCGCAGTTTTGGATATTAGCGTATCATCTATTAGTGCCATCACAACCAGTGAACAACAATAAACCCCTGACTGATCCCAAAGCAAATCAACACAAGCTTATACCTCTGTTAGATATCGATGGTGCCACCATTTCATCGATAAGAAATGCTGTATATGAAATGTATCAAAATAATATGTATAAGGTTTAAAAGTAGGTATGAATTTTAATTTATTTCTAATTATCTTGATATTTTAGAACAACTCATTACATGGAATAGTCTGTTGCAAATTTTGAAGGATAAACATATATTTCATTGAAGCTTTTCGTCTCTGGGGATTATTTTAAAATGAAATAGGTTTCCGTTAGAGAAAAGATGATCCTCGAGAAAAATCGATGGAATCGCCACATGTAGCAAATGCAAGGCTCAATTTTCTTTTGCAAAGTGATTGTGATAACTATAATAAACTATAATAAGTAAAATAAAAATACCTGTGAATTTATTTGTTACAATTTAGCGTAGCATCCTTTACCTAATTAATGCTACCATACTTTTCATTGTACACATTCATCCTCAGATGTTCTCCCATGTTATAATTAATTAATACAATTAATTTTCTTGATGTAACTTGCAAAACCAAATAAATGTTACTTTATACTATGTTCAACATATCTCTCATTTCTTCCATAGCCTCTTAGGAGTACCATTATTTACAGAAGAATACCGATAATTTAATAAATACAATAGAAAACATCCACGATAAATAACATAACCTAATATTTATTTATTCAATGAAAAGTCATTCGA
>JARFOC010000198.1:1225078-1246456 GCA_031763485.1 Osmoderma eremita | reverse complement strand
TAGCGAACAGCTGCATTATAATAATAAAGGATATTTTACACTTACGAACATTAACTCATGTTACCAAGAGGAATTATCCCTAACCATATCTAGTTTGTTTTTGAATGTGGCGCCTATTTTGCTCAAAATATTATAAATTTTAGTAACATACGCCACCAGATTCTGGCGCACCAACCGTCATACTTGTCAAAATCGCGTATCGGTTATGTTCGCATAACCTAGAAATAGCACTTTTCACATCGACTTTTCGGTACTTTCTTTTTAATTGCTCACATTATGGATGGTCATTTTGAACTCAGGGAAACATGCACTTTCCGTTAATATGCACATAAATCGCCAAAGCGATGGTCCCTATTCGGAAGTTTAGCCGATTATTCTCCTCAGATATTTGTTGTACTAAAAATATACTAATTTTATGTTTAACTGAGAATGATTATAATGGATCCACCACATCTTGAAGGATACGATTGGGGAAACAAAATTGGGGGTGGCAGTTTTTCTTCGGTTTACAAAGCTACCATAAAGGTATGGTATATTTGTTACACCATGCCTGCCAAGTATGCAGTATACTTTTATAGAATCCCGAGAAGACGCTGGTTGCTATAAAATGTATAGGCCGCAACCGAGGTAGAAAAACTGTAAGCAATGATGCGGCAGTCAAAGAAATAGCCTTAATGAAAAGCTTAAACCACGTTAATATAGTCAAATTACATGATTTTCAATTTGATTCTAAGTAAGTATAGCCATGTTTCTAATAATAACCAGATCATAACATTGTGTTTTTCAGGAATATATATATAATAATGGAGTTCTGCACTGAGGGTGACTTATACATGCTATTGAAGGTGAAGTATAAGTTATATGAGTCGTTTGTGCAAATTCTGATACAGCAGTTAGCTGCGGCCCTAAGATATTTGCGTTCAAAAGATATTTGTCACATGGATTTGAAACCGCAAAATATTCTTTTGACTAGAAATCCTGAACTTGTATTGAAACTTGCCGACTTTGGATTATCACGCATATTAAGTGATGAAAACATTGAGCAGAGTAGATTTGCCGGGAGCTTCAGGTATATGGCCCCAGAAAAGATTTTAAATCAAAATTACGATTCTAGAATAGATTTGTGGTCTGTCGGGGTTATAATGTACGAATGCTTAATTGGGCGAACTTTATTCGGGAGTGCCACACTGAAAGCTATTGTTGACAACATGACCCAACAAAAACCGATTGAGGTAAGTAATTCTCCAATCTTTATTTGCAACGTATACCGAAAGGTATTATTTTAGATACCATCATCGGTGAGTATAAGTGAATCGTGTGAAAATCTATTATGTTCATTGTTAAAATATAATCCATCAAAACGTATCGGATACGATGATTTTTTTAACCATGAATTCTTGCAATTGAATTATTTGCCTTGCCCCGAGAATTACGAAAAAGTAAAATCTCTAATAAACGAAGCCACATCTTTGGAGAAGGAGAGAAGATTCCAGGAAGCCCTGAATAAGTGCAAACAAGCAGTTTGCTTCCTAGAAGGTTTCGCTTGCACCGAAATTAATCCCGAACAGAAAAAGATCGTTAACCAAAAATTACAGGAATATGAACGGTGGAGCGTGCAATTGACTTATACGATTCAACACACCTCGCAAAGTACAGTCAAGGCTCCAATCATCACTTCGGAGAGCCAATATCAGGTGTTGTATAACCTTTGTAGGACTACCCCCAGCATCAAAAATGCCTTAGATATCGGAAGAGTTGCCGAAATGTATGTTATCGATGGGAAAATTGGAATTGCCTTCGATAAGATTACTGCAGCTCTCGATGCATTGATTCCCCTTATCAACACAGAACCTGCTGGGCTACGTAAAGATTTCCTACATAAGCAAATCCAGCAGTGGCTTGTTTTGGGAGAAACACTTAAAAAATCATTATAATAATTTTATTTAAATACTAGTAGAGAAGTCCATTATAAGTTCTATTTATACCCTCTTATATTTAAAAGATAATTTTTATAAAAGGATATACATAGTTAATTTTCCTCTTGGTTCGAGTTATATGCTCGGATTGTCCCAGTCTTTGTTTTGTAAATGCGACGTAAAATATTTAAATAAATGCAATTGCAAGCTTGTGCATTTATAGACAAAAGTTAACCGTCTTTATGAACCCAATATTGAGTATACAGTGTTATAGTATTATAGGAATGGATAATTTAAGTGTTTGCTTCATTATGATCTCAGTAAAAATAAAGTAATTTAAGTTTATGTATAAAAACACCGGCGAATAACTGCTTTGTTAAACAGAATGTTATGGCGGCAACATTACATATTTTTGTTCACATTTTATAATTGTTTTTTCAATAAATATTCTATTTCGTTTTATTTTTATTGCAATATATACATATAAACAACATAATGTCCTTAAACTTTTATTACATATTAACGCAATATTCTTTACAAACTAAACATGTAACTTTCCATATATAGACAATGTGACTAAAGAAAAAGAGAAACGTTTATTACAGTTAAAGAAATTTCTCGTAACATGTAAACATATAAATAATAAAGGAAATGATAATACGCAGTACATCAAAAGAATAATGTTATTGTTTGTTAAAGGTGTGCTAGAAAACACAACCTAAAAGATCGACAACTTTAACAAATACATATAATAATAAAAGGTGGAAGTACATTTTGATCTTTCAACAATAATATCTTACCCAATCCGTATGATCAATTCGACTTAGTAATTTTGCACAAATTAAACAATACAATTTCTTTCGAGTAGTTTTTACAAATTTCAAGCAACGATATAATTTTAGAATTGAAATAAAGATATTTTGAAGAAATTTAATACAGTGATAGATATTTTTTAATATCATTTGCAGTTTTTCAATAACATAAATATAATTCTTATTTAATAATAATAATATGTATACTATATAATACAAAGTGATATCGATATATAATATATGTATAAATTTCATACATATATATATATGTAACATATACATACATAGAATTCTGTACAAGTTTTACGTATCTACACTTAAACACAACTGAACTTGACACCGTCCTCACTCGAATAGCAGTTATGGCAGTGAAGTTTCTGATTGCGAACTCTTACATCGGTGCCCATGAGACCATCTCCAAGTCTCACGTGGCATACACAGCATTTGAAACACTCCATGTGATAAAAAAGGCATAGGCTCTCAATGATCATTGCTGCTCCACGTCCTAAAATTAAAATAAACAATTAGCAATAAATAAAATAATATTTCTAGGAAATCTTTTATACTTAATTATTTAATTCTATTAATTCTCTATGTGCTAGCAATTTATATTTATTTTGATTAAAAAAAAACAGTTTCTGATGTGACCCCGTGCGAAATGATATCCCAAAAAATGCTAGCGCTCCAAAAATCTCATTTTCATAATTTATTGCCATTTTAATAAAATTAACGTCATTAACTGTCCACCATATTGGTACATTGACGGTTGCTGTTTAATAAGGAGGGGCAAAAATAAGTATGTAATTTTCCCATTGGGCGGTCAATCGTGAGCGGGAAAATCATGCGCAATTGTGATAAGACCTACGGTAGCCATTTTTGGGACGCTATCGTTACTGTCGTTTCGTGTAAAATTGTAAGGTGTGAATTGATGTAGTTTGAAAATGGAAAATAGACAACCCGGCGGAGAGGATAGAAACCGTAAGTAAAATCACGATTTAAATAGATATCTTAATTAACCTTATCTGCTGGTAGTGCTCAGACGGTATATCTTCTTGATGGTAGTTCGTCGCTGGATGGCCAATATCTGGGACCAGCTCATAAATTTCAACCAAAGAATGCTTCGGAACAGATCAAGCGAGGATGTGAGTAACGCAGGAGATCTGATTTCAATACTTAATGTCGCTGGGGGGAACGGCATGGTATCCTTACGAAATGAATCCGTCAATATTGAGGTGGGTGGCGGAGATGCTGACGCTGCCTCAGTCATCCCAATACCTGATGAAGAGATGAACCGAGCTGGTAGATCTGATGAAAGTACAACGTCCAATGGAAAGAACCTAGCTGGGAGGTCCGATGAGGAAAATAATCAACTTGACATGTCCGATGAGGAAAATAGTGCCCCCGGCATGTTTGATGAGGAAACCAATGAACCTGGTAGGTCCGATGAAGCTTCCGGGGCTGTGGAAGAGCCCCAGGAAAAGGAATCAAATGGACAAGCCGAACAGGAAATAGCTTCCACCTCAAAAACAGATGATCAAGAGAGTGCCGAAGCTCCCAAAACCGACAAAAGTGGTGAGTTACCGGAGGCAGCATCAGTGTCTCCCAAGCGGAGAAATGTGGGAGACGGAGAGGCCAGCAGCGAAGAGGAAGAGGCTGTGCCGAAGAAAAAACCCAGGAAGGAGTAATTATTTGAGATATCTTCACTGATCTTGTAATGTTTGTAGTTCAAACTGTGTAAGAAGTATATGCTCATTCCTTAGTTACTATTTAGATAATTTGTTTAACATATATCTTCCTATCTACGTAGGGATAACATATACTCTACAAAAAAAAATGAAGAACAATCAGTAAAATCAATTTTTATTAGTTATGGTCATTTTGTTCATTTTATTATTAATTCAATTCTAATAGTTCTAAAGTTGTAATTGTTGTAATTTCGTTCGTCTCAATAAAGTTCTAATGTTCAATATCTGTTATTAACACTGAAGTAGATTGCTTTCAATTTAGAAATCATACCTGATTGGAAGATAAACTATAAAAGGATCTTGAATTACATTATACACCGATCGTTAAATAAAATATAAAAATTACTTATTTAGAAAAACAACGTAAATATATGAATATGAAACTATAACTAAATAGCATTACATAGTCCAAATTAAACTGATTTTAATTACTGAAGAAAATACCTAATTCATTCCCGCAATTTGAACATTTTTTCCTGCCACTGACGCTAAGCATTTTGTCTTGAGTATCTTCTGTATTTTGTACTGGAGGGGGGTATGATAAAGGAAGTGCATGACCTAGGGTTTGTGGATGATGGCCCAAATATGGATGCTGTGTATATTCTTTATTTGGACTACTTTCAGGTCTAATGCTAAAAAGAAATTAAAAAAATTGAAATAAAGAAAAAAAGCATGATCTAGGGGCTTAGAGGATGAGATCTAAGGTCAAATTAAACTCTTACCTTCTCATATTCGGCGGTGGATTTCTATCATTGAGGACGCTTCTATTTTGTACCCTTTGCGTTAGGGATTGAATTACGGAATCAGGAATGTGTTTGTCCGCTCTCAACTGCTGCCAGCTTCTGTTCTGTAAACTAGCTGCATTTTTCTGTTCAGATATCCTCCGAAATTCTGCTTCCTATATACACAGAATTTATAATCAATTGACATCGATTAAAATAAATTATACGTACTTGATACAACCAGTGTTGATTATAGTTTTTAACTTCGTTATTCTGTTTTGGTTGAATCCAGTTATCATTGGGTAGGTGTCGAGGCCTTGGTACTGCACTCAAAACATGCAAACTATGTCTTGTCAATGGTCTAACGTTTTTGTTTGTAGGCTGTATTGCTTCAGGTTCTGAGCTTAATCTAAAATTTAATATTTATCCTAAAATAATGCATACCAAATGTTTGTTAAAACCAACCTATCTTTATCCCTTTGTTCTTTCGTCATTACTCTCAGAGGTTTTGAAGGCATAATCGGTTGTTGTCGGACTACTGGTGGTGGTGATCTGAAACCGGCACGGTGCAACTCTTGTTGCAACTCCGGCATTGATTTTCCGTGGTCAATGAATCGTGTGTGATTGTTATTTTGATTTATATTATTACAGTAATCTGACGTAGATCTACTGTAGGCATTTTGTATGTTCGGCATAGATTTTCTATATTGGAACTCGATATCTGGTCTCGATTTATAGCTTGGGACATCGGTCAAAGATTTTCGATACTCAACAGGTATATGTTGCAACTCCGGCATTGATTTTCTATAGTTCACGTTATTATTGTAACCTGGATAGCCATCTATATCGCATACATTTTCCAAGGAATGACGATTTTGTCGTAATTTTGCACAACTTTCGAATAACAAGTTCTCCCTTTGCCTTTCCATTTCTTCGCGTTCCAATTGGAGCAATTCATGTTCAACCCTCAATACCTATTACATTTATTGGTAAGTAAATTTTTAAATAAACGTGTATTATATCAGTATTACCTCGGAATCTGGTGTATCTAGATTACTGATTGCATATCCAGTTCTCTATAATATTAAAAAATAATGTGTAAATATAATTTTGTAACGGAATATTGTAAATTATACTCACACTTGAATAGAATGACCTTTCGTATCTCTCATTTCCCAATGGGTCATCGTACGAATTGATTTCATCATGTTTATTACCTACAGGACTTAAGGTTGTTTGGCTGGAATAGTCACTATCCCTCGATTTCTCTTCCTTTTCAACCAATTCTATAATTTCTCTTTCCTTTTTAGTTATTTCATCCTCTTCGGATGTAAAACTGTTAGTTTGCTGTAAATATGGAGAGGGTATATATATTTAAATAGTATTATTTAAAAAATACCAAAAAAGTTAAGATTTCTAGATAATAAAATGAGAGCATTTCGCAAAGTATCTTTAATAACAATATTTTATTTAATATTAACTTTTACCCTCGGTATATGCAACGTATTATACACGCGTGTAAAATAGGTTGCATACACAGGTTTTGTGTATAAAAATGATATTAACATCATTTAGTATTAAAACCCGTCTTCCAAATGTTCTCACGTGTATATCTGTAATTTTTAGATGAAACTTGGCGTTAATCTAAGAATTTACCTCGCTATCTTGCCTATCGTGCGTGGGTGTGCTAGAATCGACCAAGCTACTACACCAAGTGTCACTAGACAATCTCCCACGCTCAATTTCTAATCCAGAATCTTGACTTTCCATCTCACTGAATCCCCCATCCCTGCTACCTTGTAATTTTTTATACATCGATTTTTCCAAGCGAGATTCCTTCTGCAGGAAGCTATTGATATCAGGCGGTTTATCTATGGGTATTTCTGGATCGATTTGGTCGTCTGTTGGCTCACTCAAACCCAAGAAACTCGACCTTTTTATTTGGATTTCTTTCTTGATTCTCTTCGTCGAATTCATTCGCTTAAAATTGCCGTCGGTTTCGGTATAGATTTCTGGTGGCGGAGGAGGTGGGGGTTTTACTTTGGGAGGTTGTAGTTTGGGTGAGGTAATGGGGTTTCCAAATATATCACTTGCTATAAAATCTACGGGAAACGTGACGTCAGCGGTTTTGATTTCGATGTTCTCGTACGGTGAAATTTTAACGTTCTCATATATTATGGGTTTCTTTTCGATTTTCCCTTTTGTAATGGGGTTGTCGATGGTCGGAGACGATGGAGGCGTGTCTGGTTTCGGTGTATTCGGTAGAAATTCCAGACTTTCGGTAAAGATTTCTAGAGAATCTGTTCCATCCGCTTCATCTTGTATGTCTTCCTCGATTTTGTTTGATGTATCTTCGATTTTAGCATCTGGTATCTTCTGCACTTCAAGGTTGCATGTTACGTGGCTCTTTTCTGAGATCAAGAAGTCTTCTATTACGTCCTTCAAATAACTGAGTTCACGCATCTCATTGTCTGAGTTGTTATTGCTTAAATCTGTGGCCATAACGGACTTATTATTTTCATTACTTTGGCATTTTGTATTACTATTTACATAATCTAAAGAGTCTTTGGGTTCATTATCTTCAATAACTTCCTGCTCTTCCGTTTTCTCGTTCTCTTTAACTATCGCCAACTTCTCGATGCATATAGGTATTGTGGACGATAGGTCTGTGTCTTCGAACGGTTCGTCCGCCTGGCTCACGGAACAAGAAACGTCGGCTGTATGGATGCCGCTATCTTCTCGGTCTGAAGATAGGGTCATAAGCTCTGTAGAAGAAGTGGAAGGCGGGTAATTCGAAATCCTTACATAATCATCGAGACCATTGTCGATGCTATGTATGGATTTCCCATACATTAGGGTGTCCAGGTCTCTGTTGAACATATTCAACTTATCCATGAAAATGTCATTTTCAGGACTTGAGGATCTGTTGTATATCTCCTTATTTTTCCAATCTTCAACTGGATTATTTCGTTTATTGTCGAAATTAGGCGTACTGCTGCTCTTATCTAGATTGTAATGTGAGATTTTGTTGCTATAATTATTATCCGACAAATCTCTTCCTTGTTTGTTATTGTTAATATTATTACTATTATTATTTTTGGTATCCGCTTCGTTATGTTTATTCAGGTTTTGCAAACGGGTCTTCACAGAAGAACCTATTTGACTCAAATTCTTATCGACACTCTTCAGAGGTTGATCCGTGCATTTCTCCAAACTCTGCAGCCTTTCTTTAATACTCTGAGTATTTGCGAAATCTTCAGAAAATCGTCTTGCATTCTCAGAGTTTGATTCACCACGACTGCCCTCAACTTCGAAGATCTCCTTCCTTTTAAATATGTTCCCTTTGGGTATTATATTTTGGACTTCGTTCTCTTTGCTTTTACTTTCATAGGGCTTTTGGAAAAGCGATTCATCTATGTTAATTTTCGACCGAATCCGCGTCCTGTAATCTTGAATAGCGCCTTCGTAAGTATATTGTGGTTTCTCGGCTAGGATGGGATCTGAGGGCGACGTCGAATTCAAAATGGACTCGTAACTAGACCTAGTAGGCGGTTTGAGTGGCGTATACGAATTTTTTATCAGGTTGGTATACATGTTGGTCATGTAAAGGTTCGTTTTAGCCTGATTGTTGTGGATATTGGTATTATTTATGGTGTCCTTGGGGAATTCTCGCGTAGTCGTCGATTCTTTTCTGTTTATAACAGGCTTTGGGTTCGTCTCATCTTCACTCTGGCTTTGGTTTGATGCGCTTGAATTGTCCTTGTTGCTGGCAAAGTCGAAATCTTTTATATCCTTCTCGTCCTTTAAAGAGGAACGATAATTCTTATTCAATTTGTCCATTATGAATTGTGTTGTCTTACCAAAACGCTGCTATTATCATCTGTATCAACGTCTTTAATACTGTTCGTTTTAGAACTACTGCTTCCTATGCCATAATCGCTTAGATCGTTCGAATCATCGTCAGTGTATATCGGTATGTTAAATTTATGTCTACCTTTACTCCTGAAAAGATTACAATTGACTAAAATTGAAATAGTAACGATTTGAAAATAATTAACCTTTCCTCCATCATTTCGCTGAAAGTTTTGCTCTTCCTTCGACCCCTTTCACTTTCTTCCTGTTCTAATTTCTTGACTTCCACAACCCGCTCTATGATGTGTTCTTGTCTCTTTCTCCTGCTGCTCTTCCAGTTATCCAAATTCTAAATTAAAGAGGCAAGAGCACAAGAGTAATTTTATTTTGACTCTTTGACTTTTCGATATTTCAAACCAAACCTGCACTTCAACGAAAAAATTTCATTTGGGGAAGTGAAAGTTTGGTTTCAAAAATGTAATTTAGAGAAAAAAAAGCTTAACGTACATCTAGATAACTTACTTGTTGCCAGTCCTCGGCCTCTTCCCTAACTTCTTTCCTCATAACTTTGATTTCCTCGACCTTTTTTATTTGTTCCTGGGCCTTCTGGAAGAGCGGGCACGGTGCTACTTTTACGAATTGAAGTGGATTTGTCGCTGGTTTTGGCGGTGGAGGTTTCGTGACTCTGCATTTTGTCGGTAAATATTCTGTATTGTAATTCTTTAAAGTTAAAGAAAAATTTCGATACAAATAAAGTTTTCTAATGGCAGGGATAGGCGAGGTACCTTTTTTTCCGCGTCTGTATCTTTGTGTGTGGAATCCATGATAATTTTTTCCTCTTAAATACTTAATTGTCCGTTTGCTATCAACAGACTTGGATTCTACGAGTTGTTACAAATCTGCAAATAAAATCGGAAAAGATTATCTCGTGTTCAATGCCAGCGCTTTATTCGTGCTATTTGGGACGAGAAGTTTGAATAATTCGCAATAGTTACGCGGTAAATGCTCGACACAATTCCAACACGGCCGTATGTTATGTACTACAATAATGCTTTATTGTTATTCAAATTCGCACGGTATATTCCTAAACATTACACTGTTATAACGTCCGTTGTTATTTGTCGGGGGGAAAGCTCTTTTGTTCTTCGACGAAATCTGACGTAAAAACGGAGAAAACTAAATATGATACGGTAGATCGGTAAAATGATCAAATATAAATTATCTGGCAAAAGTTTCTATTGATTGTTTAATAAAATTAGCGAAACTAATAAGTTTTCCAATTATTTCTATTTATAGTACAATGAATCTACTAAATAATGAAACCCACGTGACCTCTGTTAGGTATGCAACTCAGTTAGCAGCATGGTAATACCCAAAAATTAAATTCCTGTACAGATTTATTGACATCCTGTACATATATATTGACAAATGAAATTTGATGGGTTAGGTTTTTAGCGTTCTAGACAGAAATATTAGGAATATTTAACATGACGTAAATTATAAGTTGGCAACGAATTAACTATTCCTAATATTTCTGTCTAGAACGCTAAAAACCTAACCTATCAAATTTTATCTGTCAATGTATATACATGAAAATCTGTACAGAAAATTTTATATTTGAGTATTACCATGCTGCTAACTGAGTTGCATACCTAACGGAGGTTACGTGGGTTTCATTATTTTTTTAGATTCATTGTATATTACAGTACTTGAAAACAGCGGCATGGTGTATAATTTTACCTTATTAACATCTACAATCTTAATCTCTGCCTGTTTATTAATAATAAAAATCCGTACAAAAAAAACTAAGTACATGAAAAGAATGTCATAATTTCGTCGACTTCCCTAATAATTATGTCAGCAAATTCCTTATAAACGAGCAATTACTATAATAAAATATAATTAGTTCTCTTGAAACAGACTTCCTTTTTTCTCATACGAGATTAATTATAATTTCTTCTTGCTAAAAGTCAACGTACTTAAAAAAAAGTCGTAGGTATATCTCCAAAAATAGCTCGATGCTAAGAGCGATCTTATAAACAGAGTGTACCACAATAAAATGATATTGTAACCAATTAAAAATGGGGGTTAGTAAAACGGTGAGTGTCTAAATCACAATAAAAACGTTTTTTTATAGAACTAACAAGCATCAATTACTGCCCGCTCTGGCCTTAAAGCAGAACGGTCTGTTCTTACTGACAATGTTGAGTGCGTGCTTTGATAGCCGTTATACCGTTTGAAAACGGACCCTGCCTCCTTTTACAATAAAAGATCAATATGTTGATTTATAATGCACAAGGAACATCTGATGCTGGCCGTACTGTATGCGACTCGACATGCTTGTAATACCTGAGATGTTACTTTGAACATTAAAATCAGATTATAGCATTAACGGTTCAAGCAGGATTTTATTACATAAGCAGAAATAAGGACAGCTGATTGTAACTGCTTGTAATATATACACTAAAGAACAGAATACATAGGATACTTAATTAGACAATTTCTCGTAATATCTCGACACTTTTACAAGCTGAGAACAAAGCGTAGATGAACACTATTCAATCTAATAATCCCCGGAATAAAATTACTACTGTATAATGGGAAATAAGCTAATATTACACAATGCCTTGTTATTACGTTACAAGCATGATGTTAACTTCATAAGTACATCCTCGAACTGTATCGCGATTATATAGGTATTTGTGTCAAATTTTCAAAGGACAGCATTGTATATATAAATCGAGCAAATAAAAACAAGTTGTATATTTTACACGTAAGAGTTGCGTAATGTCATATTTTAAATTATATCTTAACCGGTGGCTGTTAATTGGCAAAAAGAAAGTTTATATAGCTTCATATACAGTGATCGGCATGTTCGCAGCAGACGGGATCTTTTTTCTTTTATTATTAAGGTATTATAACCACCATCTAACCTACCTGTTTGACGTTTCATAGCATGGTTTTTTAATTTGCCCCTGTTCAAATTTGTCGGCTGTGACACCATACGAAGCCACTGGAACTAGAACGGCAAAAAGTAGGGGAGATGCGCGTGCGCAAGAAGGTTCGTAAAGTGAAGAGAGACGTTAATGTGTGGGAATGGATATATACGTTCACAATAATGTAATGTAATCTAATTGTAATTAAATTTGAGGTATTTAAAAAAAACTAACAGAACAGTTCATTTAAGACGTAAACAGCCCCAATTATCCCATACCTTCAGAATTTTATGCCGATCGCGTTAACCGGTATCTTTTGCAGATGTTTATGATACATTTATACGAAATGTTTATGAAACGTTTATGAAACGTACATACATACGCAGAGAAACAAATTTTCAGATTGAGAAAATATATTGTTTTAAAAATATTTTCCTGAAATAAGAATAACAATGCTTTATTGTAAGCGTTTCTACTTGTGTAAAGAATATAGGCAAGAAGGTGGATAAGATGAGCATATTTTTAAGTCTTCGGTTTAGTCAAAAACGGCATAATTTTTAAGCGAAACCTAATTATATCGTTTCGATTATTTTCATAGTAAGTGTTTGAAATTGTGTACTTTTTTTGGTTGTTAAGGATGACCAATGGATGGCGTTGTTGTGAAGACGTTGTTAGGGTTGACTTATAGATGGCGCTGCCGAAGAAAAAATAACAAACATGCGCACAATCAACTATGTAAATTAACATACACAATTATTACACGTAACATAGTAGAGTTTTAAAGTGTTTATTTCCAGCATTCTCTACAAAAAAATACAAGCTTAAGGGTGGAGCAAGAAGCAACACACTCACGAGATTCAACAGTAAGTTTATTTATTTAACTAAAATAATTATTTCTTAAAATAAGAGTGTCAAATTCTTGGTTAACTTAAATTTTTTTGATCCAAGGAAGATTTCCTCGGATTTAATAAAGAAATACAATTATTTTAAAGAATATCTTTTAAAGAAATCCTTAATTTTTATTTAACAAAATACAACTGCAGAATGCAATTACCCAATGCGAATACCGATAATGTTAAGGTTGTTTTAAAAGTAATTTCTTAACGCGTCTATTTAGAATATATACGTGGTCCTTCTGTTTACCACAGGTATTACTCCATAATTAGCATTTAATTGTTATGCAAGCCTGCTTTAAAATGAAACAGAACAATTTTAGGAATTCTCAGTTAACTTTCACGTTTGAGATTCTATCCTTCTCTTGCTACGGCATGACGTTTAGAAAATCATTTTGTATGCTTATGGGACTATGCCCACATGCCTTGATAACGGACATGCAGGTTTCAGTGTGCGAACAACATAAACAATAACCCTTGCTGTTGTTGTAATACCAGAATAATACTACCTCACCCACATTTCGACATTATTCGAAAAAAATATTTTAATTTACCATCAACATTCTTTTGGAGGTAACTGTACAAATTAAATTACTTGAAAATAACGTTCTAGCACACTTAACATTGTTATAATTCTTATCAGGAGGCAGATAACAACACAATAAATAAAAGGAGCATAATTGACATAATAAAAGACGAAAACATTATGTAAATGTATGAATATAGAACCTTTCAACACAAAATGCACATAACTAATACCTGGTTTGAATTTTCCATTTTTGAACGTACAATCGATTAATTGCTATTTGTAACTGTCATTATTAATTTGGCTGGGGAATTATACAATACTACATAAATACGATTTGTTGCAGTAAAATTATAACTAAAGCTTAACATGTTATCGGTAAAAAAAAGAGTTGTTTATTTACTTAAGTCTCTTTTGGTGGTTGTGAGGTCGTAAAAGGAATGCAAACGTACTAAATCTACAATGGTAGATTAGATAAGGTATCAATAAAATTGTTTAATGCACGTTCCCCTTCTTTTTTTCGAGACTGAGATTTTAAAGGTAGTATAAATATTTATGTACACATAATAACCTTGTAGTGGTGGTTATAAAAAACCTCTAATCCTGCCATTTAAGCACCTGTCCCGAAACGACCTTCGAATTTAAGAAAGGTATTATAGTCTATCCAGGCAAGGGAAAAGGTTACCGAGAATTGGATATTGTTAAATATCTTTCTATAAAAATTTTAGTTTTTTTGATTACTTTCTAACAAAACTTTGAAAATAATATATAAGTAATGTTTCTCCATATATTTATAGAGAAAAAGTTTAAATGCCGCAGAAGTATTGCTCCCAAGGGCTCCCATAGTTAATTCTCAGTTGGAACAAACTACAGTATGGCTCGAAATAAACAGTACTGAACTTATAATTCTTTTATTTCTATATTATTTATTATTATTTAGAGTTTATTACATGTTCTAAATGTGCACCTTCTCGTTCAAGACAGAGTTCATAACGAAGTTTGAAGTTGGTCGTCATGTTATCGAATAAGGGTTCTCTCAGTTGTGCGAAGAATGACCTCCTTTAATTCATCGATGGTTTGTGGTGACCTTTTGAAGGCGGCATCTTCGGTCATGCCCCAAATATATGCGTCTGGAGAGGTAAGGTTTGTGAAAGACAAGGGAAGTCAGTAAATCGTGAAATAATCGACGTAGATCAGGGATAAAAATAAAATTTGTATGTACCGCTGTTGATTAAGTGTGACTTGTCTACCATTTTCTTCGATAAAGTACGGACCAATGATGCCGTCTCCCGAAACTGCACATCAGACACTCACTTTTACACTATGTAAAGGAACTTCTTGAACCTCATCGGATCTGGCAAATCGCATAAATCGATTTGTGCGTAGATTCACATTGTCCAAGAAATGAAAAATGTGCTTCGTCTGAAAACCATACATTTTTAAGAAATTCAGGGTTTTAATGTTGTAACGCGAGAATTCTGGGGCAATATTCCACTCTACTGCGATAATCCCATACGAAAATGCACCCAGCTCCTTCGGGATTCTTTGCAAAGAAGTTCTCTTTACACCATGTTGCAACGCTGTCCTTTGCTGGCTGACTTTCGGATTTTCTAAGATCAGCTCAAAACTCGTTGATGGTTATTGTTAATGATAACTGTCCTGGGGACGGCCCGACTTTCCTTTGCACAATGCACTGCCAGTATTTCTGAACTTTTCAACAACCTTTAAAATTACGGCATTACTCGGAGAACGTTAATTAAATTGTTATGGGAATTTATCATATAGGTATCGCAGATTGCACAGTTGAGTCGACCGATTCCGTATAAGCGAAAATATTGCTCCACCAGAAAAAATTTATCCTCTGTACTTAACACCATTTTTAACAAGTAGGCGCTATTAATTAATTGCATAACGTCTACTTGACATACGTGGGTATGACAGCGCGCGCATATTAGAGACACCGCCAACTAAGTTTCAGTACTGTTTATTTTTGGCAATACTGTATAATACTAACATTTTTCTACATAGGTGGCAGGGAGCAGATGTCGATGTTTCTTTCGTGAGTTTATTTTGGTTTTATCCACACGAAAATACCGTGAAACCATTCAGGGTCTCGACAAAATTTCTTGGTTTCACTTATCCATTGACCCTCGTAGATCATTATATTCATGTCGTTTATTAATATACCATTTTTACCATAGTATTTTACATAATTAACAGTGATTGTGGATGCCCACTTACGAAATTTCTTTGTTTTATGTATATAACTGGGTATAATCCTAAATGAAAGCAATTAATGCTTTGATAATATTAATGACAATAACTTATATAGAATGTTCTAAAATAAAGACAAATTATTTTGCTATAACTTATAGAAGAAAGTGACGTTTAGTTTTTGTTATCTGGATATCAGTTTGGTTACAGCATTCTTTCTAATATTACATGAAGGAGGTAGGTACTGTTATTCGTGCCACTAATGTCTCAAATGTAACTTATACAATGCATGCGGAAATTATTTAACGTATTGATTGTTGACGACTTGCTACTTGTGTAATGAATTTTGTGATATTAAAATAATTTTTCCCCGATATTAATCCATTTAATTGTGACACTATCGAAGATCCTTATCGTGAATGCCTGTTAACAAGTATAAAAAACGTTCATATACTCATTTTTATCGTCTATAAGTGGTTTTGCAATCGATTTATCGTATAGGATCTCCAATTATGCGGGTAAATTGGTTTTATGATTATAATTTTGACACGATTGGACGCCCTAGATTCCTAAACACGGAAGAAAGGTATGGATGGAAGAAGAAACCTCTTGTGATTCGGGTCTCGTGCCCCAAGGATGATTCAACGCCGTGCACATCTCTATTACAGAGATGGTCCGCATTCCGACGGTGTGCGCTATATATTTATATACCTGGAGCGTAAACGCAAACACACAGTCGGTTGTAGTGGAGCATGCCCTAGCTAACAGCGGTTCTTAATTTTGAACCATACCAAATCGAGGATCACCTTCAAACGATGCTTGGCGTACAGTTCACTTTTATTTTTAATCATCATGTAAATTAATCATGCATGCATACGATAGCAGTGGCCGGTACCTTGTTTGGGAGACTCAATTTCACTTGTCGATTACATAAATCTCGTGAGAATCAGGGGCGGGATTATGGATTTAAACTAAAAACTGTTTAGACGGATATAGGGTGTAACGGACTGTACTTTTACGCAATACGTTTAACAGATATTAGCACTGCCGTAAAAGCAATATTCTATGTGTCACACTAATTCATAGGTGTGAAAATATTTGTGTGTGTAAGTAAATAGAAATGGTAGGACAGGTAAAAAAACACTTATACCTTTTGCAGCAAGTACAAGGCGAGCTATTCATAATACATATATGAACGTATGCACTCGGAGAAGGTATCTCAGTGAGTATGTAGGTGTAGGTTGTTTCATATTTGGAATGTGTGACTTGTTTCATCAGCTCTTTAATACAGTGAAGCCGATAGTAACGAGCAATGGTCGTCCCGCGCAGGTTTCACTGTATACGTGAATAGGTATAACCGTATAACCAACGAAAAAAATTAAGTGGAATCGAATAGTTTGAATTCAAATAAAAGAGAGGTTGTATTTTACAAGCCCCAGAAATTAATAGAACATGCAAAGTAACTGTATCTCCCTAACACAAGCTTTAGGAATCAGTCCTCTTTTTACGGTACGAAAATCTCGGGTACGAAAATCTCGGGGCTTTTTTTTATTAATTCTATCCTCTCGTGAACCATAATACTAAACGTACACATTACACATTGTAGATCGAGGTAGTAGTATTGAATAAGACGACTACTGTTCACAACTACACACATGTTTATACAACGGAACTAGGTAGCTGTAAATATAATGTTATGTCATATCGGTAGTGGACTTTTTTTCTTATACTAGCGTGCTGTTATAACTACGAATTAGCATTTTCTTCCATTAAAATGGTAATTTTAGTAATTATTTGTCAATGTTATTTATGAATCATAGAACTATTAGAGGACTGAATTCTTCTGTTATTGGTCACGCAATTTAGCATAATGTAATTGCCATTTTGAAGCAGTAAAATGAGAATGTAATATTATCGTATGGAACTTTTTGAAGCATTTTTTGAAATATAACGCAGACGAATATTTTATAAAAAATATTCTGTTTTCAGACGAGTCCTCCTTTCCACGTCATGGCAAGCATAATCCCTCAGTCGTGCGATATTGGTCTCGCGAAAATCAACATCTGGTCTGTTATGTAAGAACTCAGTACCCCGAAAAACTTAACCTTTGGCCGGGTATCTTGGGTGATAACATTATAGGACCATTTATTATCGACGGCAATTTGAATGGAATGAAATATTTGGATTTGCTGGGAACGCAAATCATTTCCGTCAACTTAACTCCGATTTTGATGCAATTTGGTTTATGTAAGACGGTTGTCCCGCACATAAGATAAATAATGGAGTTTTTAGTAAACACTTTCCCTAATCGTGTTATTTACGGGAAGGCTGTGATAAAATGACCACCTCGATCATCCCATCTCAATCCCTGCGAATTTCTTCTGTGGGGTTATGTCAAACAGATTTTTTACAGATTTGCAACATTAGACCCGGCTATTGTTTGGCCGCGGATGAGGGTATTTTCGAACTTCCACAAAGTAATATTGTTATAGTTTCAATTTATTTTGTATAACTGTACAGTTTATTTATCCTTTATTAAATTTAATAAGAATCATTGCATATTTTCCTACTTAGAATTACTTTTTCGTTCTCCTGCATCGCATAGCAGCTACAAACTGAATATAAGAAACTGTATTACGTGATTGAGCGAACATGCGTGCGTGCCCTTGCTCGGTTTATGATATACTGCTCGTTGTCAGAGAGAGACTCGAATGCGCGGTTGCCATTCATAAAGCAATCCCCCGCTCCGATGTGCGCATACGTGTATATTCACACCACCATACCCAGTTTTTTCACAACATTGAATCGTTTAAGGTTTTATCAAAACTGGCAGTGAGAATAGATTAACGGTGTTACAGAACCACATCGAGAATTTGCAGTAACTACAGCCATGCAATTGAAGAAGCACTTGCGAATATAGGACACGATAATAATAATAATAGAATACATCGATAATCAATAATGCTTATCTACCCATTCCAAACAACTGCAGCTTCTTTTCTGCTGTATAAAACCTTTGTTAATGTCGGAAGATGAATGCCAAAGAGCAACATTATATCTGACAATGGATTCCACGTACGCGTGGTTATAAACCATATTTATACTATTTTTATCTTTTTAAATTGTTCATAATTTACATTAATAAAACTTCTTTTGAGCATTATTTTGGTGATGACACATGATTGACAATAACAGTGTAATTCAAACTGAAGAATCTCAAACGTTAAAAAATTGCGGGGTATATTTGCTTGTTTATTTATCAATTCTTAATTGAACGTTGTGTTACATTCATATTAACCGTCTAACCTTTTCAACTTTCGTATCTTCACATGTGTCGCATTGTTGCATGGTATGGTGTATTTATGTATGTATGCGTATAGACTTATCGTATTAGCATTAACATTGTTTCAGCACTATCGAATTACAGCTACGGTCGAAGAGAATGCGACTCACGTCAAGCAAATCGGTTGCAAAGACAAAGAGGTAAGGAGAACAGTTATTAGTAAATTCCAATGGGCGCGTTTTCCTTTTGGCAATGTCGAAATGGCCAGATGAGGTCGCACCTCTCCTCGTTCTTAAGAGCCATTTATTCTGCTGCGGAATAAGTGCGTAAAATTCGGTAAAATGCTTAGTCTAATATTTGGTGCTGGTTAACACGGCATCTCGCATTACATTTTATTTTTAAAACCGGGGGTCCTTTGTTTGCTGTCCGAAGGGGGACTTTGTTCCCCGTAACTTAACGAATTCGTCGCTCAAATATTTAACTTGCGATAAGCGCAATTAAGATTCATATGCGCAGCTAGAATTTCGAAGATGTTGCGAAATTCTCACACTCATCACCACATGTGTGTATGCAAGTTTGCACACTTACGTAGGAAAGAAAATGGCGAAAACTAAGAAATAAATACCTGAAAAATGAGTCACCGCGATATATACTCAAGTTGAACAATGAAGCTTTACGCTACCGCCGAGGATTGACCTCTAAAATCGTCGCGATTTAAAAGTTATTTTGCGTTTACTGCATACGTATATACTACATAGATAACTATGGTTGCTCAATTTGCGCCAACAGCCAGTGGCGGGCGTATAAAAATGTACACATCAAATATGTACTCAAACACTTATCGTATTAAGACTCTTCGGTTGAATCACAAAGTGAATAACATGTGTTAAATATCTGCAACGATGCCCGACTTGGTAATTCCGAGGACATATGCTTCGTTGTCTAGTAAATGAACCGGTAAATTACATAAAATAAAGGTAACATACATTAAATTTTAATTTTTGAAGAATGCTGTTTGCTAACGTGATGTTGACAATCCCTTTTGAACCAACACATTTAAGGGATACTACAAACTACACTGCGATCGTAATTTAGGTCCGGCATTTCTGCTATAAATTGTGTAACTTTGTCCTATATTGGTCGTCTTCGCAACGTAAGCAACATTTTTAAAACAAACGTAGAACCACGAAATAGTATTTACCCCAGCGTACAGATCTCGTTAAGACTCAGGTTGTATCGAATCTCCGCCACTGATCGTTGGCGCTAGTGAGCAACTCTATAGATAACACATAACAAATGAACACAGTAAATTAAGGAAATAGGAAATTTATTTATGTCCCCCCCCCCTATTTTACCGATATTATTCTTACATTAAATTACGCGACAAAAGTGAAAACCAAAACGATTTCCTGTTCGGTTTTAAATTGTATTTTAATTGATTACAATTATTATATGTGCTGTTATTTAAGAGTCTGTGTCGATTTCGTTTCACAATGCATATTCATATAACAGAATAGACAAAACTTTCACTATCTACATGCATGTGGTTGGAGAGAAAATGATTCTTTTGTATAATGATCGACAATTTAGAAACAATTAGTTTTGGATTGCTTCAAAATTGTTTCATGCATAAACGGATATCTCCAAATCAATATTTAACAACTTTAGAAATCATTATCGCGTGTTAAAGCGGGTCAAGAGAAAGATTTCAAAGGTTTTCACCACGAAAGTTCTGGTTTAATTCTTTTCCGTTATTCCTGTATTCTTTATCCATTCTTGGAGCTCTTATTTTGGAGTAAATAAACAACTAATCGGAAGTAGTAGATAGAACTAACTGCTGAAATTGCAGAATTAGGGCTCCACTTGAATTAAAGGTGATAACTACACAGATTTATGCTTATAGTTAACGTTTCGGAATTTATTCACTCCTTCCTCAGAACCTACATACAACATTACTAATCAATAAGATTCTCCTATATATATATATATTGTATTTTAATTAATGTAATTACTTACATAAGCTTGAATGTTATTTGATAGCCATGTAGATTCCAATCATCTCATCTTATACTACTTGTGACATTTTCTTTTGTCATTTAATTAATACTAAAGCAGAATTTTTTTTTATAATATAAACAAATTAAAAAAAAACTTATTTTGGACGATCACATTTAAAATTCCAAATTAAAATTGTTCTAGCGAATAAGACGATACTTAACAACCTTGGAGAAACGCAATGCTTTTATGCAAGTATTTAAACCTATTTTTTTTTTTTGTAAAGGGATAAAAGAGTATCTATTTGTGTATATGTGTCTTAAAATGTTTTAAAACGAAAAAAACAAGGACGGATATATTCACATACGGGTGTCTACATAGGTCAAGTTTCACTTGATGTAATATTCTTTGATATAAAATACAAAATAGGATACGGTGGCTTAAAATAGTAAAAAATACCCTTACCACCTCGATGAGTGAAGAA